>JARHVA010002090.1:245000-392500 GCA_037957365.1 Torreya grandis | reverse complement strand
ATCATAATAAGTATGAGTAAAATACATAATAATTATCACCAAATGCCTAAAATAATATAAATTAATGAAATATTTAAATAAAAATAATACACAGATATACCAAAGCTAACATGACAACCTTTTAGAACAAATATCTCTTTCCTAAATTATTAGTATAGCAATAAATATATTAAATAATGAAAAATTCAACCACTATCTCTCTATGTTATTATATGGATGAAAAAGAGGACATGGATGAGATTTATATAGTTAACTTGTAGAAAAAGTTTTATTAAAGATAAGGCTAAACTATTAATAGTAAAATTTTAGAATTCACTAAGCAGATTGAGGAAGAAAAGAGTCTATCATTCTTAGTTATCCTCTATCATCAATAGAATGACTCTATGGCAATAAATGATTTCATAAGAATCACACACATAGACCTCTATTTTCATGTCTCTTCCCACCATCATCGTACATAGAAAACAAGGTCACTAAAGAATTGGGTCACTAGGCATTTCAAATGTTGAGATGAGGAAACCTAGATCAAGAAATAAATAATTTAAAAAGGGTTTTTATTAGGAATGATTATGTGTTAGGAAAATTTATATGGTTATTATACAAACCAGTTATAGCCTCTATAGGAAAAACTATATGGAGCCAAAAACTAAGATTTAAATATCTTTCTTAGTCTACATTAAGGGTGTCTGATGTGATTGCAAAAATCCTAAGACACCAAAATATTGAGGTTACCTTCTTCCCTAAAAACAAGTGAAATACATATTTAGTGTTCACCATGGACCCTTTGTAACCTAGTTTATATACGGTTTTCTATGAAATGTACTGCTCCTATGGTGTCCCTTATATTGGAGAAATGAGGAGGTCCATCCAAAATAGGATCAAGGAACATGCTATAGATACATGAATAAATAAGAAATAAAATTTATATTTGGTTAAGAACTCTTCTAGAGATAAAAATTTGATTTACATTGAATACAACAAGGTTACTTCCATAAAAAAGTGCTATAAAAATTGATAACTTAAAAGATGTTATTGATATTTTTATTTTTTTTGGTACATCTCATTAAGGGGTGAGCTATTTAAAAGTGACTAGGTAAATTTTACATAATGTTTTAATTTAAATTTTGTAAAAATAAAATAAAATAAATAGGATCATAATTTAATTTTAATAAGGTACCATCACATTAGGGATGGTTTTTAATTGAATAAAAAATGGACATGGACATAATTTTCAACAAGTTATTGTAAATGACTACTTTCATTAATTAAGGTCATTGGTTAAAATAATTTAAATTAATACAATCACATTTAATTCTCCTCATGTGACCCATTCATTTAATATATCCCTATTTAATGAAGTTTAGGTCTATTGTTCATTCATATGTTTATTATTATTCTTGATTATGGATCATGGGTATTGATTTGAAATATGTGCATAATGATTTTAGGGGACTCATCAATAATATGATATAAGATCCATTAATATTTTCAAAAATAAAACTATTTTTAATTTTGTTGCAAGCTATTTTATTATATTTTAAAATTATTTTTATTTTAAATAACCTCAATTAATTTATTGTGATTCATAGAGGAAATCCTTATCTACTCTCATAGTGAATTTAAAAACTAGTTACTAACCATTACCATTTATATAGGAGTATTGTAATTATTTCATTAATCAAATTTTGAGGATTATAGACACCTAAAAATGTAACCTATGTATATACAATGATTTTAGGATGTTTGTGTACTTGTTCATTATTGGTCCAAGTAATGTGTTATTGAGACATTTATCAACTTTTTATGGTTCCCTCACTACCTTATAGCACCTTATAAATCGCAATTTCTTATTCTTAATCCTTTATCCAATGTTGGGATTTGTGTTGAGTGTTAATTAAAATGAGTGACATATGTATTATAATAAGGAGTCAAACACAAATTCTTAGTCATAAAAGGGTTGGTATCTCAATGTTAGAGAGACCAACATGTGCAAAGGGGATCCTAAGTTCAATTCCTAATTGTTCCATACAAAATAACATGGTATCAAAACAAAGATAAGAGCCTCAAGTAAAAAGTTTTGGCTCAAGTGAGATGCTGGAGAAAATGAGCCACACCCATATCCTAACAATAATCCTATTAAAAACATAGTTATATATAAAAATGTATGGACAAGGGAGTCCCTAATTTTGATGGTATCCCAATTCTAAGAGTAACCCAACATACAAATATAAGGTCTTAGGTTTGGTTCCTAGCATACCATTGAAGAATTACATTTTATTAGAGCCAAGCTAGGATCCCTTATATCTAAAGTATGTCTTTGGTGGGTGGGGGTGTTGGATAAAATGGTTCATAATTTCACTATAGTAAGGATCATATAAAAAACTTGGTCATAAAAATAATACTAGTTCAAGTGATAGAACATTGAAGTATGCATAAGGGAATTCATAGCTCCAATTACTAGTTGGTCCAAAGAAAATAACATGGTATGAGAGGTATAGTATGAAACAAAAGTTCTAAAGTGTGGCTACAGGGGGTTTATGGATAAAATGAGCCACATCCAAACTATAACAAGGATCATACTAAAATATCCCTTGTCAAAATAGGGTTTGTAGCTTAGTGTTATGAAACCCAACATGAACAATGGAGATGTAGGTTTGAATATTAGTTTAAGAGAATTTAAATGCTATAAAATAAAATCTAGGATCCTTGAGAACTAAAGTGTGGATTAAGGAGTCGTTGGTGTGTTGGAGAAAATAAAGCACACTAAAACTATAGTAAGGAGTGTATCAACACACATGGGTTATAAATGGGTCAATAGATTATTAGTAGAATGCCCCATTATATAAATAGGAAGTCCTATGTTTTTATGCCTTTCTGATCCATAAAAAATAAAACATGTTATTGTCTATAAACTAGCTAGGAATTGAACCTAAAACCTCACCTATGTATGTTTGGGGAAATCTATCAATCTAGCTACTGACCCCTTTATAATTAATAATTTTTTGTAGGTTTATTTTTATGTTTTAGGTGTGAACAAAATTTATCCATAAATACACATAAATTTAAAGTCTTTTAGCAATAACATATTGAATAGTACAATGATCATTCTATATCTTTATTATATAGTACTCTTAATAGCTATAGATGATATCAAATTTTTATTTGAAAACTCATTAACATAATTTAAATGATAATTAGAGGGGGTTTTGAATAAAATTAGCCAAATCAAAAACATAGAAAGGATATTACCACAAATTATTTCTTAGAAATGGATTGATAGCTCACTAGTAAAACACTCCAACATGCAAATGCGAGGTCCTAGGTGTGAGTCTTAGCTACTCTATTTCTCTAGATTTTCACTAATTACATTCAAATGAGAAAGAAACTAAGGTAAAGAGGTTATGGGTTTGATGTTACCCGAATTTAGTGTGCACCATATCCAAGCCTTGTGGGAGCTCCTCTTTGGCTATGGAGGAAACACTTGCAGTAAGAATGAAACTTAAACAAGAAATATGTTAAAAGAGGCTATGGTGGACTACCAAGCTACGCACTCGATCCTGAAAGTGTGAAGCTCCTTAAGGGATGATAGCCCACTATTTAAAGATAAAAGTATTGTAAAGCAAGAAGTGATAAATGAGTAAGAAATAGAAAAGTAGATGGTGTGTACCTATTCCTTGTAGTCTGTGTATCTCAGAATGTTACAGAAGGCTAGATGAAGGTTATGTCTGGTCTAGATGGGTTGTTTGGATGGTTTATGGTTTGTTGGTTTAGAACACAATTGCCGATGTCAGTGGGTATGCCGAAGTCAGTTGGGTAAATGGTGCCGACGTCGGTTGGGTTGCTGATGTCAGTCTGGCTAAAGGTGCCGACATCAGTTGGTTTGCTGATGTTAGTTTGAGTTGTAGATGCCAATGTTGATTGGTCTGCCCATGTCAGTTGGGGTCATTGGCCTTGGATAGCTTTTAGAGTATTATTGAGATAGACAGAGGGGTTTCTAGAAGTTTAGAGGTTGGTACAGGGTTGCGGGAAGGTGAATGAGGTCTGAGGAAGGGTATAGGTAGAGGATTGGTGTGAAAAGGGGGTGAGAACAAGGGGAACGCCTTTCAGCCCCTCCACAGAAGAAGTTGGGCCTCTTCATAGTATTTAGAAATATCAATGAAAAGTAATTGAAAATATATTCTAAAACACTAAAATAAAAACTAGAGTACTTAGCTTTATAAGGTGAAGAACCAGAGGTGTCAGAATAGTGATTCCTATTGTGGCTGATGCGACCAGTGTTGTGAGCCAATGAAGCAAACATGGATTGATTCAATTTATTAGCTCAAGGTCCTTGTATAATATTTCAATCCAGTCTCTAGAATGATTTGTGCAGAGCTTTAGTAGCCAAGAGAATAATAGTCGAGTTCTGGTGCTTGAAATATCAGATTGTGTATGCCAATGTGTGAAAAGGTGGCCTTAACTCAATGTTAGAGCTTGGCTTATGTAACTGACGTTAGCGATCCCACTGGAATCGGTGTAGGACTACCGACGTCAGCTGTAGGTTGACTGACGTCAATAGAGAGAGAATAGGTAAAAGGGCTATTTTTAGCTCTTTGCCCATTTCTCCACCTGCCAAGTGCCTTTTCTATTGGAGAATGGTCAAAACAAGGGCTTATGAGGCACGGGAGTTGGTTATGGAGTTAAGATGGGGTGAGAATAGGTCATGGGTAGTTAGGGTCTAGAGGACCTAATCTCAGGCTGACTCATAGGCTAAGAAATGGTCTTGGGGTGAGGTGTCTAGGTGAGGTGTTCAAGGTGAGGTAATTAATTTAAATTAAATAGTTTTAAAATTAATAAGGTGTGCAAGTGTGGGTTAGGAGTGTTAACATTTAGAAGGGGACCAAGGGGGGTTAACACGATATTGGTGTCTACATTTTCCCCTTTTTGTCTTGTGGTTTGTTCTAATGAACTTCAAGACAAAAATAGATGTAGGTTGCCCTAGGTATGGGATGAGGTATTCCCCCTCAAAGTGGGAATCGAGAGAAGGTAATCTAAAATCAGGTGTTGATTTGATAGGTAGTGGATGGGTAGGGTGAGGTTGGAGTGTGAATGTTGTAATAGTTGAAATTACGCGTATACCACTTCATTTGATAGGCAGGTCAAATTATCGTAGGAAAGGTCAAGGAGGACTAAAATTGAAGTAACTAATCCCCAACTGATTAGTGGTAGCTGATTGGGTTAAAATGATCAAAGTTGTAGCTCCAATGGTCAAAGAGGACTAAAATTGAAGTAAACAGTCCCTAGCTTATTAGTGGTAGCTGATTGGGTTAAAATGATCAAAGCTATAGCTCCAATGGTCGAGGAGGACTAAAATCGAAGTAACTAGTCCTTAGCTTATTAGTAGTAGCTAATTGGGTTAGATCGATCAAAGCTATAGCTCCAATGGGCATCGTGTTCCAAGTATTTGAGCTAGGAAGTGCTCCTAGAAAACACAATAATGTCACAAATATTGGGGATCAACTTGGTCACAATCTAAAAATAGGTGTGAAGGGCACGTACAATTTGCTAACTATTCGTGAGGTAGCATATACAATCAAAACAACCAAGGCAAAGTTGTCTCAAAAGTGGTCATGGTCTGAGGAGATAGTCGCGATCTCTGAGGTCATTTATCGAGTCAGGCTGAGATATAAGTGATATCAAGTGTTATTTGTTGTGGTTAGGGAGATGTATGTGATCTCTAATGTGCCCCATGAGAAGTCTAAGGTGACTTTTATAGTGTCAGGGTTGGTTGTTTGGTCATGATTTTGGGCAGTTTTAGAGAAGACCTATGTTTTTAGGTCATCAGTGTCAGTTAGGCCACTGATGTTGGTAAGTAGTCGAAAGGATTTTGTGGTCATATAATCAATGTCAGTTAGACAACTAATTTTGGTAATATAGAAAGGCATTATTTTGTGACGTCGATAGAACATCAGCTGATGTCGACGGCCTAGGGCATAATTTTGATGACGTTGGCAACTTAACAAACTCGACAAAAGTAGATTAGCGGCCCACCAAAAGTCATTTTTGACTTTTGAAATGTTGAAAAAGAGAGATTTGAGTTTTTGAGTGATAGAGACCTCCTATTTGTCTGTGTCAATAGTGTTAGGTGTCAGGGTGTGAGTGGTGAGGAGTGTTGGTGAGTGTTGGAGTGTTTATGAGTTTTTGGGAGCGTTGTGGGCCACTGGTGATTGGATTGAGGAGTTGAGGTAGATGGAGATGGAAGACACTAGAGGAGGCCCTGCAAGAGGACTACCACCATTGGCACCTATTATACCACCTCGATAGTGATGATGAGATGAGGTAGGGTGTGTTATTTGAATTTTTGATTGGTTGTGAATTTGATGTTATGTTTGTAAATTTTTGAGTTTTTAGCGATAAGTCAGGGGGGAGGTGTATTAGAAGGGTTGGTAGGTTAGGTAGGGTATTTTAGGTAGCTTTAGGAGTGTTTTGGGGGGTTTTTAGGGGTGATGTGAGGAATCCCAAAATTTTAGGGCTCGGCCTATTCAGCCCTAAGGCTGAACTAGTCACCAACGTCAGCGGTGCCACTGACGTCAACTGACAAAGTGACCGATGTTGATCAATATGACTGACATCGATCACTTTTAGCCACTGATGTCAATAAGTTAGATGATGATGTTAGTTAGGTTAGAGACATTATCGGCATCCTAACCGATGTCAGTTGCCTATTAAAGATTGTTTAGGCCTTAGAAAGGTTGAAAATGATAATTTAAAGGGCCTAGGTCATGCAGATGCACTCCTGGGTGTGGTGATGGGCATATAGGTTTGTTTGATGGGAAAGTGTAAGTTGGTTGTGGTAGTTACATGGTGATTTAGCTGAGCTAACCCTAGAAGACCCTGTGTTAACTGAGTGCTACCTACATAGCCCATGTGAGGGGCCTCAGGCCGATGTAGTTATCCAAAAAAGGGAAAGTGGAGGGTAGGTTATGGATTGGGTTTGACTAGGTTAGGTCATGGTTAAAGGTTAGATGGTTAAAAAGACTAAAAATGAGGTAGTTTAGGATAAGTGGTGAGCCTAGGGTTTAGGGTATGCAATGAGCCTAGGGTTTAGATAGTTGGTCCATTAGGTAGATGAATGAGTGAATGGCTGAGCTAACCTTAGAAGACCCCATGTCAACTAAGTGCTACCTATATAGCCCCTATTTTAAGGGACTCAGGCTAATTTAGTTCCCCCAAAAGGAAAGAAGAGTCAAAGAGGTTGTTAGTTGTTTGTGTAACGTTTACTAACATTATTGCATGTGTGTTAGTTGGATGTAGGCTAGGAAGACATTGACACTACGAGATCGCCTTACATTGCTGACACAGATGCATCGAGACATCATAGGGGATGAGTGGGAACATATGGTCATTATAGGGCTCGATGGGTTGTGGTGATATTGTCAAGTTTCCAAGGATGTTAGTTTGATGGTGGCATTGATCGAGCGGTGGGATCATACCACCAACGCCTTTCACCTGCTAACTGGAGAGTTGACTGTTATAGTGGAGGATGTGTACTAGATTTTATGGTTGCCGATACATGAGGTAAAGTTATATGCATGCTCAAGAGGGGAACATGACATTCATATGGTTACATTATTTAGGGAGCACACTATTGAGGCAACCTACCATTTGGCAAATTTTGCCTATGAGTCTATTTATGCTGCTAATGAGGATGAGCATCGACTAGCCATCTTGATGATGATTGGCATCACTGTATACACCCTTCCTGATGCAGATGGAGGGAGATTCCTGATCTCAATGACCATGGTTTTGGTAGACATGTTAGGGGAGCAAACAATTTTTGCATAGGCTCTAATATTTTTAGCTTAGTTATATAGGGAGCTGTGGGGGATCAACTGGCAGTGGCAGTATAACTTGTGTGTGGGTCACTTCCTACACTATTGGGCTTATGAGCATATCATGGTTACATGACCTCTTGGCATACTAATAGCAATCCAGGCCAACTTCAGATTGGTTTCAAGTGGTGGCGAGAGATCATGGCACAGACACGTGTGGATGCCATCATCTGAGATATTGAGTATTATAGGGGTTATTAGATGCCCTGATCTTAGTGGATATCATTTGGAGGTCATACTTTCTATATTTGACATTTAGAGGTCAGGTAGAGTAGTTAGTGGGGGTTCAGAGCCTATGATGGGTGAGGGGTAGGTGAGCTAGCGAGCTTGAGAGAGTTTCAGCTGAGAGAGTGTGATGCCAGTATGGGTTATTATAGGATGTGCCACCTACTCTCCCACAGTATAGATGTGATGATATTGAGGTGCCCCTCCCACTACCAGAGGAGATACCTACAGATCCAGGTGTGGTAGATCTAGGGTGTACGATGACCTACTTGGCTTGGTGGGTAGGTCACTATGTTGTGATTTAGAGGGGACCACCTACCAATCTATAGGTAGTCAGCAGAGAGAAGGATGATACCATTCAGGAGAGAGATGTACCATGAGCACAGGCAATAGTGCTTCAGGGATAGGTGACAGTTTTGACAGTGCAGGTGGTTACCCTAATAGGGTAGGTTACTACATTACAGGGGCAGGTGGTTGTAGCCCAGGCACAGGTATTGATAGGGTAGGGTTTTGGAGGGTAGGGCCCTATTCAGTCACCACCATAGTAGCTAGCTCAGCCACCACCAGAGTAGCCACTACAACCACTGGTGCAGCAACCACCTCAGCAGGTAGTGGAGTAGCCACCTCAGCCACAGAGAGTTCTCTATAGGGCATGGCATCAAGATTGATGGGTCCACCACAGACTGTACCTATATCTAGGTACAATACTACGTTGGATGAGATCCAATATTATGAGGTTGTCATCAAGGAATTTCCATAGATCTAGTGATATTCTAAGATGCTAACTCAACAGAGATTTGTGTCACATGCCACTGCCTCCAATTCTTGGAGACAATGATGGTCAGAGGGTGGATATGATTTGGCATCTTCACGACCACCACCACCACCACATCCTTAAGGTGTTTGTAGTTGTTGAGGTTTGTATATATATACTAGCCTGTGTGCCATTGACGTGAGATGTACATACATTTTGAGAGAGGCATATATATATATATATATATATATATATTGTACTATTTCAGATATTTTTGATGTATACCTTCGTTTGATAGCTATATATATATATGAGATGTTTGAGATATTGACATGTTATGGATGTGAATTTGTGTTAGTTGTTTTGGTTATGTTAGTGTTTTTAGCATTTCCCATATGTTTGATGGTACATTGTTGAAATGATGAGTCTATGATGATGTTATAGCCTTTTCCATATTGTGTGATGGTGTATGCTATAACATAGGTTATGTGGTTTTTCATCCTTAGCAATTTTCCATATTGGTGATGGTGTATGCTAAAAATGAAATGAGTTTATTTATGCTTCAGTAGGTTTCCATATTGGTCATAGTATATGCTTGACATAAATTGTGTTTGGTTGATAGTTTCCATGTGTATTGTTTTCCATAGAAACTAATGTGAATGGGATATGATAATTTATATAACACAAATTGGTATTTGCATTAAATAAATCATGATGTTATGTTAGTGGTTAGAAAATGTTTTGGTTTTATTTTATTAGAAACATGTGATGTTATTTATGATAAAATTGAGTTGAATGTTAGGTTCATAACTTTATAGTGAAAATTATGAGATGACAATATGTGAGCATATAATTTTAAGACACTGCATCCTAAAAGATAAACTAGCATATGACGAAGGTGTGTAAGAAGTGAAAGGCACGTTGATCTTTCATTGATAAGGACCATAATTATAGCATAGATAGGGTTTTTGCAAATAAAAGCCTCATTCATGCATTACGTCATTAACCATTGGTTTTTGTTAGAGAAGTACCCTAATCACTTGACGTTAAGTGAGCTCAAAATCCCTTGGGTATTTTGGGGTAATAGGTGTGATTATGTGATATGCGAGGATAGCGTAACCCTTTTTAGCAAGGATAACTTTGCCCCTTTTATAGGTGACCCTGAGAAAGACTATAGGCAAGTCCATGACTTAACAGTTTCTTACTCAATTTTTTTGGGAGACTGATCAGTGCGGGAATCTACTTGGGGATGTTGTTTTTGTTTTTTGGTCATGTAAAGCTGATTGATGCAGGGAGCTTCTAAGAGGGTGCTATTTTTGTAGCAAAATTTAGGCATAGCCATCCTTCGAGGGAGTGGTCTATATTTTGCTTTGTATGTTTTGATTTCTTTGAATAGCTGTCCTTAAGGGGAGCAGTCTATTAATTACAACAATAAGGTATCGAGGGAGCAGTCTACATTTATAGTTTATGACCTTTTAATATTTTGTTAGGCATCCTAGTTTTATGATTTTTTTGTTAACTGAACTTTTAGTCATGGACTAGACTATAGAGGTTTAGGGGTTTCCCTTTTATTAGGACAAAGCATTAATGATTAAAAAGGGGTTAACTAATTTTTGTAGGGAAAAAAGGGTTGAAAGGAATAGGAATGAGGATGATGGGGGTTGTTCAAGGGACGAGCTCAAGTTAAACATCAAGTGAATGTTTACTTGGTTAACAGTAAAATGGTCACAGATGTAAGGAATTAAGGGGCTCAGGTTCTAGCTGGCCTTCAAGAGAAGATATACGATATGTGCCTAATCCATACTTGTGCATTATTATATAAGGTTTGAGCCAATTAGGAACAAACTTGCCTCATTTGCTTCTTTCCATATTGGTCACGTGTTGATTTTCTTTAAGGATGAGATCTCTGATTTTGAAATCTTGCTCTTTTAGATTTTTGTTGTAGGCATGCTTGATGCGATCTTGGTAGATATGAAGATGATTAAGAGTGGTAAGATGACGTTCATTGAGTAACTTGAGTTGTGTTAATCGTTCTTGATGTAAATCATCATTAGAGAGCATGTTGTGCAAGGAGATCTGAAGAGAAGGTATTTGTACTTCAAGAGGCAAGATGACCTCAATTCCATATACTAAGGAGAAAGGTGTAGCACCCGTAGGGGTTTGGATGCTAGAGTGATAGGCCCACAAAGTAAAGGGAATGTGAGTGTGCCAATCCCTTCTAGTGTCATTGACCACCTTCATTAGGATTTTAGTTAGGATTTTGTTAGAAGCTTCTACCTATCCATTTGCTTATGGATAGTAAGGCAAGGAGAAGCTGAGTTTGATGCCAAAAGCATTGCAAAGATTTGGATGGTTTTGTTTTTGAAATATTTGCTGTTATTGGTGATTATCTTGTGAGGTACACTAAAATGATAGATGATGTGGTGGTTAATGAAGTCAATTATTTTGTCAGCTTTATTGGAGATGAGGGGAACAGTTTCCACCCATTTAGTGAAATATTCAGTCGCTGTGATAATAGACTAATGTTGGAGAGATGAATGAGGGTTAATCTCACCAATTAGATCTAAGCCCCATTGTGAAAAGGGCCAAAAATCCTTAGCAACTTGTAAATCATGGCTAGGGATGTGAAGTAGGTTAGCATGTTGTTGGCATTTGATAAAACACTGAACATAGTCACTGCAATCTTGGTTAAGAGTGAGCCAATAATAGCCCAGGCAAAGGATGCACTTTGCAACTGAGTTACCATTGAAATGTCCTCCACAAATCCCATCATGGACTTGTTTGATGGCATGAGATGTCTCAGTGGTGGTTAGGCATCAGAGAAGAAGGCCGCTGAAACCTTATTTGTAGAAAAGACCCCCTAGCATGGTGTATCAAGTAGTAATATTGATAAAATCCTATGGTCCATTGCTAGAGAGGCCAGAAGGAATGATAGAATAAGTCAAGTAGACAACAAGTTGTTTATACCAAACATCATGTGGACTAGAGTCGATATTGCCAACAAAGTTGATGTCAGTTGAGATATATGAGGGCAATGCCAAATGGTGTACTATGACATAGATTCTTGAGGAAGCAGATGAAGATGGGATGTGTGAGGTGAGAGAGGCCATTGTGTTAGAAAACTTATTCATAGAGAGAGGAATAGTTTGCAAGAGATAATGGTCAAAAGACCCTAACAATGTGTCAACACGGTGTTTATATTGTTGCAAAACTTTATTTTTACAAAGATATGAACTGTTAATCTGATTAATGAGTAGTTGCGAGTTGCCAAAGATATTTATTGTCTTAATGCCCAAGAAAAAGGTAGTTTTAAGCCCCAAAAATAAGGCTTCATACTCAGCGATGTTATTGGTGTATTCAAAGTCATGTTTGAAGGATAGAGGCATGGGCTCACCCTCATGAGGGATGAGAATGACCCTCACACCCCCACTAAGTTGACATTTAGATCCATTAAAGAACATTATCATTTGATAGGGGATGTCATCATTGGATAGCATGGTGATAGACTCATCAGGAAATTCATAGTTAGAGGGTTGGTTATTAGGTAAAGGGGCATCTGCTAGTTGGTCAGTGATTGTTCTCCCCTTTATAGACTTTTGTTGAATGAATTCCAAATCAAAATTAGTGAAAAGCATGAGCCAATGAGCCATACATTGGTTTTGATATGGCTTGGAATGCATGTATTTGAGAAGGTCGGTGTGGGTGATGATGTAAGTCTTGTGGTTGAGGAGATAGTGGTGGAGTTTGGAGGCGGTAAAGACTAATGCCAAGCAAAGTTTTTTGGTATAAGTATACTAAGTTTTGTTGTCAATGAGCATTCATCTTATATAATAAACTACCTGCTCATGATGTTGTTCATCTCGATGCGTGATCATGGCACTTAAGGAATGATCTATTGTCAAAATGTAAAGATATAAGGGCCGGTCATCTTTAAGTGGAATAAGGATTGGTGGAGAGACAAGATAGCATTTAAGAGCCTCAAAATCCTCTTGGCAATCCTTATTCCAATTAAAGGAAACATCATTCTTGAGGAAGTGATGGAAGGGTTGGCATCGATCAAATAGATGTGAGATGAAGTGATGAATAGATTAAAGCTTCCCTTGCAGGCTGCGAAGTTTTTCTAGGTTAGTTGGTGGGGGCATCTCAAGTATGGCTAGAATCTTAGCTGGTTCTACCTCAATTCCATGGAGAGAAATGATGAAACCCAAAAGCTTCCCTGAGAAAACCCCAAAGATGCATTTCTTGGGGTTGAGTCAAATGTTATATTGTAGTAGGTGAGTGAATATTGTTTTGAGAATGGTTAGGTGGTCATGGCGAAGTTTGGATTTCCCTAACAGGTCATCCACATAGTCCCCCATGATTTTGTGGAGGAGATCGTGAAAGATATAAGTCATGGCACATTGGTATGTAGCACCTAGATTTTTGAGGCCAAAAGGCATGACCCTATAATAGAATGTCCCCCATGGGGTGATGAAGGTGGTTTTATGTTGATCTTTTGGGGCAATCAAGATTTGGTTATATCCTAAAAACCCATCCATGAGGGATAGCATCTTATGACCAGCTGTAAGATCAACAAGTTGGTCGATGATTGGCAAAGGAAAGTCATCCTTTGGGTAAGCTAGGTTGAGGTCGTGATAGTCAGTACAAATTTGAATTCCCCCTGTTGCTTTTGTGACAGGGACAATGTTTGACACCCATTGTAGATAATCAATGGGTTAGATAAATGAGACAGAGAGAAGATGTTGAAGCTCCTCTTTGACAAGGAGTGTGACATGTGGATGCATCCTGTAGAGCTTTTGACTGACAGGCTTAGCTTCGCGGTTCATGGTGATGTTGTGGATGACAATGTCGGGGTCAATACCGAGCATATTGCTATAGGACAAAGCAAAGGCTTTGATATGATCTATAAGGAATGTGGTATAGTGGATTTGTTCCTGAGCATCTAAAGATTGACCAATCTTTAAAATGTGAGGAACATTGGAAGATGGGAGATTAATGTCAACAGTTGATTCATTTAACATAACCTATGCTTCTAAAGGAAGTGATGGTTGTATGAAGGAGTCATCTTCACCCATGTAAGTGAGTATGGTGTCATCATCTAGGCATTGGATAGTGTTGATGCTAGAAGATTCATCATCTATCATGTTTGGATAAATGAGAGGAAGAGACCTTGATGCCTCAAGTAGTTGATAGGTCAGGGGTTCCAAGTGAATGGCGTTTATGAAAAAAAAACTAGGAGGGATGGAGACCACCAACTCTGTAGGTGAGGGTGGGGGAATAGGCAAGGTTGGAGGAGAAAGCTCTATGAAAATTTCATGGTGAGGGATCTTAGAGGGTTCTGTAGGTTATTCGAAACCCATGCCATGTCATTTCTTGGCATTTTTTATTGCCTCATCATTAGGAGGCTCAATGGGCTTATGGGGACCTTGTTCATAACACCCAAAGCCAAAACCCTTTCACGCACACCTATGAAGAAAGGTGTGAGAAAATCTAGGTCTGCCAAGCAAGGAGAAATTACAAGTGAATAGTTGGGGTGATGAGAGAGGATTTCCAACAGTAGGAGCCTAATCTAGCCCTCCATAGGTGAGATTAGTTTGGAGATCAGGAGAACCATATCGGATGACCATTCCGATGTGATGGTCATAGTTAGGGTGGTGATGAAGTTTTCCATATTCCTGTAGAGTTTGGAACATGTCAAGGGTAAGCAAATGATACTCCCCATGTGAAAGGCACTAGAACATATCTTCCATAGGATCTTTCATGGTCACTTGAGGAGTAGGCATAGGTGTGACCAGTGTCTATGAGGTTGTCAAGGCTTTCACCGGTGGAGGTGGTGTTTGAGTGGATGTTTTCAAAGGGATGAGAACATCATTAGGTTAGTAGGTTGTGTTACATGTTTTAAAGGGGGAAGGGTCAGTAGGAATGACATGAACCTACCCCTCGTGTTCAAACATGACACAACGATGCAACGTGGGAGGGACACAAATCGTGGAACATATCCAAGGTCATCCCAATAGCATATTATATTAGAACTCCCCCTCAATGATATAGAAGAGTTATAGAATTGTACATGGGCCAACATGAACATGCAAGACCATAGTGCCAATGGTAGTGGTGGTGGAATCATTGGAAGAATGCAAAATTGCATCAATTTTTGACATGTAATTCTTTAAAAGGGCTAGTTGATCATATGTGTGGGTAGAAACGATGTTGATGCTAGAACCTCCATCAATAATAACCTACTTAATGTGAGTTTGATCAATGTAAGTGGTGATAAAGAGGGTGGGATCCTGATCTTCCAGGTTATAGGCAGGAATCTCAGAATCACTGAAGGTGATGGAGGCAACGGTGGGTAACAATTTGACTAAAGCAGCCAGTGGTTGGGGGTCTTCAAGTTGGATCTTCACTACCTATAAATATTTGATCAAGGCTTGGTGATGTTGTGGAGAGCTTTGTATTAGGTCATACAAAGACATCTTCACAGGGGTTTGGTGAAGTTGTTTCGCCATGGAGTTGTGAATTGCCCCTGAAGATGTTGGTTGAGATGTGCCCAAGATAGAATTTTTAGGCTTTGGTGGTGGAGAGGGCTTGGTGAATGGATATGTCCAAGGGGTATAAACCTACTCTTTTCCTTTATCCTTTAAGTTTTGGGACCTGGTGGCCACATTAATAGTTTTGATTTTGAATAAAGGGGGAGAAGGTGGTAGAGGGACCATAATCTCGCATTGGAATCCTGATTCAAGTGAGGAGGTTTTAGAGGCATGGGATGGTGTCAGTAGTTTGTCAAAAAGGTGGTCAAGAGAATCCTCAATGAGAAGGGTGTCCTTTTCCAAGTGTTGGTGAATGACAACCTTAAGAGCATAGCAACTCTCAGTATCATTACTAGGTGTGCGATGATACAAGCAGATTTGAGTATCGTTGAACCAAGATGGTTTTGATTCGAGAGGTCAATATGGCTTAATGGGTGGGAGAACGATGATAGAAGACTACAAAAATTAGCATAATAGTGAATCATATGAACCCACTAATGGGTCTGCACTCATTGTTGCAGTAGGGGTTGACAACTTCTGTTTAGGAGTTGTAGGGGGAGTTTTTCGTACCACCTTTTTGGTTGGTGGTGTGGCCACATGCATAGATGGCACTTTTTTGATGAGAGGTGTCAAATTTCTTGGAGGAAATATGTTTTTTATGGGTAGAGGGAGTAATGGAGGTAGTTTGTCTTTGTGAGGAATTGGCATAGGGAGCACTCCTGTTAAAGTGAAAGGATGTGGACCCAAGATAGAGGGCAATGGTGAAGGTGGAGGAGGAGCAAACCGACATGGTTTAGCATCCTCCTTTAGTATGGTGTAAGGACCACTACTATACAAGGCGAGGTTTAAATCTAACTTCACTTATGGGTGTGTTAGGTTTGATACAGGGTGAGCACCAAGAGATATAATCTATTTCAGCATGGTGGATCCCTGCAAGGGTTTGGATTCAGATGTGGAAGGCTAAGCTTTTGATGATTTAGAAGTGGAAACCCAATCCTCATCAAAGACTTTGGGGTAAATCATCACATAAGGGTTGGTAGTATAAGGCAAAGTGGGATGTGTAGGATAAGGAGCCCTAAGTCACTCCCATAACGCCTCATACTCTAGGTTCCTAAAATGGAGGAATCCTAAGTTTTCTGCCAATCAAGAGAAGGGTTTAGATGACATCGTGTGAGGCCTTACAGTTAGTCCTTCAAAGTATTTAGGTGATTATGAGAGCAGAAATGTGTTGGATGTAGTGATCTCAAGCCAAAGGTGAAAGAGAACCATCATCGGATCTTCTTTGGCCGAAGTGGGTGAGGTGGTGAATTCTTCTCTCGGTGGAGAAGGGATTGGAGAATTTGGCTCTTCAAGTGGATAGAGTGCAAGGATGATCATGCCTTCCATGTGTGGTCTAGGAGTGTGGAAAGTATGATCCTCCATTGGTAATAAAAAGGATAAGGGCAGGGCCACCAGCGTTGGTACCATCAAAGCATCCTCCAATATGGGAGAGGTCAAAGTAAACTCTCCTACATGTGAGAGGGGGGTGGATGGAGGACTATCCTCCATCGGTGGAGGAAAAAAAAGAGATAAAGGCTCCTCTAAACGGTAAAGCAGAGGGATGATGGCCACTTCTACATGAGGGTGTGGGGTATTAATGGTAAATTCTTCCAATGGTAGAAGAAGAGGGAAGGTGGGGGTAAGAGGAATAGGTAATATGGGATCCTCATGAGGTAGAAGAATGGGTAGAGGAGGTGCTCGATGTCATGGGGGTGATACAAGTGAAATAAGTTCATCCACATGAGGAAGAGGGTGAGGCAAAGGGAGCTCTTCATTGCATGGGGGTGGTATGGGTAAAATAGGCTCTTCTACCTGTGGTGGAGAAATGGGTTGACCAACCTCTTTAGATTGTGGGAGAGGTTGGAGAGGAATGAAAGGAAAGATTATGTTGATCGTGCATATGTTGCATTCTTAAGGGTCATCGACCATGGTCTAAACATTGTTCTGACTTGGGGGATGGTTAGGAAATAGTTGCCTAAAGACATACATGTTTTGGTTGGCTGGCGCATTAGGTTATCCAAAACAAGGTGCCCTTTATCTAACATGTCTTGAAAAATGTTTTTTAGGGTTTTGTAATTATCCATGTCATGACCCTTGACATGATGATAGTTAAAAAAGTCAATTTCCCTATACCATGTAGGGATGGTTCATGAGGGGTCAAATTGGATAGGTGGTCAGATTTGAGGGAGGTTGAGGACTCCCTGCTTCACTAATTTATCCAATACGAAAGCATATGATTCTCTTATTGGAGTGTATCATCACTGTTCATATCATTATTAGAATTATCTAGTGATGTTTTACGAAGTGGAGGGCTCAGATTGGTTGATTGTGGTAGAAGATGGTGACCTAAGGACCACATCATTTGCCAATCCCTTAAACTTGGGGTGGGAAGAAGAAGGTTTAGAAGAAGAAGGGTCATTGGGTTTTGCATTGGTAATTTTGTTACGCAATTTGACCCTGTCTTCTTCATTTGTACGGAGTTCAAGCTTTCAGGCCATAGTGAAAGCTTCATCGAATGTGCAAAAAGTTTGAACCCACAGAGTGGACAAGATGTGCTTAGCACATGCTCTTGAAAAGAGCTCAACAAGCTCAGGTTGAGGTAGTGAGAAGGAGATTTGGTTGATCAAACCTCTCTAATGGGTGATGAAGTCTACTATTAACTCATCCTCAAATTGTCTAATGGAATAAAGGTCTGTGATGGAGACCTTCTTGGTAATATTGATTGAGAAATGATCAAGGAATAACTGAGTGAGTTAAATGAAGGTGAAGAGAGAATGACTGGTAATAGAGTTATACCAGTCAAGGGTGGTGCCAAAAAGTGAAATAAGGAATGTACGAAGTAATAACGCATCATTGTGCCCTATCAGGTAGTAAGCATGTCTAAACGCTTGTAGATGTTGTTGTGGATCCTCTTTACTCTAAAAGTGAGTAAATTTTGGGAGTTCCCACTGGCTAGGGTATGGTCGAATAGGAACTAAAGGGTGGATAGGTTCATTGCAGATTTGTTCGTATAAAAGAACACTCCTTGAACCTGAAACAAATGTCTCAAGGTTGGATATCTTATCCATCAACATCTTAATTAGATCGATAGATGGATTGGCATGAGGGGCACCCCCTAAGTTATAGGGTACCTAGAAGGCATTGGAAGGGGTGTATGATGTACTTGGTTACATTTGTGTAGGTGCAACATACTGATAGTTCGTCATAGGGGCCAATGTTGAGGCCAAGGGGGCTTGTGCCATGAAGTTGGAGGGCACAACTTGACTAGATACCGCCAAGGGTGGTTGAATGGCAGTGACACTAGTTAAAGGATAAGTGGTCACTCTCATGTTTATAGGCACAAGAGTGGATGGGATAGAGATAATCAAGTTCTAGAAATGTGTCGAACTTGGTTAAAAAGTTTGCATTTGAGGGGGTATAGAAACCCTGATGGAGGTAGGGCAAGAAAGGATATAAGGGGAGGCCAAATCTTGAACATTGGCCATGGTTGGGTTACTAGTCGAGGCAGTGGCCTAAGTGACCATAGGTTGGGTAGTGGATATTGTTGATATCATTGCCGCTTCAACCAAAGAAGTTGGCATCCCATAAATAGGGTTACCCAAAGGATATCGCATTTGGCTTCTAGCAAGATAATGTTGGAGAGCCTTGACATTATGGTCAAGGAATCTCTTAAAATCTTGATCCCCTTCGAGAACAATAGGAGGTTGATTGGGGGTAGGTTGGATAAGAGTATGCTCAGTGTCTGAAGTATACTCCATTAGATGACTTGGCACGAAGGGCGAAGGTGGGAGTGGCTATTGACTCACATGGTCAGCAAGGAATTTGGCTTGACTACATGTCAGGACCATCCAAGGTGAAAGGGGTTCAGGTTCCAAAAACTATGTGTTTTAGTTTCAAAAAACCAAAAATTTTGTTAAACATCAATAAATTTGAGTTTTAAGCTTGTTGTTTGTAAATTTATTTATTTATTTATTGACAGTGATAGATTTCAGTTGTTTAATCTATATCGGTTAGAAAATTTTGCCGATGTCAGTCAATTAACCGATGTCGGTGAAGGTTTGGTTGCCGATGTCGGTGGAGAAACTGATGTCAGTTTTTGTGTAATTCTAAAAACACAAAAGATTGATAGTTTTTAGAAGAAGAAGATATTTTGAGTTGTTTTGGACTTCACAATGGTACGACCTTACTAGCTCAAACACTTAGATAAAACTAGAAAAATAGATGATTAGGCAAACAACCTGTAAAATGCTAAATTCCTAGGAATGACTTTTAAAGTCGTGATGGCTTATGCCTTAAGAGAATGTGTTGGGAGTTGGGCTTGTAGAACAGTTCCTAGAGAGGAAGTCTATTGCTGGTTTCAAGTTGTGTTATGGTGCTCAAAGATATCTGTGTTAGGGTCAGTACATGGCCTGGTGTTGGGGCTTGCTCCCCTCACTTCACGAACCCAAAGCTGAGCTGGGTTGCTCAGCTAGAATATACCTTCCCTATAGTTTATATTCTACCAGAGAATAGATTGGGTCCTCCTCTTGGTGGTGAAATCCAAGTAGGATCATTGGGAGGGGTAAGGTATCTGCTAGGTGATGAAATCTTAGACGGGCCTTGTCTCAAGTAAGTTTATGTGTTTGATTTTAAGTGATTGTGGTTTGGTTGTGCCACATTTGTGCACTACGATTCATTCATAATGCTTTAATTACTAAGTGGGCTAAGCGTGCATCTAAGCAAGAATGAAATGTAGTAGTTTTTAACCCAAATCAAAATATGTTATTCAAATGCAAACAAACGGAGAAGAGGTAAAGAGTATGAGTTTTTCACTACTCTCTGATGCATGCAAGAAGTAACAAGAAGAACAAGAGATGTTCTTTTTAACCTCTGCTAATGATTTCCTTTTGAAACAAAAAGATAGAAGAGGTAAAAAAAAGGAGAAAGAATTAATTAACTTTATGTTAAAAAAATAGAAAGTAAGAGAAGCTATGTTTTTTATTTCTCAAGAAATAAAGGCAAAGAAGCGGGGATGCAAGAAGTGAATATTTTTCTAATGCATCTACATGAAAATTTAATTAATAAAAGAAGAAGAATGAACCCAAAGAAAACTCCAAGGGTCCCACCAGGTGTGCTAGAATGTTTCTCTAGATTTTCACTAATTACATTCAAATGAGAAAGAAACTAAGGTTAAGAGCTTATGGGTTTGATGTTACTCGGATTTAGTGTGCACCATATCCAAGCCTTATGGGAGCTCCTCTTTGGCTATGGAGGAAACACCTACAGTAAGAATGAAACTTAAACAAGAAAGATGTTAGAAGAGGCTATGGTGGACTGCCAAGCTACGTGCTCGGTCCCTAAAGCATGAAGCTCCTTAAGGGATGACAGTCCCCTATTTAAAGATAAAAGTATTGTAATGGAAGAAATGATAAATGAATAAATAAATAGAAAAGTAGATGGTGTGTACCTATTCCTTATAGTTTGTGTATCTCAAAATGCTACAAAAGGTTGGCTAAAGGTTTTGTCTAGTCTAGATGGGTTATTTGGATGGCTTTCTGGTTTGTTGGTTCAGAACATAGTTGCCGACATCGGTGAGTCTACCGAGGTTGGTTGGGTAAATGGTGCCAATTTCGATTGGGTTGCCGATGTTGGTTTGGCTAAAGATGTCAACGTTAGTTGGTCTATTGATGTTAGTTTGAGTTGTAGATGCCAACGTCGATTGGTTTGCCAATTTCAGTTGGGGTCATTGGCCTTTGATGGCTTTTAGAGTATTTTTGGGATAGACATAGGGGTTTCTAGAAGTTTAGAGGTTGGTGTAGGGTTGCGATAAGGTGAATGAGGCCTAAGGAAGGGTATAGGTAGAGGATTGGTGTGAAAAGGGGGTGAGAACAAGGGGAAGGCCTTTTAGGCCCTCCACAAAAGAAGTCAGGCCTCTCGACAGTATTTAGAAATATTAATGAAAACTAATTGACAATATATTCTAAAACACTAAAATTAAAACCAGAGTACTTAGCTTTATAAGGTGAAGAACCAAAGGTGTCAGAATAATGATTCTTGTTGTGGCTGATGTGACTGGTGTTGTGAGCCATTGAAGCGAACATGGATTGCTTCAATTCAGTAGCTCGAGGTCCTCATACAATCTTTCAATCTAGTCTCTAGAATGATTTATATAGAGCTTCGATAGCCAGGAGAACAATATCAAGTTTTGGTGCTTGAAATCTCAGAGTGTGTATGCTAATGTGCAAAAAGGTGGCCTTAGCTCAATGTTAGAGCTTGGCTTATGTAACCGATGTCAATGATCCTATCGGCATCAGTGTAGGACTGCTGAGGTTAACTGTAGGTTGACTGATGTCAGTGGAGAGAGAATAGGTAAAAGGACTATTTTTAGCTCTTTGCCTGTTTATCCACCTACCAAGTGCCTTTTTCATTGGAGAATGGTAAAAAAAAGGGCTTATGAGGTATGGGAGTTGGTTAGGGAGTTAAGATGGGGTGAGAATCGGTCATGGGTAGTTAGGGTTTAGAGGACCTAGTCTCAGGCTGACTCATAGGCTAAGAAATGGTCTTAGGGTGAAGTGTCTAGGTGAGGTGTCCAAGGTGAGGTAATTAATTTAAAATAAGTAGTTTTTAAATTAATAAGGTGTGCAAGTGTGGGTTAGGAGTGTTAACGTTTAGAAGGGGACCAAGGGGGGTTGACACGATATTGGTGTCTACATTTCACCCCTAAAAACCCCCCAAAACATTCCTAAACCTACCTAAAGTACCCTACCTAACCTACCAACCCTTCTAATACACCTCCGCCCCTGATCTATCACTAAAAATTCAAAAAATTACAAAAATAACATCAAATTCACAACCAATCAAACATTCAAATAACACACCCTACCTCATCTCATCATTGCCACCGAGGTGGTATAATGAGTGCCGGTGGTGGTGGTCCTCCTATAGGGCCTCCTCTGGTGTCTTCCATCTCCATCTACCTTGACTCCTCAATCCAATCACTGGTGGCCCACAACGCTCCCAAAAACTCACAAACACTCCAAGACTCACCAACACTCCTCACCACTCACATCCTGACACCTAACACTGCTGACACAGACAAATAGGAGGTCTCTATCACTCAAAAACTCAGAGCTCTCTTTTTCAACATTTCAAAAGTCACAAATTAGTTTTGGTGGGCTGCTAATCCACTTTTGTCGAGTTTGTTAGGCTACCGACATTGGCAAAATTGTGCCCTAGGCCGTCGACATCGATTGATGTTCTACCAACGTCAGCAAAATAATGCCTTTTTATATTACTGACATTGGTTGTCTAATCGGTGTTGGTGATATGACCACAAAATCCTTTTGACTACTTACTGACATTAATGGCCTAACTGACGTTGGTGACCTAAAAACATAGTTCTTCTCTAAAATTGCCCAAAATCATGACCAAACAACTAGCCCTGACACTATAGAAGTCACCTTAAACTTATCATGGGGCACATTAGAGATCACATACATCTCCCTAACCACAACAAACAACACTCAAGATCACTTATATCTCTACCTGACTCGATAAATGACCTCAAAGATTGTGACTATCTCCTCAGACCACGACCACTTTTGAGACAACTTTGCCTTGGTTGTTTTGATTGCATATGCTACCTCAAAAATAGTTAGCAAATTGTACATGCCCTTCACACCTATTATCAAATTGTGACCAAGTTGATCCCCAATATTTGTGACATTTTTCATGTTTTCTAGGAGCACTTCCTAGCTCAAATACTTGGAACACAATGCCCATTGGAGTTATAGCTTTGATCGATTTAACCTAATCAGCTACCACTAATAAGCTGGGGACTAGTTACTTTGATTTTAGTCCTCCTCAACCATTGGAGCTACAACTTTGATCATTTTAACCCAATCAGCTACCACTAATAAGCTAGGGACTAGTTCCTTTGATTTTAGTCCTCCTTGACCATTAGAGCTATAGATTTGATCATTTTAACCCAATTAGCTACCACTAATAAGTTGGGGTCTGATTACTTTGATTTTAGTCCTCCTCGACCTTTCCTATGACAATTTGACTTGCCTATCAAGTGAAGTGGTATATGCACAATCTCAACTATTGCATCATTCGCACTCTAACCTCACCCTACCCATCCACTGCCTATCAAATCAGTGCCCAATTTTGGATTACTTTCTCTCGATTCCTACTTTGAGGGGGAATACCTCATCCCATACTTGGGGAAACCTACATCTATTTTTGTCTTGCAGTTTGTCAAAATAAACCACAAGACAAAAAGGGGAAAATGTAGACACCAATATCATGTCAACCCCCCTTGGTCCCCTTCTAAATGTTAACACTCCTAACCCACACTTGCACACCTTATTAATTTAAAAAACTACTTATTTTAAATTAATTACCTCACCTTGGACACCTAACCTAGACACCTCACCCTAAGACCATTTCTTAGCCTATGAGTCAGCCTGAGACTAGGTCATCCAAACCCTAACTACCCATGACCTATTCTCACCCAATCTTAACTCCCTAACCAACTCTCATGCCTCATAAGCCTTTATTTTTACCGTTCTCCAATAAAAAAGGCACTTGGTAGGTGGAGAAATAGGCAAAGAGCTAAATATAGCCCTTTTACTTATTCTCTCTTTACTGACGTCAGTCAACCTATGGCTGACATTGGCAGTCCTACACTAACACCAGTGGGATTGCCAACATCAATTACATAAGCCAATCTCTAACATTGAGCTAAGGCCACCTTTTCACACATTGACATGCACACTCTGAGATTTTGAGCACCAAAACTCGAATATTGTTCTCCTGGCTATTAAAGCTCTACACAAATCATTCTTAGAGACTAGATTGAAAGATTGTATGAGGACCTCAAGCTACTGAATTAAAGCAATCTATGTTCACTTCATTGGCTCACAACATTAGTCACATCAGCCACAATGGGAATCACTATTTTGACACTTCTGGTTCTTCACCTTATAAAGCTAAGTACTTTGGTTTTTATTTCAGTGTTTTAGAATATATTGTCAATTAGTTTTCATTGATATTTCTAAATACTGTCGAGAGGCTTGACTTCTTTCATGGAGGGGCTGAAAGGCCTTCCCCTTGTTCTCACCCCCTTTTCACACCAATCCTCTACCTGTACCCTTCTTTAGACCTCATTCACCTTCTTGCAACCCTGCACCAGCCTCTAAACTTCCAAAAACTCCTCTATTTATCTCAAAAATACTCTAAAAGCCAACTAAGGCTGATGACCCCAACTGACATCGACAGACCAATCAATGTCAGCATCTACAACTTAAATTGACATCAATAGACCAATTGACGTTGACACCTTCAGCCAGACCAACATCAACAACCCAACTGACATCAACACCATTTACTCAACTGACCTCGGTAGACCCACTGATGTTGACAACTATGTTTTGAACTAGCAAACTAGAAAGCCATCCAAATAGCCCATCTAGACTAGACAAAACCTTCAGGTAGCCTTCTGTAGCATTCTAAGATAAATAGACTGCAAGGAATAGGTACACGCCATCTACTTTTCTATTTCTTTAGTCATTTATCATTTCTTCCTTTACAATACTTTTATATTTAAACGTTGGACTGTAATCCCTTAAGGATCTTCATGCTTTCGAGACCGCGCGCATAGCTTAGCAGTCCACCATAACCTCTTCTAACATCTTTCTTGTTTAAGTTTCATTCTTACTATAGGTGTTTCCTCCATAGCCAAAGAGGAGCTCCCATAAGGCTTGGATATGGTGTGCACTAAATCTAGGTAACATCAAACCCATAACCTCTTAACCTTAGTTTCTTTCTCATTTGAATGTAATTACTGAAAATCTAGAGAAACATACTCCATGGAAAATAGATTATGTTATTTTATATGGAATAGATAGAAATGGAACTTATGAAATCCCTTATGCATGCATGGGCCCTTTATGGATTTCACTACTAATCCTTTTATGTTCAAAATTTTTTTAGGTTTGTTTTTATGGCTCAGGTTTGGTTCATTTTATCCAAACCCCCTTAACCAAAACTAAGTGTTCAAGGAATCAAACTTGGATTTGATATCATGTTATTTTCCATGGACTAAATAGGATTTTAAGAGAAAACCTATAAGGATATTTAACACTAAATTTTTGAATGTTTACATTAAAAATAGAGTTTTGAATTTCTAAGATGGACTCTTGTTTAGAGACCTACAATTTGAATTAGGCCATAAGAGCTTGAAAGAGAATCTAGTGTCTTGATTTTTTACAAAAGATATCAATAATGATCTTGAATCATTTCCTAAAGAGTTGAAAGCTTTTGATCCATGGCACTAGATAAAAATAAACTTTATATAAATTAAGAACAAGAGACCACCATAACAAGGAGAATTTAAGAGACAACCCATACCTAAAACCATATCCATCCCATCTCAAATTATTTTTTAGTAGTTTTGAATATTTCTAAATAATATTAGTAAAAAAAATTCCCTTAATACTCATTGGCACTTGAGAGACTAGAAGGGTATAAATATTTAACACTTTCCAAGTTCCCTTTCCCATAGGCTTTCCTTAAGTGATTCAATTGTGAAGTTTTTTCATGGTTCATCTCATTCTATGGTTCATATGATCTAGTTTTCACATAATGTATGGTATTGAAATTTGGTGTCAAAAATACCAAGATAACAAAGGGATCTTGGTTTAAAACAAATATCCCAATTAACTTAGAGGAACCTTTATTTCCTTTAGAATTGGCCCATAAATAATCCCTCAAAATCATATCAATAATAGCATAAGTAGATTTATAAGTATCCCAACATGATGAGTAATAAAAACATGTGGTAATGATCACCGTAGATTATATTTGTAACTTTAATAAAAGAAAAATAGGTTTATAAATATATAATCCATATTTTTAATTGAATCACTAAACCACATATCCCCATAGGTTTGAGGAAGTGGCTTGGAAATAAAATTGGATGCCAAAAAATTTGAATTGTTCTCATGAATGAATCTAGAGCCACTTACACTATAGGAACCATTGAGATATGGTAGAAATAGATTGTTTTCAACATTGGATTTTTTAACATTAAAAGTAAGATCTTGAAGTTAACAAAATATATATCTAGGAATTCATAGCATTGAATACAAAATTTTATTCTTCAATAATGGTGATGAAGGAATCATCAACAGAGTGAGCATTAACCATTTTTATAGCTGAGTGAGGAAGAAATATACCATTAACCAAATCTATAGAAGTATAATATGTTAGAAGATAAGTGAATCTTTCAAAAAACAACACATATTGGGAGTGGGAAGAAGACACCCTTGATGACTAGAGTGAAAAAGGACACATTATTTGGATTGAACACCACTGATGGTGATACATGATCTAGCCTCTTTAAAAAAATTAATAGTGCTAACAAAATTAGATACAAAAATTAAAGATTAAATCATGGCTAGTATGAAAATCTACTTGATTATATCATAGGCTTTCTAAATGTTAATTTTAATAGATAAGGACTTTTTGAGATTTCTTACCCATTTCAATCCTTCCTAGATATTAATGATGTTTTAAAAAATGTATCTATTATGGATAAATTAAGATGTTTTAGTCTAAATTATGAGCAACAACACATGCCTGACCCACAAAGTAAGAGCCTTGGAAATGACCTTATAAGATACATTGATAAGGGTAATGGGTTTCCAAATGGTAATGAGCTCAAGATATCCTTATTTGGGAATAAACTTGATATTTACTTGGACAATTAGCTTATCTAGATAATTGGTCTAAATGGCTCCTTGATACACCTAATGAAGATCAAGCCCTATAATGACCCATAACTCTTGATAAAAATCACATGAAAATCTATCGATACTAGAATTTTTGTCAATGACCATTTTCATAGAAACCTATTTAAGCTCATTAATGGAAAGGGGCATGTCACACATTTTTTAATTTATGCTTTTAGATAATAATATCCAATTAAATAAAAATAAGAAATATATGAAGCTTGTTTAATGGAGGAAACCTATATTAAGCTCATTTTATGGAGTTAAAACACATTATTTCTTTATGTTTTTAGATATACTATCCAATTAGATATAAACTAAAAAATCTATTTTATAGATTATCACAGTGAAAACATAAAAATTTAAGCAACATTTTTGAATATCATGAATATTTGAAAAAAAATCATCAAATCAGATTGAGAATGCATGCATTTTTACTATAACATCCCAAACATTCTACATTATTAAGAAATGAGAGGAAGTTCTTAGAAAATTCCTTTGGTCATTGTAAAATTTATATTTTAAGATTCTAATATTTTATGGGTGTATAATTCCAATGTAAAATATTGAATATTATCACTAGATGGCAAAATTAAATAGAAAAATATAAATGTTGTGTTTTTTCTACTTATAAATTTGAAATAATTAGTTAGGCTTGTTTCCATATACTATTTAACATAAATAATTACAATTAAGAATTTGTGTTGCAATATATTTATATTCCATTTATCCATTTTATAGAGACCAAAATTTTAATATCTACTTTCTAAACTTTCATTTTTTAAATGTTTATATTAATTTTTTAATTTATTTTATTAATATTATTTTATAGATATTTTTATATCTTACAACAAAGAACACTTGGAGTAATGTTCAACTTAGGGTGATGATGCTATGTTTATGATTTAATTTTCCTAGTACAAAGTAGAAGAATGTATACATAGATAAAGGTGATTGAAACTAAAGATTGAGTTTACATAGTAATAAAATAATTGTTGATAATTATCATGTTATGAAAATAATGCTTCTCTATCGAATATATAAAAATTTATAAGAAAAAAACAAAACTAAATAAAAGAAAATGAATCTATGTGAATGAACTATTTATTATCCACTCTACAATATAACAAGAGGAACCCATTAATTTATAACTAGATAAAACTAAGTATATTAAATAATCTTACAGATAAACAAAAATAATCATAGCTAGTAAACATAGATAAGTATGTGAATAGGAAAAATATTAAGAATAAGAAATATCATAAGAAAAAATTGGAAATAATAGTCATTTGGAGTATGTAGTTTTGAGGAGTGATAGAGAGAGCACGTGCAGGAGAGAATAGAGTGAACAGAGAGGATAAGTTTGGATGTGGGGCTAAAGATCTGAGAAAAGCTTCACTAGCTAACAAAAGAAAGATCATGGAAGGCCAAAAAGAAACTCCTTTTCTATCATACCTAAATCTAGGGTTTGTGAGAAGTAAAGCAGGGGAATAATGGCAAAAAATTGAGTAAAAAGGTTTTTGAAGCTGTTATTGAGGAAGATAGGGCTTGGTAGAATTAAATGATAGGAATTCAGAGATCTGAACACAAAATTAATACATGTCAAAATATGTAGACAAATTATTTAAACACAATAATATATTTCACACTTCTATTATAAATAATTCTCTAATAATAATACATTATGAACATTAAAAATATATAAGAATAGTTCATATAACAAATCCCCAATATTATCTCACCTATAAAACCTCCTATAACAGTGTAAACCTAAGTATGGTATATTGTTATAATATATAACAACATAATAATCTAAAAAATACTGATTTACTGTATTAACAATATGGTTATAACAACCAAGTAACAAATATTTACCTCTCACTAAACCAACCAAACTATTTACCATTTCTTAAATACCTAAACTTACTCAATATAAAAGTTAAATTTCTATCATCCCCCCTCTCCATAATTTTTACATGGTGCAAAGACATTCAAACTCTTATCTACAGTATGATCACCTCCTATAACATGCCAAACTATGTGTCTCATGACCTTGATATAGAGAACCTCACTCCTCTCATGGTTTTACATGTTTACCACAAACCTTGAAGTAAATAAGAACACAATCTACCTCCAAGAATTAGCATAGAACTGTATGCCAATGTATAATCATAGGTCTACATACTAGTGACACAATATTGTTGCACATAACCACTATATGTAAAAAAATGCATACTACATTTATATTACATGTCCACAATGTACGTGTCACTAAGGATCATCTCCATAAAGAAGTAAGGTAGTTACATGATATTTATAGTAGCTACTCTCTTAATTATTTCCAAAACATTGTTCATCTCCTAGTGGTTTTTTGATCTCTACCACAAACCCTTTCATGATCCATGAACTGACTTATATTAGTGCTTTTGTCTTTTAATAATATCTTCAAATCAGGGAATCATGTTTAGAATTTCAAATGGATTACATTAAATGAACAAGTATTATCATCTATTTTTATTACATAGTAGAAATGGAAACACACCACACTAAAGAACTAAAAAAATATAACACGCCACATATGTCACCAAAACATTGACGTGGCCCCATTGTTGGTGACTGATGAGAGACCACTTAAAGACCTCATTCCTTTGTGTATCCTTCAACCTCTATTAGATGATATTTCTTACTCATCATGCATGTCTACGTAGCTAAGTTACATGTCAATTTGACTAAAATGCGCCCCCCCCACCCCCGACATGCTTACCGGATGTTGGGTACACCTAAAAATGCATCTATAAGGCAAAATTTATTAATTTTATAATTTTTGACCATAATGAGTTTATATAAATTTGACATAAAAATGACATTTACAAGCAAATTACTCGACTCTAGACTTTTAACTTTTACTTTTGACAATAAATCTAAATACTTTACAATAGACCTTAACAATGATTTCAACACTTTATATTTTGAACAATTTTTATAAAACCTAAAAGAACTCTAAAAGTAATGACACAAAAAAAATTTAAACGTGATAAGAAAAACTAATTAAATATGGGTTATAAACTAAAACATGATAAACAACCCTAGGACTACATAATAAACAATATGTAGATAAACCGCTTATTTGACATAAAACAAGTTTAAACAAACTAAAGCTTAATCTTAATAAAGATCGACTCACATAGAAATTTATGAAATAAATTTTAAAACAACTAAATGATAAAATACTATGACCTAAATTTATTTTTTATTTGACTTAAATTAATATCAAAGACTATTAATCCATGTGGAAATTTGAAGTCATAGGAAAGATGGAAGATCACCAAGTTGCCCATCAGGAGTTGACCAGGTCATGTGGAAGGAGTTTGCAATAGTTGTGCTATGAAAATATATATAGCCTATCATCCAAGATCAAATTCATTCTCTCAATGGTTGAACATCACTATTTGGATTTGAAGACATCAAGTTTTTATATGTATAACTCATGGAGAAGAGCTTGAGTCAAAAATACAAATAAAAAATAAGTCATAGAGATAAATCCACTCAATGGAGAATAAGCCATATATACATGTAGTAGTCAAGAGGTAAAATTTCACTATGGTATAATGGAGTACCATAGATGTGATGTGACTTCATGTTATACTCTATGCATAAGTAGAAGACTAACATCTGTAGAGAGAAGACATGGAAAGTGGTATTTGTTCCATGATTTAAAACACTAATTATGTGGGGAGAGAATTTTGATATCCAAAGCTACAAACTTCTTTTGGCCACTTTAAGTCCTTGATTGTTGCATATGGTCTGTGATTACATAACTATATATCTCATAGATAGTCACAATATCACAATGCTGACACCAATGGCTTTCAATTCTCACAGATAAATAATGAGAGGAATCATTAAAATGGATACCATTGCTATACTTTGTGAATATAATAAACTATTTTATAAAAAATATATTCTTATAAATTTTACATAAAATAATTTGTACTCTCATCCAATGAGGTGATGCATAAGACAATTGCCCTGAAACCTGAACACCATCATAAGAATTATCCATTATAAACATCCTAATTTGATACCACTGATAGGAATTTAGAGAGCTGAACATAGAACTAATGCATGTGAGAATATGAAGACAAATTATTTCAACACAATAATATATTTCACACTTTTATTCTGAATAATTTTATGATAATAATACATTTTGAACATTACAAATATATAGGAATATTTTCTATAACAAATCCTCAATATTCTCTCACCCATAAAACCTCTTATAACAGTCCAAATCTAAATATGATATATTGATATAATATATAACAATATATCTAATAATATAATATTCTAAACAATATAAATTTATCATATTAACCATATGATTATAATAACTAAGTAACAAATATTTACCTCTCGATAAATTAACCAGACTATTTGCCATTTTGTAAATACCTAAATTTACTCAATGTAAAAGCTAAATTACTAACATGAAAAGACTAGTGGAGGAAAACTAGGTAATAAGTGGACATGAAAGAAGATTGGGCATAATTAGCTAGGGTAGTAGGGGAAGGATGTGGATATTTTTTTAGAATAAGAACCAAAGGGATTAAAAAGAGTAGGAATTTTAGTTCTTCCCACCTTATAACAAGTTAATGAAGATAATCAAGGTTTGGAAGATTTAGGTTTAGAACTACTATTAGGGTTTAAACCTAAGAAAGGAGGCAATAAAAATCATGATTGGTTTTTAGATCAATTTATTTCAAAAAGTTAGTCTCTTTTAGATTGTACTCTAATTTAAACATGTGCTATTAGATGGATGCTAGTTGGTGCCATAGAGCAATGGGTGAAGGAGAACTTGGGTAAAGATGTAAAGGTGAGTTTTTTACCTAAAAGTTTCTTTGTTGTCCTTTTTATCTAAAAAAGAGAAAGAAGAAATTTTTAAGGTGAAAAATTGGTCAATAAAAGGTTTAGGTCTTTGAATTCAGCACTGAAGCCCTAACTTTGATCCCCTTAAAACTAGAAAAAGGAGTTATCTATCCTAGTTAACATTCTATAGTCTTCCTTTGGAGTACCAGAGATCAAATTGTTTGTTGACCTTGGGAAGTCTTGTGGGAGTTGTTATGGAAATTCATTCAATATCCGTAAAAGGTGAATGGACAACTTATTTTAGGGTAAGACTAGACCTAGATTTGGATCAAGAGATTCTTGAGTTTGTGGTTATTAAACCCACTGGTAGAGAATGGCATCAAAGGGTTGATGTGGAGAATAATCTTTCAGATGTTATGGTTGTCATCAGTGAGGTCATATTCACAAATTTTACAATGCTAAAAGGAGCACCATTCAATCCAAAAATGTAAAATTTGACCTTAAATGGAAACCTAAGGTGAACCTTAAAAGTAGCAATCTTCTTTTTCTTTGTCAGATTTGGAGTTGTTAGAAATAAATAAGAAAAATATGGGTTGTGAGAGTTTGTCCAAAAAAAAATTCAAATGATAGAAGAACTATTAGAGAAAATTGTTTCTTCTAAATTTATTTCTCTAGCTTCTTTAATTAAAAATTATGATTTCCTTGAGAAAGAGTCATAGAATATTAGGGAATTGGTGATTAGTAATCAAAAGGCTTTGATTGATGCTAAAAAAGTGAGAGCAATAGTGGAAGAAGAGAAGCTTGCTCTTTTTAATGAAGATTCAGGGTTAGATCTTAGAAAGGAATCAGAAGAGGAGGTGGATGAAGACTCAGAAGGAGATTTGATTTCCAAAGAAGTTTTGTCAATCTCCTAGTGAAAAATTAAAATTTATAAACCCAAATGAGGCTTTTGAAAATAAAGTGGGAAGGAAAAATAAAGTTGATCATGCTAAAGGGGATATTTTAGCAAGGACTCAAGGTACTTTGGAAGGCTTTCTTGATGTTGCAAAGTGGGGTGGGGGGGGGGGGGAGGAATTCCTTCCATTATCTAAATTAAGGTTATCTCTTGGAATATTAGGGGCTTGAATGCTCCTAACTAAATTCAAATTGTTAAACACCTTCTATTTGAAGAAAAACCATATATTCTTCTCTTACAAGAAACCAAACTGATTAAAATAGAACTGGAAGATTGTGTTTTTTATTGGAAAGTGTTGGCAAACATTATTTATGGAAGCTTATGGAGCATCTGGAGGCCTAGTAGTGTTTGTATCCCCCTTTTTTTCAAGGTTGAATTTTTAGCCTCAGGTCAAAATTAGCTTACTTGCAAAAAATTTAGTTTTCAGTCTGATCCTCAATTCCTACTGGTTAATAGTTATGGTCCCTAGGCAATCAGCCCTAAAATGGATATTTGGAAAGATATGTTTATTTTTCTCAATAATTTTTAGTGTGATAATGTGGTCTTAAGAGGAAATTTTAATATCATTTCAAGTCAGGTGGATAAGCAAGGGGGCTAGTTTGGATTCTCTCATGCTAGTCAAGACTTTGCCTCATTTTTAAATCTTCATAATCTAGAAGACATTATTCCAAATTTAGGTTGGTTCACATAGAAATATAAGAGGTTGGTCAAGGACAATATATTGGAAATATTGCATAGATTTATTTCTCTTACTAATTGATATGAGGACAACAAAAAGATGGATTGTTGGGTTTCTCAATTTCTAGGATCTGATCACCTCCCTCTAATTTTATCTATAAAGATAGATTCACCTCTAGAAAGATGTCCTTTTAAATTTGAAGTAATGTGGATGTGTGATCAATCCATTTATGACCTGGTTAAGGTATGGTGGAAGAATGGTTTACTACCTCAAGGATCTAAAATGGTTCAATTGGAAAAACATCTAAAATTTGTGAAGGAAAAATTGAAAACCTATAATAGAATGCATTTCAAAACCATTTTTCAAGAAAAAGTCAAGATTGAATCTAATCTAAAATATTTAAATGAATTTTTTTTTTAGTCAGGCATGGAGGTGGCCAATTATAAATTGAAAAAATGTCTAGTTAGTGAGTATGATGAAATTCTTTGCAAGGAAGAATTTTTTTGGAAATAAAAATCAAGAGGAACTTGGTTAAAAGAAGGTGATAGAAACTTTGACTTTTTCATCAATCAATTACAACAATGAGAAAAGTGAATAGGATAGCTTATATTTTATCTAGAGAAGGGGTAGCTTGTGAATCTCCTAAGGATATCAAGAGGGAAGTGGCCAGTTTCATTTTAAAAAAAAGTAAATGATGAATATTAATCTAATCTACAAGCTCAAGAGGAATTTTTGTAGCATATTCCCTCAGTTATCTCTCAAGAAATGAATGAGATACTTATCTTTCCCTTGTCTTTAGAAGAAATCATAAAATTAGTCTTTTCCAATGTAAAAGATAAAGCTCCTAGGCTAGATGGTTTTCTAGTTGCTTTTTATCAGTCCTTTTGGGAGATAGTGAGTCTGGATGTTGTTGATATGGTAGAAGAATCAATGTTGAAAAAGAATGTATAGCCTAAAATTAACACCACTCTCATTTCTTTGTTTTCTAAAGGTGAAGTCCAAAATTCGTTTATGGATTAGAGGCTGATGGATTTATGTAATATAGTGTATAAAATTATATCCAAATCCATAGCAGAGAGATTGAAGCCTCTTCTAGATAAGGTGACTTTAGATAAGCAAGTAAGGTTTGTTCTAGGTAGAAGTATTCAAGATGGTATTATAGTTGCCCTTAAATTTATGCATTTTTTAGTTAGTAATCATAAACAAATAATGATGATTAAAATGGACATCAGCAAAGCATATGACTAAGTTAATTAACATTTTCTCTTTAAGATTTTGATCAATTTTGGTTTTTGTAAAGGTTGGTGTGATTGTATTTTTAGTTGTGTTTCCAATCCTAGATTTTTAGTTCTAGTCAATGGTAGTCCATCTATTTTTTTCTCCATTTCAAGAGGTTTGAGGTAAGGGGACCTTTTATCCCTTTTTATTTTTATCATTATGGTATAAGCATTAGGTAGAGTGATAAAATTGGCTTAGGAACAAGATATTATTTAGGGCTTAAGGGTTATCGAGGGTTTCGAAAGTTTGTTTCATCACCAATTGGTTGATGATACTTTTATTTTTGGGCAAGATGAAATAGAAAAAGCTCAGGAAATCAAGATAATTTTGTGTGCCTACAAAGCAAATTTGGTCGAAAGAGTGAATGAGGGTAAGTTAGAAATCTTTTTGGTTAACTACAATAGAAGGATGAAGAATAATCTTAGTAATCTTCTTGGTTTTAAGATTGGGAAACTTTTGAGTAAGTATCTTGGGGTTTCCTTTTTTAAAGGAGTTGGTTCCAAATTTTTGTGGTAAAATCTATTATAAAGATTCAAATCTTGATTGCAGTCCTAGAAAGGAAAATGGCTCTCTTTAGCTGGGTGTATTACTATGATAAAATTTGTTATAAGTGTTCTTCCCAGTTATTATTTTTTAGTTTTTTCACCTCTGGAGCAAATAGTCCAAATAATGAACAAAATTATAAAGGATTTTTTGTGACAAGGTTGTGAAGTGGGAATTTTTTTGTAAGAGGAAAGGGAAAGAAGGGTCTGGCATCAAGGATCTTTCTTTACAGAATGTAGCATTGGGATAAAAAATGGTTTGGTAGATAACATCTAATTTAGGTAGACTTTGGTCCATATTGCTTAGAGTGAAATATTTGGATTTTGAGACCCTAAAAAGAATTATTTATACTATAGATCCTCCCAAGGGTTCTCATATTTGAAATTTTATGTTAAAATACAAAAAGGTGATTGGTCAACATGTTTCATGGACTGTGAATAATGGTAGAAAGGCATATTTTTGGATGGATTCATGGAATGGTCATAGACCTTTAGTAGATGATTCTGCTAATAGTTAGAGTAAAGTGTATCTGGAAACTCATTGGGGCAGATTGGTTAAAGATTATGAAGTCTAGGATTCTAATTCAAGTATGGTTATTAACAGTTGGAAAAGCTTGCTTGAGGTATTAGTTCCCCAAGAAGAAATTATATTTTTGGCTTCTTGTTTAAATCTAAGGAAAATATTTATCAAAGAAAAAGATCATAAAATTCATTAGATAGGGGCTAAGTCAGGTCTCTATTTTGTCAAACTAGGTTATCAAATGGCTGAAGCAATAGATGAGGAATTAAGTTAGGTCTCTTTCTTGTGTTGAAGTACATAGGGATTGCAAAAATCTAGGGTGTTTGCCTAACTGGTAGTTCACGAGAGGATATTGACTCAAGATAGGTTGATAAAAATTATGTTTATGGGTCTTTCAAGTTACAGAGGAAATGACATATCATTTATTGTTTAATTATTCTTTCACAAGATGGTGTGGGTTTGGCTATGTAATAGGCTAGATTGGTATTGTGCATGGTCAAAGACTTTGGTTAAAGCTTTTTCCTCCTAGCCTATAGGAGATATTAGGAACAATTTGTTTAGTATTTGGAGATGTAGCTTGACAATTCTTATCTAGATGATTTAGAAAGAAAAAAATGCAAGAATTTTTGATGAAAAAGAGAGATCGCTCTTTTCCATTATTAAAGACATAAAATTATCCATTTCTAACATAGTTTCTTCACATGTAAAAAGAAAGAAAGGTTTGTTGTCAAAATGGGATATGTATATGTGTTTAGTTTAGCAACCAATTAAAGTCCCTCATGTTTAGGGGTCTTTAGTAGATAACAAAAATAAGAAGGATAGAAAGGAAGCTTGTTGGATTCCACCAAAAGCAGTAAGGTTAAAATTAAATTTTGATGGGGCCTATAGAAGCAATCCTAGAGATTTAGGATCAGGTTGAGTTATCAAATATTTTAGTGGATCATTAATAATATATATTTTACTTAAGCTACTAGATGACACTAATAATGAAGCTAAAGCACAAGCAATAATTACATGTATAAATTTGGCAGTAAATTCTGGAATTTCCATTTTGGAATTTGAAGGAGATTCTAAGGTGATTCTACTATCTTTGTCTAAATTGAAAGCAAAGTCTTGGAAGATATCTAACATTTTATATGTCCTCTATTATAAATTGGAATAATTTGAAGGTTGGGAATGTAACCATTATTTTAGAGAAACTAATAATGGCTAAATTTTTGGCTAATGTAGCGATTAATTAGTGTGAGGAGGAAAGGATGGATCATGTTAGAAAGTGTTGGGAGGATTGTCAAATTTTTTATCAGATTAATTTTTTATTGAGTTTTATCAACATTATATTGATGTTATATAAAATCAATTTTAATTTTGATATTACGGATTGTTTTGGTTTTTATTTTTTCTATAAATTATTTTTTTTAAAACAAATTGTTGGTGTCTCCATATTTTTTAATATAGAGCATTATTTTTGAAATGAAATATATTTTGAGATTTATTAATAAATTGTAAGTGTATATTTGGTAGGGCCATCATTCTTTGGCTTTTCCTAGGTGTGAAGGCCAATGTCATTTGAAGTTAATAGAATGATTTTTCAACAGTGTTTTCATGTAGAGCATTCATTATTTTTCTTAGGTTTCTTTTTTCCATAAAGGCATCTATTTTCTTGAGACTTGGTTATTTATGTTTTGCACCATTTTTGGAGTGGTATTTTGTTAGGATGATTTCTAGGTCTATTAGTTTGGTGGGGATCAAGATTGTGGTTGGGATAGGATGGATAGATTCAGTTGAGAATCTATCAGATGGCCTTTGGCATTTGACAAACCCAAAATATATGAGATGGGCTTTGCTAAATTAGTTTATAAAACACATCTATCAAATGTGATTTGGACTTCTTATCCTAAAGTGGTAGAAGATATTGAGCTGGTGTTGGGTATGGATTTCATAGCCTAGAGTAGATGTATTAGAGTCAATTATGATTTGGCCTCTATGTTTGCCTCAAATATTTTCTTGGTTATGATAGATGGAGCATATGTGCTAGCAATGGTGGAATTATTCATCTATCTAGAATATAGGATATAGTTGGTAGAGGCTTTGGAATCTTTTCCACTTGGGAAGTTTATACTTCTGCCATTTTATGAGAGAAACTATCTAGGGTTTATCCCACTAGAAATGTTTTAAGAACTTAGTTATGATTCTTGGCTTTAGTTGATTTCATAAAGGATGTGGAAGAATCCTATAGAGTGAAATTAAAGTTTGAAGAAATACAGGGAGTAAGTATGCCTTTTGTTGAAGATCTTCTTAAATGCATCCCTAGTTTGGCTAAATGAAGGGCAACCAAGCATACTAAAGTCAAGTTTAATGCTATTAAAATATTTGGTAAAGGAGTGGTGAGAGGATATTTTAAGATGCCACCCTGATGGAAAGGCAAACAATAGGGGAACTGGGAGGATTCTAGTAAAGTGCAAAAAAGACTATTTTTTTAGCATTTGAGCAGCCTATAAGAGCTCAAGATGGTAGAAAGCTGGTGACTTTGGACTATTCAAAGGAAAGTGAGAATTAGGTGGCCTTGGGTATAGTAATAGGTAATTCTAGATAGGAGCCATAGAGGAAAATTCACATGAATAAGGGGAAGATTATTGACTTAGTAATTCTCAAATAGTAGGATAGCTTGCTAGTCTTTGGTTGTTCATAGTCATCTTGTTGTATGGTATTATATGTAAAATGCTTGTATCTAAGGATGGTTTTTGTTGAAATACATTTTTTTAGTAAGGTCATATACCTCTATATGTAAGGATATTGAGCCAGTCTCTTCAAGTTTTTGTTGTATCTTTTTTGATAAAGGGCTTGGGACCCTTATAATTCCCAATTATCAAACTAAAAAAATAGTCATTTGGAGTGGCCATCTTTCTAAGATCATTAAGTTTTTTTATTGAAAAGGTTTTCCTCATGTATTAATGTAATATTGTATTACAAAGTAATTTATAGGAAAACATGACTAAAAGAATAATACTTTAATGTCACGTCAACTAGTCCCAAAAATAATAATACAAGTTCATATTTAAAAAAGATTTTTAACCAAAAATTTGTGAAAGTGTAGAAAAAAATCCAATAAAAGGACACATAGAAATCAATGAACAACTAGGCAATCAAAAAAAACAAAAGACATAAGAGGAGGTAATGGGTCATTAGAATTATTTCCCTAACCCCCAAACCACTTCTAGGAGGTTGGTTAGCCATATTAGGTATTGGCTCCCAACCATCCTTATCATTATCTTTTTATTTATCTTCCTTAACCTCCTTAATCGAGGGTGATATATAAAGTACCAATTGAGGGAACATTCTTTATGGAGGTGCATACCACCCTTGCCCATTAGATGCAGTTGGGAAAAATAACATATTGGGGAAATATCACCAAGGGGAGCCACTATGACATCTTATCTAAGAAATAGTTATACCATGTTGCCTATAACTATGGTCCTTTGGGGCCATTTTTTAGTGAGGACTATTAGGAGGAAACTAGCTAATCGTATACAAGGTATTCTCCTAGTGATCTAAAAAAGTCTAGAGGTGATTCACCTCAAGATGCACTTGTTATGCTTGCACTTCAATCTAAGGCATGAAATTAGAAATAACATTAACTCTGTCATCAATTAAAAAAAAATTATCTTTAACATTAGTTTTTAATAAAATAACATCATTTATATTTTCCATAGTTAAAAAAAAGTCTAAGATTGAAAAATATGCTAAACTTATGTGATTTTTTAGGAATCATGGTAGAGTCAATTAAGAGAATCATCTTTCAAGGTAAAATTTATAGATCAAAATTCTTAAAAAGGGTTTGAATCCATATACAAGCTTACTAAGAATTTTTGCATAACCAAAACACATGCTTCATCAACTCTAAAGGATTACAGACTAGGTAGGTAAGATGAAACATGTCGATGTGAACTAACTAGGTGTAAATAGGAAGTCTATAGTATAAAATACACAAAATTAAGGGAGCTTGTTTGGTTTCAATAATGGATACCCACACTTGATCAAACCTTCTTTCCAAACTCATTTAATGGAATTGACTCTCTACTTGATATTAATAACGTCAATTGTGATGTGTTGAGAAGAAAGAAGTTCATAACCTAAGCTTGATACTAGAGAAAAAATGTCTCAATGGGTCATTTATAATCAATCAACCCACCTAAAAGGAGATTGAACAATTATTTCGTGAAGGTCCACATTATAATTATATTTTTACATTTATAATATGGACACTTGGTTACAAGCCTACAAGTTGAATTGGGCCCTAAGAGCATGACAAATAATCCAATGTCTTGCTTGTTTACAAAATAGGTTAGAAATGACCTTGAATCACTTTTTGAGGTGCTGAAGGCCTTTGATCCATTTCAATAGATCAAAATTCACTTCATATAAATTAAGAATAAGATACCACCATAGTAAGTGGAAGTTAACATAGAGCCCACACCTAAAATCATCTCCATTGCATATCAAATTATTTTTTAGTAGTTCTTAGTATTTATAAATAATATTAGAAACAAATGTGTCATCAATATTTATTGGTTTCTAAGAGATTATAAGGGTAAAAATCTATAACCCTTTCCAAGATCCCTTTCACATATGGTTTTATTGGGTGATGTATTTATGAATCAAGACTTTACATGCTTCATCTCCTTCTAAGGCTCGGATAATCCACTTACACATAGGGCATGGCCTTCAACTTTGTTATCAATAAGACCAAGACCCCTACGGGATCTTGTTTTACAAAATATATCACAAGTAACCCATTGGAAACTTTTGGTGCCTTCAAAATTGGCCCATAAAAATACCTAAAAATTATATCAAGCTTGACATAAGATGTTTTATAATGAGACCAACAAGATGAGTAATAAATACATATGGAAGTGAGAACCTTATAGCATATTTAAAAATTTCCTATAAGGGAAAGGGGCCTATAAATATATTATCCATATTTTTAATCAACCCATTGAACCAAATATATCCATCGATCTGAGGGAGTGGCTTGAAAATAAAAAGGGATGGCCAAAAACTTGAATTGTTCTCATGATTGAATCTAGAGCCACTTATATTATATAAGCCATTGAGGTATGTGGGAAATAGATTGTTTTCAACATTGGGCTTTTTTCCATTAAAAGAAAGAGATTGAATTTAGTTAAAAGATATTTAAGCATTTGATAAAACTAGAGACAATTATTAAACAATGGTGAGGAAGTAATCATCAACAAAGTGCACATCAAACAATTTTTTAGGTTATTGGGGAAGAAATATACCCTTAACCAAATATCTAGAAGTATAGTCTACCATAAGGCAATTGAATCCTTTAGCAACCAACACATAGGGAGGGGAAAAAATAAACCCTTGATGAATAGAATGAAAAAATCCAAATTGTTTTGACTAAATACCATTGATGGTGATATATGCTCTAGCCTCTTAAAAAATAATTTTAACAGTGCTAAGAAAATTATATCCAAGATTAAACCTTGAAGCATAGATGGTACGAAAATCCACTCAATTATATAATAGGATTTTTCAAAGTTAATTTTAACAAATAAGTCCTTTTATGGATATGTCTTGGCCCATTTCATTCTTTCCCAGATATCAATGACATTTTCAAGAATGTATTCATTATTGATAAATTGAGTTGTTTGAGGATGAATGATGAGGGGAAATAAATACTTTAACCATAGAGTAAGATCCATGTCAATGATCTTGTAAGATACATTCACAATGATAATGGATGTATAATTGGTAATGAACTTCGAATCTCCTAATTTGGGAATAGAACTGATATTTACCTGGTCAATTAGCTTATCAAGAGAATTAGTCTAAATGCATTCTTTATAAACCTAATGAATATCATGCCTAATAATGCCACATAACTCTTAATAAACCTCGTAGAGAAATACATTGATACCCACAGATTTGTTAATGACCATGTAATAAATAAATCTCTTAAATCTCATTGATAGAAAGGGGAATGTCACATGCAAAAATTTGATCTTTAATGACCCTATAAGGCACCACATGAAGGCATTGAGACATAATGTTCTCTCTTTGTGGGTTTTGGGTTTACTAATGAATACCATGTGATAATGAGAGACAAAGGACGCTAAGATATTAGGAAGATGAGTAATTTTTAAGCTAGATTCCTTAATAGTTTTCATGTGTTTAGATGCCTAGTTCAATTGCAGAAGAGAAAATAAATACTTTAAAGCTATATCTCCTATCTTCAACCAATGAATCCTTGAAAAATTTTAATCTCCCATAGTTTGATGAAGCTTTATAATTTTTATCTTGTACCTCTAAATGGAATCTTTAAATTGTAACTCCTTGTTGAAACAAGAGAACTTCAACTCTTATGAAATTTGAATGAATTGATAGTGTGAAGCCTCATGAGAATTTCAATAGAAAATAGATAGTTGTCTACCATAAATGTGAATAAACTAAATTGTCCAACTTACTGCATTTTCCTACCACTCAATCCGTCTAAGAGATCCATGTCGATGGGGCACCAAATTTAGATTCTAACAATGTGTTTCTTTACCTAGGAATGAGAAATATTGGTAATAATAAGATAAAATTTTAACTTAGAGATCCCTAGTGGGGAGGAGAGGCATTCAAATTCAAATTTGATAAGAAGGTGATTAGACAGTTGTACATATAGAATGACAACCATATTGTGGTCCATAATATTGGAAAATGAAAAAGTGTTCTATGTAGTCAACATGGCTTTGTCAAGCAATTTGAAAACTTAATCATCAAATTTTTAGATATTAGACCACATGAATCATATTTAGTTGACATTGAAGTGTAAATGGTTATTGGGATCAAAGAGTGAAAGTTTATTACGCATCTAAAACCATGTCTCTCTTTTATTGGATTTTATAGTCTATTGATTGATAGGAAAATAATATTTAGTATGATGATGTATAACACACACTATGTGATCCTTTTATCGCCAATTCATATCTTGATATTTTACTTAATATATTTTGACATGTCTACTTCAATGCAAATGCATTTATTTGGTCAGGTTGCATAATTTTTTTTGAAATTGAACCCTATTAAATACCCCAAGGGCATCATAAATTGATGAACAAGACTACACAAAGGAACTAATGGTTTCAAATGAACAAGGGTCCTAAGCCATAATGACATGAAAATGTTATGGGTTACTAAACTCAAACAAAAACCTTTCATCAATTTTTGAACACCCTAAAGCTTAACACCATGAGGGGGATTCAAGTGCATTTTGTAGTTGTTTTTCATTTATTTTTGTATTCCTTTCATGTTTGCATAGATTTGTGAAATTTGTATTTAAGATCCATTCAAAGTTAAGCTTCTAAAAAATGAACTCTTAAATTAAAAATTTTAGAGGATATTTAGGTTTTGATTTATTCTTTTTATATTTTTGCATTATTATCAATATCAAGTTTGGGATCTCGTAAAAGGCATATAGTATTGAATTTATGGTGAATTTATATCTTCTACAAGTGATATTGTAATTTATTCAATTTTTTATTTGAAGGCAATAAAATTTATATTTGGGATTACGGTAAACCCACTTTTGAACTAGTGTGAAATCTAGCTCAAACACATCAGGAGGTCTAGGTATCCTCATAGATTCAAAGGACTAATAAGGTGTCGTTCAACAGGAAAAAAATAGAAAAAAAAATTAGTGAAAAGGGAAAATATCCAAAATAAATAGGTGTGGGAAACCATAAGTTTTAACTGGACCAAAAACCAACCGAAAGTAATGAAGATGAGCCCCAAGTCTATGAGAGAACCATCTGTGTCCATAAGGGATTGAAATTCACCAAAGCAACAACCCAACAAAATTTAGGTAGTAAATGGGATAATTACAGAAAAGAGACCCATTAAGATCCCAAAAGGGATTGAAAACTAGAAAAATGACAGAAAAAACATCAAGGTCCCAAAAGAATCCCAAACCTAGCTAAGTTGATTAAAATTGGTTATGATATTATATACAAGTATTTTGTCTTGATTTAAAAACAATAATTTTAAAAATCTAGAGTCATGTCTCCCCAGGGGAATCTAAAAAAACTAGAAACTAGCAATCTTGAGCACAATAAGAGGCCCATGTTTCCCATTTTTTGGATTAGAAGCCTAAAATTAAAATAGAATGAAGATGTTTTATATATTGGACTAGAGGACATTCATATAAATAAGGGGCATTGGGTCCCCAAAATTCCTTTCACCCAAAAAAACTTAAAGAAATACTCACCTCTAAGGGTCAAAATAGAGAAGATTAGAGTCGAAGCAAAGAAGAAGTTACAACTAACAAAACATCTCCTGATTTGTCTCTTAGTGTTTTCAAATCTATTCCTTCTAATCATAACTATTAAAAACATAATTAAACCAACTTCACCATGTAGGAGACCCTTCAATCCCCTTAAACATCCATAATAAAGTGAAATAGGGATAAAACATAGAGTTAATAATAAAACCAGGACCTAAATGAATAAAATGACTACATGATGGGGTAAAACTAACCAAAAAAAATCCCATCACAAGTTAGGCCCAAGGCTTTTTAGTAGAAAATCATTATCAATTAATGAATAATCCATTTTATAAAGTTAGAATTTGGTGAATTTGTGGGGTAGCTGACATCATAAAATCACCTAAAATTTTATGGTGGTAGTTAATTTTGAGGATTGACTTGCCTACTTTCTAAACTAAACTACCTTTTATAAATATATTTTATTGATACCTCAAAATTCAATCCAAGTGAATTCACCACTATATATAATATATTAAACACTTGTTTTCAATTTAAATCTTCATTGTAGTCATGTTTTTTTAACTGGATGGTATTCACATTAGTATCTATTGATAACCATATTAGTCTGCTATCAAACACTAGAATTTAATTATCAAGCATCAAAATTATTTTATCAGGCATCATTATAAAAGTATAAGGCATTGACACCTTATTATTAGGCATCAACATTATTCTATCAAACATCTAACTTTTGTTGTCAAGTGTCAACATTTTGATATCAGGTATCGACATACTACTATTAGGTTTTAACATACTATTGTTTGGTTTCAACACTTTATTGTTAGGCATTAAAATTGTGTTTTCAATTTTCTAATTTTTTTTGTCAAGTGGCAATGTTTTACTATTAGGAATCAACATTTTTCTATCAAGCATCATCATACTATTATCAAGTGTTGATAATTTATTATCGATGGTTGACATTTTATTAGTAGGTGTATGTGTTTTACTATCACACATCAACATTCTATTATCAAGCATTGACATACTATAATCATTCATCAACACCTTGCTATTAGGCATTGATATTATTCTATCAATCTTTGATAGGTTTGATTTGATGGTTTCTACTAAGAATGTTAACACGTCTATGAAATTTTAAAAAATAAAATAACCTATTATCTTATTTTATCTAGACACCAAACATAGGTACTAAAAATATAATTATTCATTATTTTTAATTTATTCACTTTCTTCTTAAGGTTTAATAATAACTACAAGCTCTATGACCATTTGGCATGCAAAACTCATTGATAACTCTTTTGAATATATGCCTTTATTGGAAGATGTATCTAGTTATGAAATTCTAAATAGAGGTGCTACATATTAAATGATTTACAATTTTATAGTATTATTATTTATTTTGAATTTCATATTGATTTAATAATAATGACAAGGTGTATAACTATTTTCATAAAAAACCCACAAATAACTCTTTTGAAGATATGCTTTCATTGGAAGATGTACCTGGGTATGAAATGCCAAACATAGATAGAAAATATTAAATTATTTATAATATTATTATTTATTTAAACTTTCATATTGATTCATTAATAATGACAACGTCTACATCAAAATTTCATGTAGAACCGACTGATAAATATTTTTAAGATGTTCCTCCTCTATAATATGTACCTCTATATGAAATTCCAAAGTGAGGTACTATAAAGGATTTATCCCAATAATATTCATCAATGAAAAGGTATGAAAGTGTAGAAATAAAGAAACTAAAAGAGAAAATTACCTCTTAAGGTGAAAACCAAAAATAAGACAATGGTTTTAAAGTGGAAAACTGAATGTATTAGAGAAAAACCTATGTGATCTTATTATAAGATTTACCATAAAAATATCTATAAATACAAGATTTAATCAAGATCACAATGAAAAGAAGAGAGATAACTATCTGTTTATAGTGAGTATATGAGGAGAAGAAGGCTATTTTAATAGAGAAAGAAGAAGATAATTAGAGTTACAAGTAATCCCTTGCTTACCTTAAAATCTTATTTTGTGTGTGCCACTTGTGACATATTCCCTTAGAGAGTAGAGGTAAGTGCGTTCCAAGTGGGGAAGAGGATTTACATTTAAGTAAATCCAAGTCTAACAAGTTGACTAGAGAGGTGAGTGACACCTAAAAAGGATAGAAGTGAAGTGTATTTATAAATAAACTAAATACACATAATTAATACTTAGTAAAAGTCTATAAACATATAGGAAGGACCCAAATTAAGATTAATTTTCCAACACTCCCCGATAAGATTAAATTTTTGCTTATAAAACTGAATAAAACCTTTCACAAACAAATAAGGGAGATGAAATTAATTAAGAATCCTGATTAATAGAAAATTATTTTTATAGGAATTAGAAAATATTAAGTGAAGGAATAAGATAAGGTATCACAAAAAGTCTCATGGAAGAATGTGTGATCACCAAAAATCTCCAAGAATCTTCTTTTGGTATAGGTTTTCTCCACCCAAAATTCACATGCATCACAACAACAAAGATTCTCATAAAAATTATGAAGAATGAAATCAAACATATCTTATTATTAAATTTTTTTACAATGTTATAGCCACATGGGATGTTTCACTATAAATAAAGTTAACCTCCATGTTGGAGCCACAAACTGCACTGCCAAGTCCAAGAACTCAATCCTAAAAAATCTCTCCCAAAAGCTTCTACTAAAGCTTTAAATGTTCTCCAAAGGAAAAAAAAGGCATAATAATACATAAGAGACCTAAGTGTGGAGCCAAAAATCAATATTCCTTCATTTGAGAAAGGTGACATAAGTAGATAAAGGCAACTAGTCATCCTCTTCATCCAATTGCTAATTTTTCATTTAGATCCTACTTTTTCCCCTTTTAGTTGTTTTTTTCCAAAATCAAGGATAAGAATGAAAGACAACTTAGTAAGTTTACTAAAAACACATCCTCATCTTATCTTAGATAACCACACCCCACTTTGGTAAGTTTCCTTCACCTAAAATTCATACCACCTCGATTACCTTCTAATTTTTAAATAGCAACATTCCCTAGAGTCCACAACTTTTGAGAGGTATATATTTTCAAATGGGCATCTAATTGATGAACCATTTATTGAATAAAATATTTTTTTGGTGATATAAGAATTATTATATGTAAAATTACATAACCATATATAAGTAAATAATAGCTTACTAAAAATATAAGGTTAATATTTTTCACCTTCAACAAAATCTAATAGTTCTAAACCACTAGAAAATTCAACTTAAGCTCTAATTGAAATTAAAAACCTAAAAAAAATAAACTAAAAGGAAAAAAAAATTTATTATTATTATTGTGATTCAATATTGCCCTTACACCCTAGATGCTCCTACATCAGACACTTGGGGTCGTTTTGATCTAGGGGATTTCCCACTGAAGAGTTTGATCAATAATCACTTGGACAAAGTGGGAAACATATAATGAGATTAAAATATTTTATTTCTTTAATATAATTAATTTTTATTATTACTGATGCAGATGTGGCATTACTTGGCCAATAATGCCACACATCCACCTATGATATTATTAATTACTTTTGATAAAATTGTGGTGGATATATATATTTTAATATATTCATTAATAAATAATAAATAATAAATATATTTTAATATATTCTCCACTGAAAATATTTTATTATTTTCTTAAATCCAATTCCCATTTATCTGTAGATTTAGATGGTTATTTAAAAAATGGCATGTTAATTAGGACACACATCATTATGGAAATGTTGAATTATTTTCCATGTGGTAATCTTTTCAAGAGTGCCTGTTTGTTTCACAAAATTATATGTGAACACATATATGGCATTAAATTTTATTTGCCAAACTCAAAATGCATAGAGTTATAAAAAAAACACACAGTTTATTTATTCAGAGTTGGAATCCAAATGCCATACATCCATGCATTGGGACTGTAATGCATTTATCATGAAACATTGATTATCTCTTGCATGGCTTGTTTATTGGTGTGGATAATATTAGCATGGACTTCATAAACATGACCAATGTGAAATCCAACTTAGCATCGAGTTAATATGTCAAACTATAATATGGTGTAAGTCTCAATAGCATGTTACATGGTGATAGAAAGCATTTGGTATGGCATGGTGCCATCCTTGCATGGGTAGATTTTCCAAAAACTATGGGTTGGTAAAGGTCAACACATTTGCATTCTTAGTTAGTAGGGTTTGGCATAGGTTTTAGGAAAATCTATGCCATATATAAAATACATATATTTGTAAAAAAAAATTATTTATTAAAGCACACCAAATTTGGTGTTAACCTTCCACTTTGTAATTTACAACGTATGTATTGTATGAGAAAACATTGACATCAAAGCATTTGTAGCCAACAAATCTTATTTAGGCTTGCTTTAATTGCATAATTGTTTTTATCACCAGAATTATATATGGACCATTTTTAATGGAACATCAACCCAAAAGTAGGGAAAAATCACTATTATGAGAAAAACAATAATTATTCTCTACCAACGTGTGAAGGAAGAGGAAATCTTAGAGAGCCAATGCCATGTTACCAAAATAGGAAAAATTCCAATTCAGGGAAATTGTTGGTGACCCACCAAGGAAATTTGTTAATGCCCCAAGTAGCATTGATAAATATATAACTAAATGTTTTTTTATAGGGAAGAAAAAGGTTTTTGGTAGAGAAGTAGTGGAGTTGCATAGAGGAAATTACAGATAGAGATATATGGATGCATAGGCAACATAACCTTTGGGAGGTTTATTTTGTTACATAGATAGATATCTAGTATTTAAATAAATTATTTACTTAGAGATATTTTTATAATCATTCTCAAAGAGTTTTAATAAGATCAGAACACTCATAGAGTGGACCTGGGGATGTAGCCACTTGTTGAACCTTGTAAACAAATCCAATATGTTATTTATTTTTATACTTCTTCTATGATTACAAATCCTTTTAATTTCCTTTATTAAATTACAAAAGTTTTATAAATTATTATTTTTATTTATTAAAAGGGGAAAATGGAAAGTAAATATTCAATTTATTTTAAATCCAATCCAAGTAGACTAAATTTTTTTTTTATAACATGGATTTCTGGATCAGTTTGGTATCAGAGCCTATGATCAAGGCCATTTAACACATTGTCTAGAAATTTAAATAGTTTTATATGTTAACCAGGTTTTGATGAAGACATGGGAAAGGGAACTTGTGGAGTTTGATCTTGAAATTGGTACAAGATGTGCAAGCTAATAATCAATTATGAGAGTAGATATATCTGAGGCATAATTATAGTATGCCTTCCTCAACATGAAAAGTATGGATGAGGAAATATAAGAGGAAGATCAAGATGGAAGAGAAGAAATTCCTCTTTAATCTTCACCTTCCAAAAAGGCCTCTTATTTTGTAAATGGTAAAACTATCCCACATTTGAAATTAGATGTTAAATTTGATTTGCTAGTTTATAATGGTGAGCTTAGTATAGAGAAATTGGATAAATAGATCAAATAGATTGAGATATATTTCAGGATTTAGAACTTTCTCAGTGAGGAAGCCAAGATTTAGTTGGCCACTCTCTGTATGACTGGCACAACACTCATCTAGTGGAAGAGTTAGATTCAAGAAGATCTCAAACAACATCATAAGGTAATAACTTCACAGAATGATTTTGTTTCTAAAATAAGAAATAAATTTTATTGTTTGGGTTATATGCAATAAGATACTATGGATTGACAGACTTTGAGACAAAATAAAGATCAGAGTATATAGGATTAAACTCAAGAGTTTAGAAAGAAGACATTAATGTTGGGCATTCCTATATATAGTTTAGAAACATTATTGAAGTATATTGGAGGTTTGCATAGCGATTTGAGACATACTATTATCATGTTTAATCCTTCTAACCTTGGTTAAGTATGTGTGCAAGATACCCATATGGAAGCTAGGGGTAAAATGACCAAGGAAGCTTATGGAAATAAATTTCACAAGATAGTTGAAAATAGAGGAAAAGGTAAAGGAAAGGGCAAGGTTAAGTCTACTTACGTTGTTAATAAAGGGGAAGGAAAACCTTTCTATAATCATGGAAAGAAGAATCATGATGATGATAAGTGTTGGACAATCCATCTAGAACTCAAGCCAAAGAGTTTATGGAATAAAATGGAAAAGAAGGCTAATGATGTTATCCAATAAGATCAAGGATCAGATTCTAATGATGAAACAAAAGTGACTGCCATGGGTCTACAAGGTTCAACTTCTTCCTCTTCTAACCCTAAACCTTTTTTTATTGCCTCACAATCTAAAACTAAATCCAAACATGCTAAAAGAAAAAGAAATGAGATTTTCCACATAAGAATCATATCTAAGAATAATAAAATGGATACTCTTTTCGATGGTGGATCACAAGCTAATGCTATTTTTGAAGAGTTTGTTAAAAATTTAGGACTCAAAACTAAGTTACATCCAAAATTGTATCCTTAAATATGGGTGTGTGATGATGCGAAATTGCCAAAAACATGCACCTTGAGGTTTTCTATTACTTCGAAATTCATTGATGACATAGAGCTAGATGTAGTGCCTTTAGATATTTACAGAATTGTTTTAGGTAGTCCTTAATTATATGATAGAAAAGAAATATTTTATAAAGAAGAGAAAAAATATGTACTTGTAAAGGATGGGATTGAATACATCATAAGAGCCCATTGTGTCAAAACCAATTTGACTCTTATCTCTATAGGACAAATGAAAAGACTTGTAAAATCAAGTAAGAATTTTGTTCTCATGATTGTGAAAGCCAAAGACAGTGAAAAATCTAAGGCCTTAGAAGGTTGTGATCCTAAACATCAATTTGAAATAGAAAAGATTATTTCTAACTAGAATGGTGTTTTTGAAGAACCACAAGGTTTACCCCTTAAGAGGGAAATCCAACATGAGATTCAATTGCAGTAGGATTCCTCTCTCCCTAATATTGGCATGTATATGTTGTCATTAGTAGAGACTAAACAAATAAAGAAGAAAGTGATGGATTTACTTGATAAAGGAGTCATTCATCCAAGTGCCTCTCCATGTAGTTCACCTATTGTCTTGGTAACAAAGAAGTATTGTAAATGGAGGATATGCATGAAATTTTGAGCTTTGAATAAAATCATGGTTAAAAATTTCTACCCACTTCCTCATATTGATGATTTATTAGATCAGTTCAAACAAGCAAAGTATTTTAATAAGTTAGATTTGAGAAGTGGTTATAACCAAATAAGAATAAGTGATAGTGATAGTTGGAAAATCACATTAAAAACTAAGCAAGGTCTTTTTGAGTGTCTTGTTATGCCTTTTGGCCTTTGTAATGCACTTGATACATTTATGCGGGTTATGAATGATGTGTTAAGACTATTTCTTGATGATTTTGTAATTGTGTACTAGGATGACATTTTAATTTTTATTAACACATGGGAAGATCATATTAAACACATGTAAAAGTCTTAGATACTTTCTAAAAGGATAAACTATTATTAAAGATCTCAAAATGTGAATTTTCAAAAACATCTTTAGTTTACTTAGGATATATTGTAGGGAATGGTTCAATAAAAATAGACCCTACAAAAGTTTCAACCAAATTTGTAAGTGGGGTAGAAATTGGTGAGTTTGTAGTGATAAGTGGAATGGTGGAAATAGGGGTGGAAGATAACCCCATATTTGATAAAGTATGGGTAACAAGAGGTGAGGTTGCCCCTATGTTAGAGGTATTGGTTGGTGTAGGGAGTGTTTGACTATTGGTTGTGATTTTGGATTGAGTTTGGGTGATGGTAGTGGATGTGATATTAGTGGAAGAAGATGCTTAGGTGATCATAGGTTGGGTAGAGGTAGAACAAATAATAATATGGGGAGACATACCATAAGGTAGATCTATAGGAGGAACTGAAGCAGTAGGGTTGTGGTGAGATAAGGTGTTGAGGTAATGCTGAAGGGCCATGGGCTTGTTATGAAGGAAGGTAGAAAAATCCACATCACCTTCAAGAACTATTTGAGGTATGGTAAGAGGGGAAGAAATATGAGAACCCTTAACATCAAAATTATACTCCATGGAGGAAGAATAAGAGGAGAATGGTTCTTGGTTCATTTGATTCCTCAATTATTGTGGAGTAAAGACCATGTGAAGAATAGAAAATAAATGATGAAAATCTCACAACTAAAACAAAAATCAAGAAAAATAAAAATATATCAAGGCAATAAAAACATACACTAAAGTGCGTTTAAAAACTTATGATAATTTTTAGATCACTTTTGGTTTATGCCCTAGAAAGTGTGAAGAGGAAATTTGGTTTATAGATTAGGTACTAGAAAGGAAGTCTAAGGTTGGTTTCAAGTGTTAAAGGCTCTCAAAAATATGTATTGAAAGTCAATATGTGGTTTGATATTAGGTCCTAATCCCTCACTTCACACACTATAGTAATAAGGGTGTTAGGTGCTTAACCAAAATATACTGAATTTCAGAGTTTAGACTCAACTAGAGCATTGAATTTTGGTATCTCTTCTTGGTAATGACCTCCAAGTAAGATAGCCAAAGGGTAAGGTGTACCTCTAGGTGATGAAATCCTAATAAGGACTTATGTCAATTATTTTGATGTACTCATTGATTATGTGCTTTGGTAAAGTGTATGATAATAAGAGTGAAACTATGATTAATTACTTTGCTTTTAGGTTAACTACATGAACTAAAAACAAGAAAGCAATTAATGTATGCAAGGTTTAGCATAAGCCCAAAATGAATTTCATATTTCATTATATGAGCATAGAATAAAGGAAGAAAATGGCACATATATGATGCTAGGTCCCACTAGGTGTGCCAAAATGTGTCTCTCAGTTTCTACTCATTTCTTAATTAAGGAAGAAGATAAGAAACTAGTAATAAGGGTGTGGTAGAAGAACCAAGTTGTTATGTGTGCATGATCCAGATGAGTGTGGAAAGATCCTTTTTTTTTGGATGACCAATAGATAATAAATCACTAACAAAATAGGTTGTTAAAAATATAGTAAAGTGGATCACCTAGCATGAGCTAGATATAAGAAGCACGAGCCTGCTAGGAGGCTGTTAATCTACTCTCTGATAACAATTAAGTTGAAAGAGATAAAATGAAATTATTTGCATCAAATAACAAAAAGGAACCAAAATGAGTTACAAGAACAAATGATTGCTTGTTAGAGAAAATAACTAAACATAGTAATAGTGGGTCAATACTAATGCTAAAATAGTTCAGGTCAAGTTAAAAAAATCAGGTAGGGGTCTATGAAAAAGTAGGGACATAGAAAGTTATATTTAATTGGGGGTAAGGGGTTGGAAATAACTTACTATTATTCTATACCACAGTGACCATTAGAGGTCAGAGTGACCATCAAAGGTTAAGTTGATCATCGATGGTTGAGTAACTTTCATTAGTTGGAGGTGACCATCAATGGTTATCCTAACCATCGATAGTTACTTGTGGATACTGAAGGTACTAAAACAAATTTGTAGAATGGATCAATGATCAGGTAAGGGTTTGTTAAGGATCTGAGAATAGGAAAATAAGATGTAGAAACTTCTAATTTATGGTACGAAGGTCAAAAATCTAACAAACAAAGTTGAATCACAAAGCTGCCTATTGCTTGCTAAATGGTTGATGGTTGATGGTTAGAGCAATTTTGCTAGAGTAACATTACTTTGCTTCAAGATAAATTTTAGTAGAGGTTTGGGTCTTTGTTACAATTGCTAAATTTCTAGAATGAAGACTGATTGGATGGAATCTTGAATACGTAAGTGCTAGAATGCTCTTGTGATTGATCCTAGATCCTTTCTCACCTCCTACTCCCCTCCTTTTATATGCAAAGAGAGATGGAGGATACAAAGTTCCCTAAGAGGTTGGCTTGTTGATTTCGATGATTCATAGTTTGTTAGCACTAGGTAAGGTGGACATATTAAATTGTGTCATGTTAGCTTGTATACAATTGGTTTTTGTGTTAGAATGAGGAAGACCTAATCGTTGATGGTCAACCTAACCATCAATGGTCAAGCTTACCATAAGTGGTCAAGGGTTTAGATGAAAATTGGTCAAGGTGAGTTAAAAAGGGTTGGGTAATGGTTAAGTTAATGAGTTAGTGAGTTTAGTTGGCTAAGTAGATAACTGGACTCAAGTTTTGATGGGTTGGTTAGTGGGTCAAGAAGGGCTAGGTGGTCCCTAGGTAATCCTGAGGTATTTTGACATTTAGAACCATTATGTGTAGTTTTCTAGTGTCTACAATTATATTCCAATGAATATTATGAGTTCATATTAAAACCACACAATAGTGTATGAGTAATTAGATAGATTAACATCCCCATTTAGGATATTCTTTAGTTAATGGAAGGATAGAGGACTTACTAAATTATCTCCCTCTAATAATAGCTTCCTTTACTCCCAAAATTTCCATGAGTTGAACAAATTGGGACTAAAGAAAAGGTTTTGTGAAGATGTCTTCAACTTAATTGTATGTTAAAAAAAAACATAAAATAAATGACCTTATCCTACATCATTTTATGAATATAATGCATTTGAATCTCAATGTGATTTGTGTGTTGGTAAACCATTAAGTTATGACAGATGTAAATAACACTTTGATTATCACACAAAAATGTTTTAGGTTAAGTATGTATAAATATGAACTTATAAAGAATGTAAATAATCCAAATTAACTCATGGCTTGTAGAAATAGCACCAAAATACTCATATTCCATAGTAGACAAAACAATAGTAGTTTTTTTCTTGTAAGACCAAATCACAGAACCTATCCCAAGATGATAGAATGTATTATGTAGTTGATTTGTAATTATTTATATACCTTGACCAATTAATATATATGGAACTTACAACTATTGTGTTCCTACAACAAGTGTAACAAGAAAGTGAGGATTTCCCTCTTAACTTGTACTCAATCCAATAATTAGTAGTATCATGAAATTACATTAAAATATGTTTTACAATTTTCAAATAGATTTCATAGGGGTCTCGATAATAGTGTGATACCAAATTCACAACAAATGAAAGATCAAGACGAGTATGATTAAACTCTAGAAGAATTCACACCAATTACCTAAAGATATTATAAATCAAATAAAGTTCTAAATAAAAATAATACACATATATACCAAAGGTAACATGACTACCTCTTTAAATTATTTTTTTTTTAAAATTATTAGTCTAATAATAACTTTCTTCAACAATGAATACTTCAACCACTAGTCACTATGCTCCTATATGGATAATAAATAGGTCAGAGATAAGATTTAGATACTAGTTAACTTTTGGAACAAGTATTTTTAAAGATAAGACTTAACTATTGATAGTACATGTAAATCAAGTCAATAACTTGATTGATATTCTTTCCTAATAATAATTTGTGGATAATTATACACCAATTAGTGATTATGTATGAATTATACTACAATTAATATTAAAATCACATATTAAAATGATACAATAGTGTGGAGTAGTAAAATACACTAACAAATTTAAAGTGTATGAAAATGCATGGCTAAAATCTCATTTATATTGTTTAATGTTATAATTCCTCGTTATTTTATGAAATGTTTGGAACTGTGTAATAAATATCTTAGTTCTTGTATTTAAACCAGTTCTAACATAAATATGGCCGTACTCAAAAAATTGAGATGTTTTTATATTATTTTATGTTGGGATGGTTTGTTATTTTTTTTTTAACATGTTTAGAGCCATGGAATTGATGTCTTATTTTTTTTAATTGGATTATAGCTATATTTGGATTTAGTCTTTATTGGTGGATTTATAATGTGTCATTTTTTAAAAAATTAAATTGTTCAAATGATTTATAAATATATAACGTTGTTAGTGTAACATAATGCCACGACTTAAGATATCTTTTTATATTGTTTTGAACAAAACACGGATTCTTTTATTACATCTGCATATTTAGTTATTGTTTATTTATTTAATGTTGAGATACTATTTTACATTATTGAATGTTAAATTTTATATAAATCTCAACTTAGTATTTATACACATATTTGCATTTCATAAAATTGGTGTTGGTGTGATAAAATTAGTAAGAAAAATGTTGGCTATTTGTTTTAAAATAATTTATGGATTGGAGATCATAGAATATTCGTATCAAATCAAAGCTTCATAGTTTATTTATAACAAATAATTTATTTCGCTTAGGATTTTTTATATAATGTTGTGATATCTTTTTTTACGTATTTGTAGTCATGAAAATTATATATGTATTACTATGGTTGAAATATGTTTTTAATATAGATATGGTCATACGTTATTATTTAATATGTCATTTTCTATTCTTTAATATTAGAATGCCTGCTATTTTATTAGGTGAACTTGTATCTATGTAATAGATATTTTATTTATCATGATTAAAATTTATATGTAATATTGATATGATTATACTTGAGAATTGTATTATGCCATTTCTATAACTTTGAATTTTAGAAAATGTGTTATTATTGAAGACAATAATTGGTGTGTGGATTGATTTATTTTTAAAATGAAACATCACCAATACATATCGAGTTAGAGGATAGTCTATTACCGAGACAAGGTTTTTAATGTCACCTAATGAAATCATAATTTTTAAAACTAAAGTTATTAAATATGTTGACTTATAAAAATATAGTATATAATTATTATCTATATAAATAAAACTGATAATTTTAGGTCCTTCAGAATGAACATAGATTTTTGAAATAGTTATCGATAAGAAAGAGCCTAATAACATTTATGCAAACAATATAATTAATATTCATTTGTTTAAAATAATTCAATGTAATTGTACATAATATTATATGTTTTATAATGTGCCTCAACTATAGGAAGACATGAATACACATGTAGATTAAAAATTAAAAAAACCATTCGACAATGCAACATTAAAAATGATATATTTTGTTATAGATGAAAACTTTAACAAGTCACAATGTGGAATAAATATTTTTCATTGAAGGCTTCTTGAACAAATAACCTTAGAGATTAAAAATATTTCTAAAGATTTTCTAAGCTTTTTGAAATCAGTATCGTGTTCTTTTCTATATTTGATAATGTTAGGGACACTTTCAAGAGGTTTTCTCCTTGTACATGATAGTCCCATTATGTATCAAAATATTAACATGCATAAAAATTGAAAAAAATGGAGATTACACTTGTAAATTCAAATGGAGTGAAATATTGACATGACCATGCACAAATAATTCCTAGAGAATAATTAAATTATTAAAATGAAAAAAGGTATGTTTATATTGTATTTAAATATTTGTATTTTTCTAAAAATTGAAGGTATATAGTTTACACATTATTTGGGATATGAATGATAGTAACTAAATATTTATTTAAACTTAAATTTATATAAAGGTATGGATTTAAAAATGCATCATTTTTTTTACTTAACCAGTAAATTACTCTTATTGTTTCCCTTTTCCATGTTAAAGAATTGGTTTTGTTAGTTATATTTAAATATTGATTTTTTTAAATATTTTTTCCTATGAATTCCATCAATTTTATTTATAGTGTTTACTTTCAAAGCATGGACAAAATATATGCAATATTAACCAAAAGAAATTAATTGCTTGTTTGAATGAGGCATCAAAATTGAACTCTTTATACAAATATTAGAAATGTACCTTATTCATTAAAATTTAAGCAAACATTTATTACATCTCTTATTTATTTATAATAGATTGAACTTAAAAAAACCCTTTTGATAATAAAATTATGTCTGTGTATTGTCTGAGATGAACTTAAATAAGGATCCACTATAAAGCTTTAAAAATTTTATATAGGTTGATCAAATATGACATGTGAACTAATTTTTTAAATTTTTTGTACCAATGTAACATTTTCTTTTGAATTTACTATAACATATTCATTTAGATTTTTCTATATGTAACTATTTTCATCTTTAAATTAGAAATTATTACCTCCAAACATGAAAATATTAGAAATACACTATGTATATTAAAAACATTAAATAATCAGTTGAATTTATACTCATAATCAGTTGATAGATGATTACAAAATAAAAAGTATGTATTAACACCTCCCTCCCCCCCTCTCTCTCTCTCTCTCTCTCTCTCTCTCACACACACACACACACACACATCATAACGACTACTTTCCTATAAAATAGTTAACTATTAGAAAGAAACATTTGGTCGATAAAGGCAAGAGTGCTTAGAAAAAATTCCCTTCAAGAGTATAGAGGATTATTTGGATTTTATTTTTTTACAAAAAGAGGGGGAAATATGTGTGAAATGTTTTGATGATGTTTTTGACAAATTTTATGATCAAACAGAAAATGGAAAAGATGACGTTTTATGAATTGGAAGCATTAGAGAAGACATAAGTTGTTTAATAATTTTAATACTCCACGGCTAGTAATTTTACAATTATCATTGATAATAAGTTGATTTTGTTAAAATATTGAAATCGTACTAGTTTATCAAATCTATTTCAAGAACATAAGTGATATTTTAAAAATTATGAACATATCTATGGTATACATTATTGGCATTGTTATTTCAACTTCTAATTATAATGCATATCATAGAGATGGACTAAAATCTACAAAGATAACATTGTAGATCAAAGATCTTTTATAGAATATTATTTCTGTTAATTTTAATTACACATTATGTAATTATGATTTAAATAAAAATTGATAGAAATAACTCCATTATACCTAGTTTCCATAGTATAAAAACTAATGGTAGTCTGTTTCTTGCAAGACCAAAGTCATGGGACCTACCTTAATATGATAAATGTATTATGTAATGAAATTGTGATAAACTGGATCACCCATCCAATCAATATATATGTATCTTATAATTTATGTGCTCCCATTAAAAGTGTAATAATAAATTGAATCTATTCCTTTTGAATTGTACTCAATCCCATAATTATTAGAACTATAATGATACCTTAAATTACATTTTACATCTTTCCAATTACTTTTATTAGGGATTTTATATTAGAGTGATTCTAAGCTGACAATAAAAGATAGACCATTATGTGCATGAGTCAACTACAAAAGACTTATCACTAATTTACTGCAATAAAACAAATCAAAGAATATTCAAATAAAAATAATACATGGATATACTAAAGGTAGGATGATTATTTATTTAGATTAAAAAGAATTGGCCTAAATTACCAATATAAAAATAACTGTCTTCAACAATAAATATTTCAAAAACTAATTCTCTACTCTCTTATATAGATAAGAAAGAGAATAGGGATAGGGTTAATAGAGTAGTTAATTTGTATAACAAATCTGCTTAAAGATAATATTTTACTATTAATAGGATAAGTCAACCAATAACTTAATTGAATTGATCTTCTAATAGTAGTTTGTGCATAATTATACATCAATTAGTGATCATCCATGAATTATATAACAATGAATATGAAAATTATAACTTTAAACCATACAATAGTGTAGGATTAATAAAATACACTAATAACTTTAAGGTATATGATAAAGCCATGGATAAAGATGTCATTTTGTATTGTTTAATATTATAATGCATTATTATTTTTTGAAATTCAAGTTATAATTATGTAATAAATATCTTATTTATTATGTTTAAAACAATTTGTAATATAAATATGGTTGTGCTTGAAAACATAAGATGATGTTCTATATTATTTAATGTTAGAATGTTTTTTAAATTTTTGATGTGTTTGTAGGTATTTAATACAAGTTTTAATTATTATGATTATATTATATCTATCTTTGGATTTAGTATTTATTGGTGGATTTATAACATAAATTTTTTTTGAAAAATAAAATTTTCATATGTTTTGAAAATATATAAATTTGTAAGTATAAAATAATGACATGACCTAAGATATCACTCTATATCGTTTTTAATAAAAGAACATATTTGTTTTATTACATATGAATATTTAGATATTATTTATTTATTATTGATATTTTTTTCCATTACCGAAGGTTAAATTTTATATACCTCTTAACTTAGTATTTATTCACATATTTAAATTTTAGAAAACAATTATTGTTGTGATAAACTTAAAAATAATAACATTGTTTATTTGTTTTATAATAGTTGATGGATTAAATATCATAGCATATTCACAATAAATGAAATCTTCATAGTTTATTTATCATTAAGAATTTATTTCACTTAAGATGTTGTTTTATACTTTTTAATGTTGCAAACTTTAATTTTTTTACGTATATGTAACCATGTAATTGATGTCTTGACTAATATGTTTAAAATCCATATGAAATATAGATAGGGCCATACTTTATTATTTAAGATGTCATTTTATATTCTTTAATATTGGAATGCCTTTTTATTTTTTTAAATGAACCTATAACCATGTAATGTATATCTTATTTATCATGTTTAAAAGTTATTTGTAACATTGACATGATTGTACTTGAGAATCATACGATGGCATTTCTATAATGTTAAATTTGGGAAGACACACCATCGTTGAAACTAGTAATTAGTGTGTGTGGATTTATTTATTTACAAAATGAAATATTTAAAATACATCCCATGTTAGAGGATAGTATGTACCGAGACAAAGTTTTTAAAGTTGCATAAGGAGACTATCATTTTTGTAAAATAAATTTATTATATATATATATATATATAAGTAGTTCACAATGAACATTGATTTTTGTAATATTTGTTTATAATAAAAGCTTAATAATATTTATGCAAGGAATGTAATTGATAGTCACTTCTTTAGAATAATTGATAGTGATTTATTTAAATTAATGTAAAGTAATTTTACATAATAATGCAAATTTATGTACAATTACTTTGCATTATTCTAAAAAAATTACTATCAATTATTCTAAAGAAGTGACTATCAATTATATTCCTTGCATAAATGTTATTAGGCCTTTTTTATAAACCAATATTACAAAATTTTATTTTTGTTGTGAACTACTTAAAAATATTACTTATATATAAATATATTTTTAAAAATTTACGTAAGAAAAAAGACTATTTTTTGTAAAATAAATTTATTAAATATGTTACTTCACAAAATATAGTATTAACTATTACACACATACCCACACCCACACATACGTACATATAAGTAATATTTTTAATTAGTTCACAATAAACATTGATTTTGATAATATTTACTCATATGAAAGGTCTAATAACATTTATGCAAGGAATGTAATTGATAGTCAATTCTTTAGAATAATTGATAGTAATTTGTTTAGAATAATGAAAAGTAATTTTACATAATATTATATGTAATATAGTACCTCAACTATAGGAAGACATTAAAAAATGTGTAGAGAATAAAAAACCACTCGTCAACATAACATTGACAATGCCACCTTTCATTGGATAAGAAAATCTTAAAACGTCACAATTTGGTATAAATATTTTGCACTTAAGGCTTCCTAAACCTATAACCTTGGACATTAAAAAATAGATTGAAAGCTCAACAAAGGATTTTGAAAATGAGTACCATTTACCTATCTAGATCTCATATGGTTGGTCTAATTCCATGAAGTTTTAGACTTTTATATGATGGTACCGATTATGTAGCTAACTATGAGCCTGCATAAAATTTGAAATAAATGAGGATTAAAGTTTCAAATTCAAAGAGAGTGAAAGACTAAGTTGAATGTGCACAAAAAATTTAAGAGCAAAGAAATAAATTTAATAAGATTAAAAAATATATGTTTACCATGAACTTCGATGTTTGTAAATTGATTTTAATGTTCTATTTTTGGTATTTTTAAAGGTATATAGTTTAGCATTATAAAGTTCATATATTCTTTGAGATGTGGATGATAGTAACAAAATATTGAATTACATTTAGATTTACTTAAAGGTATGTATTTTGAAACATATGTTTACCTTTTTTTACTTGACCAACATATCACTCTTATCTTCTGCATTTTTCATGTTGAAGAATTGGTTTTGTTAGTTATATTTAAATAATTGATTTTTTAAAATATTTTTATTGAAATATTTTTTTCTATGAATTTCAATGCTTAGATTTATAGTGTTTAATTTTAAAACATGGATTTGAACAGAATAGGTGCAAAATTAATAGGAAAATCTATTAATTACTTGTTTGAAGTAGGCATTAGAATCAAACCCTTTGTCCAAAAAGTATAACTCTAACCTCTTCATTTAATTTTATGCACCAATTCATGAGATCACATTTCTATTTGTGATGGATTACATCTCTAAAAAACCCTTTTATAATAAAATGCAGTGGTATTGTTGTGTCTTATGACCTTCAATAAGTTTCCATTGTGAAATTTATCAATTTTTACGTAGGTTGATCAAAGATAACATGTAAAATTTAAAAGTTTAAACCGCTTTTACACACAAGTAACATATTTTTTGGCATTTACTATCACATATTCATTTATATTTTTGTATGTATTCCTATTATCATATATGTCTTAAAAATTATTACCTCCAAACGTGGAAATATTATGAATACACTATGTATATAAAAGAGATGCAGTAATTAGTTGTTGTTAGGCTCATCATCGATTGATGTCTAATTGCAAAACTAGAATTATGTACTAACACCTCCTATTAGGCCTAACATAACAAGATATATCATAATAACTATTTTACCTATGAAAGAGTAAACTAATGGAGAAAAGATTTGGTTGATAAAGGAAAGAGGGCTTTCAAAAATTTCCCTTCAAGATTACAATAATTTAAACAAAGGTTACAAAATTATTATTTTATTTTATTTACAATGAGATGGGGATAAATATGTGCCACATGTTTTGATGATGTTTATAATAATTTTTATTGTCAAATTAAAAATGTAAAATTTGACATCTTATTTAATGGAATTATCAGAGAAGATATAATTTTTCAATTGTATCAATAATCTATGGGTGGTAATTTTACAATTGATGTAAACACCTATCTTATGGAGGCCATAAATTTTGATCTAATAGCTTATTTGAGCTTTTGGTCATGTTAAAACCAATATATCACAAATAAGGATATATTCATACCATGCCCTACCCAATTAGTTTTGTTTTAAAATATTTTGGAGGCCATACATGACTATCCACAGGTCAAACAATGCATTATTTTTATTTTTTTTTGAGAATTTCCTAATTTTAGAAATAGGATATTTTTGTAATAGGATGTGAACTTGAGTTGAAATTAGTCTATTAGTTTGAATATAGTGTGAAGAGGATAAGTGTACATTTTAAGGCCTATCCGAGCTTGCATATAAATTTATTAAAAAAAACAGTTGCCAAACTTGAATGAAAAAGTTATTAAAAATAATACTTACTAAAAATAGTAGAGTTAGTTATCTCTAGGTAGTTTTCTTATTATTTAATTTTTATTTTATTTTTCATATCAACTCTCATTCTAAGCTGAGTCTTATTTAAGGACCCTTATGTAATGATTTAATTCATTCATGAAGAGTTAATAAAGATAAGTGTTCATAAAATTATGAAAATTGTGCCTTTTTTTTATTTATTTTTTGTTTTGCAAGTTTTCAGGTTTCATTATCTAGTATCAGAGTAACTTCAAATCTTTGAGTTAATATCCTTGTGAAATTTTATTGGATTTTTAAATTACATTTTTGGAGAAAATTTTGGGTTTGAATAATAGGTGTAAAAGATGGAAAGAGGGTGAGGAGGAATTGCAAAGGTCAATAAAACTATGCAAAAATAGTAGATGAAAGTGGAAGAATTGATAGCAATTGTCACATGTGAAATGCAAAGAACAAAGGGAGATGAAATAGAGGAATAAATAAATCATGAAGAAGAAAGGAAATAAGAAAATGAAAAACAAAAAAAACCATCATCAATTGAAAAAAGGATGGCTAGGGCCTTGGAGGGAAGGAACAAAGGAATAAAGGTGGAAATTTTAGAGTATGAAGGTAATCTAAAACTATAGGAGTTGATATATTAGTTAAATAGTATAAAAACATTTTTTTTAATGAAGATGTCTTAAAGAAGAAAATAAATTAAAATTTGCATGCATTAAATTGAAGGGTCATGCAATGAATTGGTGGGATCACCTATAAAAAGTGAGATGGAGAAAAGGTAAAGAAAATATCAAGACATGGAAAAAGGTGGAAAAGAAGCTGAGAGAATATTTATTCATGTATCTTATGCACAAACCCTCTACACAATCTTCCATAATTTGAGATAAACATATTATGGTGTACAAGACTATATAGATGAGTTTTACAAGTTATGTACATAGGAGTGCAGTATGATGAAATAAAAGAACATATGGCTGCAAGGAATGTAAATGGTTTAAAGTTTTCTATTGAAGATAAATTGAGCATGCATAGAAAAAATAGCATGGAAGAGGCTTACTAATTAGCTTTTAAAGAAACCTAAAATAAAAATAGACAACATTCTAGAAGATCAACTAAGCCAAAAAGAGGAAAATTATCTCTAGTAAAGGGATGGAATGGGTTTAATTTCACTAGAGGAGTATCACCCCATTGTATAAAAGATCAAGAGGATAATAGATAAGGGATTCAATATCAATAAAGAGGAAGAGGATGTTAGAGTGGTTATGTTCATATTGGCTAGTGGTTTAAGTTATTTTCAAACCTGTTTTGTGTTAGATGTGTTTACACCCACTACCCTAAGTTAAACTTAATTGGGAGTTAGTTAATTAATTATTATGTGTAGAATATCTATATGTACTATTTTGTCAGTCCAAATATTCCATATCAACTAATATTAATTTTACACAACAAATAATTGTTAAATGAAACAAACTCTTAAACCTACTTATTAGGTACTTCCTTTATTTTCTCAATTTGAAATAATAATGAAGAGACTATTATGCATATTATTTGTCTGATTATTTTGTATGAAAAATGATGGCTTCACTATGGTAATGGTGTGTAAGAGCACAAATGGAGAAAAGATGGCTTCACTATGGTAATGGTGTGTAAGAGCATGAGTGGATATTGCACTCTGACATGATATCAGAGCTGCTCTATGCAGCCCTTACTCAGCGTATTGTTTGACCAAAAATATTGGGTCGTACATCTCCTATTGGGCAGTACCATTCAATTATTCGGTTGATTTTGTATAGTTTAGATTAATTTTGTACATGCGTACGGTTCTTTAGTATTACATTTGAACCTAGGCAGGCACCACCCAGTTGGATCATCACTGTAGCGGTCTCCACCAACGTACCGCCCTAACGTTTGTTGGATTTGTTTGGCATTGGCCTTGCATCAAATTGAATTACCTTACTCGTGACCAATGTAATGTTCGATTGTTGACTGCATTAAATTCGGTTCAGCAGTTTTTAATTCCACCAAGCATTGCATCCACCTCGACCCATCTTGGATTTGCCTTGGGACTTGAATTTGATCGACCAGTTCTCGATTCATCATTGAGTTTATTACATTCAGATCCTACATTCTCGTAGGTCTCACATTGCACTCACACTACATTGTTCTCATATCCATTTTACATTGTCCTTGACATCTATTTTGTAGGATCGACATAATTTTTTTTTTAAAGTGACCTTTGAATTCGTTGGTCGAGCTCATTGTATCATCTCAAGTTTCTGTGATTCTTCTTCACAACAATGGAGCACTAGTATTTTTGTTTTTTATTGACAGACTTCTGGTATTGCTAACATACTAGGTTCACTGATGTGCTAGGCCAAGCAACCTCCTTGTCATTGTCCTTTATCCTGAATTATTCTATTTGACATTGCATCAGCCTGTCGTTTGTCTCCTTTTCTAGAACGTTGGCTGACTATCCAGCTCGACTTACACAGTCTGGATGTTTCCTATCCACAGCTAACAGATTTCCTTAGGAATAACAAATTGCTCCGAACACCAGTCTCTCACCATCGAATGACGTCCCTCAATAACTGCCTATCACTATGCATCGACAGCATAGAATTTTGATTGACACCACAAACTGTCGGTCTTCTCTTTAATGACCAATTTACCACTAAATGCCGTTTGTTTGCTTCCCATCCAATGGGCTACTAGAATTATGTTTTGTTGTTTAGATTCTCCAAGGTTTAGTCCACGGCCGACGCCCACCAATCTCCGTCCGCACGGCCAACCGTTAGGCCTGCTCACCTTCACGCCAAGCGTTAGCCGCTTGACTGAGCTCCAAACCTATATAATGGGTTAAGGTCTATGTTGAAAATTGTGTTATTTTAAAATGGTATAATTTGAAAATTAAAATAAAATTTTGTGGAATAATGTCATTAGAGTAATACATGGTGCACTTGTCACTAAAACATTTACAAACAAAAACTTGTTGAGGGTCGGGAATTTTTTTTGAAAAAAAAAAAAAAAAAACCATGCTAGAGATATTTAGGGATGGGAGAGGTTTAATAGTTGTAATTTTGTACATAGACCACATTTGGTATATGTAGTATTATTGTAAAGGGGACGGGACATTATTAATGGGGTAAATTTTATTGTAATTTTGGTTATTTATTTTTATTTATTAGTGATAACATTTAGGGGTATATATGTTGTTTCGGCACATATCTTCTATCTCGTTAGTAGAAGATGGAGGGTGAGGTCCATTATACTAGGATGTTAAAACTCATCATAGGAAAAATAAGCATGTTTCTTGTTTTTACTTTCATTCTTGTAGGTTATTTCTTATTACCCCTGTACTCTCTTAGCCACACTGTAGTACTTGCCATCACCTTCATAACAGATACTTTTTTGTTGGAGTCTAACATCTCATTTTTTGAGTGTGTAGTATACATTTTTTCCCTTATTTTACTCATGAATACATTTTCGATGGTAACCAACATCCATTATGGGACCTCAATTTTGTTATCATTTAACTATTTTTTGTAATTATTTTTTTTCTTGTTTCAGGGTATAGATTCCTATATGTTTGAACCCCTCAGCTTCTCCAACTATACAACATGGAAAATGAAAATGTAGATGCACTTGTAGATAAAAGGATTATGAAGATTTATTCTTGGAGAATTTCTAAACATTACATATGAGGAATATATTGTGTGGATTGCATCTTTGAAAAATGAGGCACTTTGTTTCATTTACTTCAATGTTTCAGACAATTTTTAGTCTCACATTGTATATGCCATGTCACCTAAAGATGCTTGGGACACTATTATAACATTATTTTGGGAGGTCACTTCACCTCCATCTATTCTTATTCCTTCTCCTCCATATTTTAGTGAGCTATTTTTTGTTGGTGACGCTTTTTATGTTCCTCCACTATCTTCTCTTATTTTTGAGAATGTGATTGTTGATGGTGATATGCATAAGAAACCTTTGGCATCTCCCTCTCCTCCTTCATTTATTTTTTGAGGATGTGATTCTTGATGTTGATTTAGATGTCATTTTTTATACTTTTCCTTCTCCTCCTCCTAATGTGCCTTCTGTATAGGCATATTTTTCAGTATCATAAGAAGTGAACAAGAAATTAGTGATCTAGAATTTATTTCTGAGCACCCAAATTCACATGGACTCACTTAGTCACTCCCTAAAAACCCTTACTGTTATCATGAAGCATCACCATGATATGTTGGAGATTAATTACCCTATTTATATTCCATCACGTCAATTTTGAATCTGGAACACATCTAGTTGATACACTTTTATAATGTGACCTACTAGATCTCGAACAACTCATTATTCATGTTGCTCTTATTTTTGCACATTTTAATCATCCCTTTCCTATTCCATTTACAAATATGAATTCATATTTCAAGAATCATATCACTAAATTTGGATTCTACTTGCTTCATTCCATGGGTCACACTACTAGATTTATGGGAATTAGTAAACAACTACATGGTATTGATACCCCTATACAAATTATTAAGTGGATTGATTAGCATAGTATGAGTTATGATGTAAATGTTTCATTGGGATCATTTGATGATAGAGATCTATATTTTGTTCTCTCCACTCTTCATGTGGATAGTGAGATACATATAAGCTCTATTGCACCTTCACTCAATCCTAAGAAACCTGAGATTAAAATCATTAGACTTGATCATCTTGACACTATTTTGGATGATAACTCACATTCTTATATTATGGACTTTACACCCACTCATATTAAGGAATCCCCATCCATCATTCTTATTCACTTGGTGTGGATTTATAATTTATCTTAATGGTGTCATAATTATTCTTGATAAGGTAACTATAAACATAGTTCCTCCACTATTTAGCTTATTTGATTACAGATTTCTCCTCCTAGATTTTGATGTTCCTTAGTTATTAGATCTCTTTTTTAGGTGGATGTGTTATTGGAGCATGCACTTATCATTTCATAGATGTCATATTAAATATACTAATAACATTTTTGAGTCTCTTGCATCAGTTGGTGATATTACTTTTTGCATGGGATCATTTTTGTAGTCACAAACTTGCATGGAGATTTTTTTCCTTGATGTGTGTGTGATCGATGATGCAAAATTTCTTCTTCAGTTACATGACTATCCCATCACTACAAGGGAAGTTTTAATAAGATATTTTGTATCTATATATTTTATGTTGATAGTCTCCTTCAAATTTTTGGGGGAGCTCATTCTCATTTTGAAGAGAAACTAGTTTGGTGAAGCTAAATGTCACCATTTATTGGTGAAATATTTGTTACTTTGTCACAAATCTGAATTTCAAAATAGTATAAGAGATGAAAGTGTCTCCTATATTATGAGTGGATGTACCCTTTATTAAAAGTAGTAAAAACTAATATAGATATATACACTATTTACAATTTGAATGAGGGAGGGTTTGTTAAGATTCAATTGAAAATAAAAATACAGAGAGAAGGTGAAGAGACATGAGTGAATGAGAAAATGCATATTTCATTCAATCACATATTTAGACAAAACTAAAAAATAAGTAAATTAATTTAGGAGATCAAACACAATTAGTACTTTAAAAAATGAGTTATGTTTTAACATAAGAAAAATACATCTACCCATTAAGGAAAATGATACACAAAGTTATAGTATTTCCTTAGCTCATGGTAAAATGATTGAGCATAATGTTTCCCTCTTTCCTTTTAAATATTTAAATATTTTTGTTATCAAAAATACATTGTACAATATCCATTTCTTGTATTTATAACAAGATCTAATAGATTGATTCTTCATATTCAAAATGACTCTGGACATTCTATTTTTCATCATATTCTATCTTTATAATTTATAATTTAAAAAAAGATATAAAATGAATTTCCTAAAATAGAATTTAGATAAAAATAGGAAAGAATATTTGTAGATTCCACTAGGCAACCTTTGTTGGTGTAGAGGTTGATGCTGAATAACCTAATGTAGAAGAAGAGGTTTTAGCTTTTTCTTCATCCTGAGTGAATTTGAATTTTTTGAACTTATTTACCATTTATGTATCTTTGGGACTATTATGTGCTTAAAATGTGTAATCCATCAATCAGATACAAATAGTAATCCATTCCTTGTATCAACTAGTTCAGCTAGTTGATTATTCATTTCTTCTATAGAAACATTAATCTCACTAATTACATACATGAAAGCTATATTGAAAGATCTTTCTTTGAGGAATTTTTATTTTATGACTCTCCTGAATTACTTCTAAAACTCATTTATGATATGCAAAGTGATTGCATCTTATTGTAACAAGTCACCATATATCTACATTAAAAGAGATCAAATTCTATTTTTCCTTTACAGTATTGATTTTCTCTTTTAACTCCTTTATTTACTATTTTTTCACTTCAATACTTTAATGGATACATTCATACCATTTACATGAAGCTTTCCATTCAAGTTTTTGAAATATTATATCATTAACCATTACATCCATATCAACTTCAATCATTTCATGAACGTCTTATTTTACAATCTCACATATACTTAGCTTACTTGTGTGAAATTTGATCTATTGATTGATGTGAATGATTTTTTAATTACTAAGAATAACTCCATTACTTATTCAATATATTTTATCCCTTTTATTATCACTTTGTCCACCCAACCCTCTAAAGTATTGTCATATGAATTGTATTTGTTGATTGTGTAAATGAATTCCATGATTATGCCTAACACTTAAGAAGGAAAGTTAATTGAGGTATCGTAAACATGTCAAAAGGATTGATAATGTAGTTGATGTACCTTGCTAACTATTTGATATGATATTAGATTTATTCTTGGGTGAACTTATCCTATTATGATCTCTTGATTATTCTTTTGGTAGTATCCCTCAAGTTATGATTTTGGTTTTCCCTGCTACTTCTATGACTAATATTCTCTTGAGAGTATAGTTACTCACATTCATTTTTGAGACGTTTTTCATCACATTGGGTTCCTTGATTTAAACAAATTGAGCATCGAAAGGATTTGACACCAATTTGTATGTAGTTTTAGACTTCTTAGGGGGAAGAGTCTTAAGGAGATTAGTAAATTCATCAAAGTAGGTAGATCCACTTCCATGACCCTCTTCCTTTATTTGGGAATTTGTTGCATCCTTTATAATGACATATTACTCATTATTAATTCAATTTCTATTTGGAGGAGGTGTGGGTTTCTTTGGAGGAGTAATTATTGTCACTTAGATTTGAAAATTTTGAGGAGATGTAAATATTTACTCGTCCAAGTGACATAATGGAATCTTCCCTAGGCTTGTGGGCAGCTTAAGGGATGAGGTGAATCTCTAGATAGGGCTATCTCCCTTGATGTACCACTTTGGATTGAAACTACTACTAAAATTAGGGAGTGAAAAGCGAGAGAGATAACTAAAAGCAAACTAACCTAATGAAGGTGATATACCAAATAGATTTATAAAATTCATCCATATTCATATTACACTTGAAATAAAAGGATAAACTATAAATATAATTCTCTAATCTTCATCTTCTCAAATCAATGCTACATTGTAAGGTTATGGATGATTGTGCAAAGCTAGGAGGACTAGACAAGAGGCCTATGAGGGAAATAATGAATATAATAACTCACTTAACATTAACATATCTTGGAACACTTCACATTCCCTCCAAGAAGAGTCTATAAATAGGTGAAAGAATGGAACAATATGCTAAGGAATCCATAGTTTTTAGTAAGCAAGGTTCATCATCCAATAGAACATAGTAGGAAAAATAATATAGGAGGTAAGAATCAGTTGTATTATTGATAAAAATGTATACATTTGAGTAGGGATTCACCATAATGAGGTGGATCATGTAATACAATGGCCAAAATGGGTAGTTCCTATGGAACCTGAGAGAGAGAGAGAGAGAGAGAGAGAGAGAGAGAGAGAGAGAGAGAGAGAGAGAGAGAGAGAGAGAGAGAGAGAGAGAGAGAGAGAGAGAGAGAGAGAGAGAGAGAAGTCCAAGGGTCACAAGGAAATTTTTCAAGTTTAGTGAAGTAGTTAATTGTGAATTTCATAATTATATGGTTTAAACCATGAAATTAATAGAAATACAAGTGTCAATTAAAGGGATAAAATTCATGAAAAATGACATAAAATTCTTCCTTTTGCATAGAAAACATGCCTTCATGATTACCTCTATTTGAACATACCATAAATAATGAAGAGAAATTAAAATGGTTATAATGGAAGGGGATGATGTAATTCATGACTCTTAATTAATTGGTTGTATGCATGGTCCTTTGGAATCATCCCGAATTTAGCTATGATCATTTATTGTCCAAAATTTACCCTTTCATGCACCTACACAGTTGGCCTCAAAATTTGCATATTTTACTCATAAAAATAAATGGGATGGAGTGGATGAAAATTTTAAATACCCTAAATTACCATTTAATCATCAGGAACACCTTAAATTTAGCTCACTTGATGTTTTCCATCTTCTTCACTAGCTTGTCTAAAAGGATAGTTTTGACTGGCTGAGTTGAATCTATTTCTTGAGGAAATTATGAGTTTATATATAGTATTAAATTATAATTACAGGGTTATATAAAGTATATATCTTATTCGCAAAGTTTTTTTCATGTTTAGAATCCTTATAGAACCTATAAAACACAAAAAATTGTTAAAAAGAGCCTATTTTGCACCCTATTCGTACAAATCCATAAAACCAAAAAGAATTAGAGGGAGAATGAGTTAATAATATAAAATTTAAAATAATTATCATGTTCAAAATATTTCCCTAAATTGGATTTTCTACTCCACTTTCTCAATCGGGTCTCTCCAAGGGCTTTTGAAGGGTTTTAGATAGTTTTGGGTCTTAAACTTTGATCATAAAGATTACACATTTAATTATAAAATAAATGTCACATAAGTGATATAATGGGACCATTTTAACATATCCAAATTAATTTGAATCCCATGAAAAACCTCAAAAAATATATGAGCATCACAACTTGACCTATCACTCTCTTTTCCTCTTTTCTTGCATGTCTGAATGGGCTTTGAGCTAAAAAAATGTTTTTAATTTTTTTAACCTACACTCTAATGGTTAATAAATTATATATCCATCACATAAAAATGTTTCATTCATCTAAATATATCCTCAAAATATATAAATTAAGATGACCCCCTTTAAATGCTAGAGCTGGACCTTGTTTAATAGGTCTTCCTACAACTATTGGCCTAAAATGAGTTTTGATGATTTCCATTTCATCTTATGGGATTTAAAAGGTATGAAATATTCCATTAAACATGATTAAATCAATTATAAATCTTACCTAGGTCTAAAGGATAATATGACCTCATACCTGGTCATTAGGCTTAAACTTGCCCTTTAGGTTTATCTACAAACCTCGAAGCATGAAGTAACATGTGTTTCACCCACCCATTATTTTTTCCCCATGATTTTATGAATTTAAATCAACTTTAAAAATAATTTTTAAGGCTCTCCTTAGCTTTTGGTCACTATGTTTCACATATTTCCCCAAGACTATTAGCTTCAAGCATGATGGGAGTGCCCTTTCTATGAGACAAAATAGAGGGAACTCCCTTATTTATTTGGATAATATATAAAATTTTAGGATATTATATGGGTCCTATATATTCCCTATAAAATTTTATAGTTATTTATGACATCATCTAACCCTTCAAAACCTAAAAAACCAAAACAGACTTGTATTTGAGCACTGTGTGCAATAAGTTTCAAGAGTGGATTGTACTTTGCTTGTTTAAGGTTATTTATTGATTGTATATCCAATATTTAGACATATTTATGTTACTTTTAATTATTTTATTATCATTTTTACCTCGATTTAATTATATTATCCCTTACTATTCAAAACCCTATTCACTATCAAAATAGGATTGAGTGTCTTTTTGAACTGTGTTCTATCTTTCCTCTTAAAAATGACCTTTTTAGGAAATGAATAGGATTAATTCACATCTAAAAATTTCATTAATACATTATTATAACCATATATTCACTTGGGTGACCTTGGTTCATCGTTTAAGACTTTTTTGACTCACTGCCTACTACATAGTCATCACCTAACTATAGGTTGTATACTATCTCATTTAGTATTTATCCATGATATGTAGAGGATTTTTATTAAATAATTATACTATTTTATAACCTAACATGTATTTTTTTCATCTTAAATTCCATTCAAATTCATAAAATAATCCCTTTCCTACTTGACTGAGACACTTGACCCTGAGCCCTGTTGTAGATGAATAATTCTCTGTGTGAGGACACCTTAACCTAGGGTATGATGTGGAAAGATTCCTTGAATAAAAATTTAAGTATGTACCATGTTTTTTAATCAATATCATATTTTTAAATCCAAATCACTATTCTAGTATCAACTTCTAGGTCACTACTTAACCTCGTTGTAGGTGCATTCTTTATGGTCTATGAACGAAATCAGGTGTGAGTGGAAACAAAACTCAACGCATCATTACCTTTGACTAGCTTGTTACATCATAAATATTATATTAAACCATGTAAAACTATTCCATCATTAAACAAGATTTCATAATACCAATCTGGATGAAAAGGCCTATTATGGCTCAGGTTTATAGATGACACTAGTTGATTTTAGTGTTTTTGAAAGCAAATTTGAGTCCTCAAGACACCCTTGTCCATTGTTCCTCACCTCTCAAAACATTACATATGTCTTATAAATGGTAATATATCTATATTAAATTCACTATAATTCATGAAAGTGTTGGTAAAATAATTGTATGACTTTGGTAAAAATGTCTCAGACCTCTATTTTCATTTTTTAAGGTAAGTATCCATGAACTCAGTTTCTTATCCTTTCCAACATCATTACACACTTATATTATTATATAGACACTTTTAATGTGTCTAATATGGTCAACATAACATGTTGGGATATATTTTAAAACTCTACAAGTGATTTAACACTTTAAAACAACCACTTATCTTTCTGTTAAGCCACTTGTAGGTGGGAAAAGTCATGCATACAAGCAACACAATTCTCTAGTTGTCATAGAATGATTTGAATGCATTACCCATTGGATTTAAAGGGTCCAAATACTCTATTAAAACCTTAAAATTAAACTTCCATGTCTCACAAGGATTTAATCCAATACTAAGGCTCTGATGATGTCATCATGAAGGCTGTAGATGTTATCTAACTGTATCTTTAGACAATAAGCATGAAATAGAAAAACAAGGTTATATTAAGTGACTCAAAACAATTCAAAACTATTTTGAAACACTTAAAATTAGTAATTTTTATCAAGGAGGTCTTGATACAACCTCCATAACAATATTCCGATGTGAAAAATTCTTGCATACACTTGGAAAAGAGTAAGCAAGGGTCTATAGAATGACTAGTTGGTGTGATGAATGGGCTTGTAACCATGAGAACCAAGGATAATTTAATGAAATATTAAAATTTGGTTCAAGGATATGTTTCAAACATGTATATTAATATAACACAACCCTATGAATCCTTTGACAAAGCACAAAAACTCCTAAAAATGGTGAAAACTATCCATAACTAAGAAAATTGTAGCTTCCTACAAATTGAGATTATTATCAAATCAAAACAATATGAAAAATGAAAAAAAGTTTGGGAAGAATTATATAATTAATTAAACATGCTTTGGAAGAAATCTCAACTAGTAGATTTTATGGACTTATTCAAACCAAGGCAAAACCTAAACCATGCATAGAGTGATAGGCAAATTTAGACAATCGACTTCAAACGAATGGTTAATAAATCAAAATTAATCATTATCAATATTATTTATATGAAAATTATTGTCTTTTAGTGTAAAACAACCTCTAAAAATCATTTTGCATAAAAATCTTTCTACTATACGTACCAAGTACAAATCTGCAAGGTACTTTTGTATGTCTAGAAAGGCAAGAAAAGGGAAGAATAGTTTTGGGCCAAAAATGTAACTTAAAAAGGAAAATAATGTGGAAATAAGCTTGGGGAAGATGAATAGTCACATTTCAACCTTTTCCAAGTGGCACACTTCTTAAAGAGGTCATGCAAGTGCCAATATCTCCTTTTTATTTAAGAAAATAGACTTTTCTCTAAGTAACCTACCATATTTTCAGTTTTTTCAGTAAATTAAGACCTTTATGGACACATGGTTAATTAAATCATTTATTTTTACCTTCAAATTTCCCAATAAAACCATACAAATCATTAAATGCACCGTTTTGACCACAAAAATGACCCAAAAATGATAAATGGACATAAAAACTAATTGACCAAACCCAATATAACATTAATTGACATTAATTAGCCTATAATTAACCTCATAAAAATATATTATTTCCATTATAGACATATAAACTCATGTTTTTACCTAAAAGTGCCCTAATTTACCTAAAAAGTCAAATTTGGTCAACAAATTGGTGACTCATAGAATTAGTACGCTTGTTATAATAACTATACCAATAGCTTTATTAGTCCATTAGGATTATGGAGTCATATTATGATTGAGACAAAAAAAAAATCGACCATTGACTACAAACCTTTGATCAAGACAAAACACTAATGACTACCTCAACCACACAAATCAAAGGACACAAGGCAAAGGAAGACATAAACAAGACTCACACATGTGCATAAGAACTTAAGGGAAGTAAAAATAAACTATTATATAAAACTAAAAATCAATCATATATCCATCTTAGATCAAAGGTAAATTTTGAAGCATCACCTTCTTCATGACATGGGACATGGTGCAAGACATGTTTCTCCATGGATTGGATGTTTGATGAATCAAACTTGTTCCTTGGCACCTCAATTTCCATACTCTCAAATATAACATATTCAAAAAAGTATGAAATGTATGATTATTCCTATTTCATCTAAACATCTTCAACCTTGTCATGTAGATCCTCAATTTCAAATTCAAATGATGGTTGAACAAGGCATAACTTCTTATCTTCCATAGTGCTCTCAATAAGATTAGGCTTCTTCTCAGCTGCAAGCTCTTCTAGGTCATCAAGGAAATTTGAAAACTCTATCCAATCATGATCATTGTCTTCCATGGAAACCTCTCCTTTCACCTAGTCATATACTTGACCTTCAACTTGGAAAATATATTCAAGTTCTTGAAGTAACTCCATTTACAACTGCCAATCATATTTGTCCCCTTTATCATCAAAAACCACTAACTCTTCTATCTTCCCTTATTGATGTATGATGTAATCAAACTAGTGTTATTAAATATCCAATGTATAATCAAATGGCTTCATGATAGTAGGTTCTTGAATAGTATAAAGATCTTCCTCTTTATGTTTAGTTTAACAATCAAGATCATGTTCATTAGACTGATCAATAATATTACCATCAAATATGCAATCACTTGGAGAAGGAAATGATTTACAAAACTCATAAAACTATTTACAAATGTCATTTAAACTCTACCATAAATATTCTTCTTCATGGATGTTATTTTCAAGAACTATTCCTTTTATCTTGGTCTCATGAAACATTCCTAGGACTACCACTTCTTGAGGGATGACTTGAATTTCATTCTTTATAGTACCTTCCACTTCATGTTAAAAATGATCATATACAAAATTTTAATCATATGTAGAGTCTTATTCAAGGGATTTAAGATCCTCCCTCTCTTTCTCCTTCTTGGTAATGCCAAGACTAGGCATCTTGAAATCATGTGAGCTAGCCCAATGAAGCTACCAAGGAGGTAGGTTTTCTTCAAGAAAAGTTCTCTTTCTTTATAAACCAGTTAATCCTCCTTAGGTTCCCATACCATATGTCCATCAAGACAAAGGGTGATGGTGTGAGGAAAAGATTAAATAGTTGGTGGAGGTGGCACATAGAACTCAAAATTAGATTAAGGGTGAAGTGTAGAATATTTTTCATGGACACATATCCCTTCAAATATAGAAACATTAGCTAGTGGAATATCCTTTTGTTCACCAAGGGGAGTCCCTATGGTGATTTATTCATAATAATAACTCATGAGAGCCTCTTGATCACCCATGAATTGGATTTACTCTTCTTCACTTGCTTCTCTCAAGATATGTTCCTCCTTGAGAAGTAATGATGTGAAAGGTTGATGGATAGGCTCATGGATTTGAGGTGATGGAGGTCGAGTATGGGATGTAGTGTAAGGTTAATGAGTTGATGATGGAGTGTGGAATGAAAAATAAGTCTTATTGGTGGGTTTGGAAAAGAGGAAAGCACTAGTGAGCTCATATGGAAGTGAGTCCTTAGGTTGATTAAGAGAAGCAACATCTACATGAGTAGGAGCTACATTTTTCCAATGATATCTTTGTGTACAATCCATGAAAACCTCTTATCTCATATGAAAAGGCTGATAGGAATACTCTTGAGGATGATAGGCATCTTGGAACTAATAATAAGGCTCATATTGAGGCTTATAAAAGGGTGTTTCTTGGTAGCCATTCTCATAGGATTGTCCAACAAATTGATGTTCATATGGAGAGGGAAATGAAGGGCTATAGGGCTGACATGGTTCATAGAGTTGATAAAATTCATGAATGGGATGACAAGGATCATATTAGAGCTGATGAAGGTCATATTGAGGTTGGTACTGATCAAGACAAGGTTGACCAAAGACTTTTTCATAGTGATGGGGAATGGCACAAATATGCAATGTCTCACCAACTTGTACAAAACAAAAATCAATGCCAAAGTCAATCATGAAACCTTCATTTGGAAGAAAGGACATAATAAATAGTTATCAATAATCTTCAAAAGAATATCTGGGCTATTTGACTAGTTGATACAACTTTGGAGTTGCCAATGATGCTTTTCTAGATGCCTTCAAAGGTTGATTATTGAGAGACAACACCATAAATATCCCAATATTTTGGAACAAGAATCCTACCAAGCATGCCAAAAATTGTTGTCACTTGGATTTTCAATCTTTGAGGAGATGAAAATCTCTCCTCATCCAAGTGGTAGAATAGAATCACCTCTAGGCTTGTGAATAGATTAAGGGATGAGGTGAATATTTAGATAGGGCTAGCTCCCTTGATGTACCACTTTGGATTACAACTACTGCTAAACTTAGGGGGTGAAAAGGAAGAGAGATAACTAAAATAAAACTAACCTAAAGGAGGTGATACACCAATTATACTAATGACATACATCCATATGCATATTACACTTGAAATCAAAGGACAAACTGATAATACACTTCTCCAATCTTCATCCTCTCAAATGAATGCTACATTGTAAGGTTATGGATGAATGTGCAAAGCTAGGAGGACTAGAAAAAAGATGTATGAGGGAAATAATGAATATACTAACTCATTTAACATGAACATTTCATTGACCACTTCACATTCCTTGCAAGAAGAGGTTATAAATAAGTGAAAGAATGAAACAACATGCTAAGGAATCCATAGTTTTCACTAAGAAAGATCCATCATCTAATTGAACACACTATAAATAGTCATAGAGGAGGTGAAAATAAGTTTTATTATTGATAAAAATGTATACATTTGATAAAGTCTTTTCCATACTCAGTTGGAACATCCAATACAATGGCCAAAATGGCTTGTTCTTATTGAACTTGCTACAAAGAGAAGAAGAGAGAAGTCCAAGGGTCACAAGGACACATTCCTAGTTGAGATAAATATTTAATTATGTAGTTGATAATTATATGATATGAACCATCCAAGTTATGGAAATACAATTGTTAATTTAAGGCATAATCTTCATGAAAAATGGCATAAAACTCCTCATTTTGCATAGAAAAATTGTCTTCATGATTGCTTCTATTTAAACATACCATAACTAATGAGGATCAGTTAAAATAATTTGAATTGAATTTTATGATCTCATAAATTCCTCTACATGTATTTTTTTCATGCTTGGTCCTCTATAATCATCCCAAATTAAAATATCATCATCATTTTTTCAAAAAATTACCCTTTCATGTACCCTGCACAATTGGCCTTAAAATTGGAATTAGTTTATCATTAAAATACATGTTATATAGTTTATGATAATTTTAAAGACCCTAAATTTCATTATAAGAATTAGGCACACCTTAAATTTAGCTCACTTGAAGTTTTCCATCTTCTTCACTAGCTTGTCTAAAAGGCTAGTTTTGACTGGCTGAGTTGACGCTATTTGTTGAGGCACTTAGGAGTTAATATAGAGTTTTAAATTGGTATTATGGGTTATATAAATTATTTATATTCCTCCCAAATTTGGTTTCATTCTCAGACTCCTTATAGATCCTAAAAAACACAAAAAAAAATAGTCAAAAGAGCCTATTTTACACCCCATCTGTACAAGTTCATATAACCAAAAAGCATTGAAGATACCCCTAGTAGGTCATATATAATGTATAATAATTATAATGGTCAAAATATATCCTTATATTATCTTTTAAACTCCACTTTCCAAATTGGGTGTTTGCAAGGGTTTTGGAAGGGTTTTAGACAGTTCTAGGTCTTAATCTTTGTTCATAAAGCTTACACATTTAGTTATCAAATAAATATCACAAAAGTGATGTTAGTGTTCCTTATTAACATCTCAAAATTTATTTTAATCCCATGAAAAACCTTCAATAATATATGAGCATCATAACTTGACCTATCACTCTCTTTTCCTCTTTTCCTACATGTCTGAATGGGTTTTGAGCTCAAAAATGGTTTTCCTTTATTTTACCTAAAATATAATGGTTCATAAACTTATATATCCATCCCATAAACATGTTTCACTCATCTTGATATCTCATTAAAATATATAAATGAAGATGCCCCCTTTAGATGTTAGACCTAGACCTTGTTTAATAGGTCTACTTGCAACTATTTGCCTAAAATGAGTTTTGATAATTTACCTTACATCCTATGGGTTTAAACAGGTCAAAAATATTCCCTCATACATGATTCAATAAATTATAATTCTTACCTAGGGATAAAAGTGAATATGACCACACATTTGGTCATTAGGCTTAAACTTGCACTTTAGGTTTGTCTGCAAACCTCAAAACATAGAGAAACCTTTTGTGTTTCACCCACCCCTATTTGGTTTCCAATGTTTTTATGTATGTGACTCAACTTTCCAGATCCTCTTTAAGGCTATCCTTAGCTTCTGGTCACTACATTTCACTTATTTCCCCAAGACCCCTAGTTTCAAGCAGGAGGAGAGTGCCCTCTAATTGAGATAAAATAGGGGGAACTCCCCTATTTCCTTAGACAATATATACCATTTTATGAGATTATATAGGTTGTATATATTTCATATGCAAATTTATATCTCTTTATGAAATCATTTGGCCCTCCAAAACCTAAAACACCAAAATAGACTTGTATTTTAGCATTGTGTGCATGAATTTTCAAGAGTGGATTGTACTCTACTTTTTTGAGGTTATTTATTGTTTGTATCTCCAATATGGAGACATATTTATGTTATTTTTCATTTTTTAGGCTCATATTCACCTTTATTTACTTATATTATCCTTTTGAATTCAAAACCTTATTCACTATCAAAACATGATCTAGTGTCCTTTTGAACTATGTTCTACCTTTCCTCTTGAAAATAACCTTATTAAGTAATTAAAAGGATTCATTCACATATTAAAAGGTCATGAATATATTATTATAACCATCTATTGACTTCAGTGAACTTGGTTCATTATTTAGGACTTTTTCTTAACTCACTACCTGATACACAGTCATCACCTAACTATAGGTTGTATACTATCTCATTCAGCTTTTATCCATGATAAGTGGATTCTTTTTATTGAATCATGATCCTATTTGATGACCCAAAATGAATTTTTTCATCTTATATTCCTTTCAAATTAATAAAATGATTCCTTTTCTAACTGATTGAGATACATGAGCTTGAACCCTACTGTAGATGAACAATTCTCTATGTGAGGGCACCTTAACCTGGGCTCTGATGTGGAAAGATTTCATAAATCCACCTTGAATACATATACCATTTTTTTGAACCAATATCTTCTTTGGAAACCTCCAAGCACTATTCTAGTATCAATTCTTAGGTCACTTGTTATCCCTATTGTAGGTGCATTCTTTATGGTCTATGTATGGACTCAAGTGTGAGTGGAAACAAAAATCAATGCATCATTCCCTTTAGGTGGCTTGTTACATCATAAATATTATCTTAATCCATTAAAAACTATTCCATCATGAAATAAGATCTCACACTACCAATCTACATGAAAAGGCCTATTATGGCTTAGACCTGTAGATAACACTAGTTGAGTTTAGTGTTTTTAAAAGCAACTTTGAGTCCTCAAGACACCCTTCTTCACTATTATTCACCACTTCAAAACTGGTATATGTATTTTCAATGCTAATATCTCCAAAAAATATTCACTTTAATGCACCAAAGTGTTGGCAAAATCATTGTATGACTTTGGTAAAAAGGTCTCAAACCTTTGTTTTCATTTTTTAGGGTAAGTATCCCTAAACTCATTTTCTTATCCCTTCCCACATGATTACACACTTATTTTGTTCTCTAGACACTTTCCATGGGTCTGATATGTTAAATATAACATGTTGGGATACAAGGTGAAACTCTCTACGTGATTTAACACCTCAAAAAACTCCCTGAGCTTTATGTTAAGCCACTTGTAGGTGAGCAAAGTCATGCATACAAGCAACACACATCTCTAGTTGTCATGGAATGAGTTGAATGCATTGTCCATTGGATTTAAAGGGTCCAAATCCTATCTTAACACCTTCAAGTGAACCTCCCATGTCTCACAAGGATTGAATATAATACCAAGGCTCTGATGATGTCATCATAAAGGTTGTAGATGTTATCTGACTATATATATGGATAGTTAGCATGAAATGGAACAATAAGGTTATACAAATGGCCTCAAAATAATTCAAAACTATTGATAAACCTTTAAAATTCATAATTTTTATTAAGTAGGTATTTATATAAGCTCCATAAAACTATTTTAATGTGAAAATTTCTTGCATACACCTAGAAAAGAGCAGGTAGGGGTCTGTAGAATGACTAGTTGGTGTGATGAATGGGCTTACAACCATGAGAATCAAGGAGAATTAGATGAAACACGAAAATGGGAGTTAAGGATACCTTGAAAACATTTATATCAGTCTATCATAACCCTAAAAATCCATTGAAAAACACAAAAACTCCTAAAATTTGTGAAAACTACTCCTAACTTGGAAAATTGTAGCTTCCTAAAAATTGAGATGATTAGCACATCAAAACATTATGAAACAATAAAATAAGTGTGGTTAGAATTTGGGAATGAATTCAACATGATTTGGAATCAATCTTAGCAACTAGAGTGTATAGACTTCTTCAAACCAAGGCAAATCTTGAAGCGTGCATTGATTGATAAGTAGATTTGCAAAATCAACTTTAAATGAATGGTTCATAATTATAAAAATTATTGATATTAAAATTTAGGTCTCTTAGTGTGAAACAACCTTCTAAAATCATTCTACTTGAAACTCTTTTTACTAGTTGTACCAATTACAAACCTACAAGTCACTTCTGTATGTCTAGAAAGACAAGAAAAGGGCATAACATTTTTGGCCCAAAAATGGCACTTCAAAAGCAAACAGAATATGGGAATGATCTTTGGGAATCTGAAGTGTCACATTTCAACCTTTTCTATGTGGCACACTTCCCAAGGAGGCCATACAAGTGACAATCTCTCCTTTTTCTTTAAGAAAATTGACTTTTCTCTAAACAACCTGCCATCTTTTCAGTTTTGTCAATTAATTAAGACCTTTATGGACAAATGGGGAATGAAATAATCTATATGGACCTTCAAATTTCTCAAGAAACCCATAAAAAACATTAAATGTGCCTTTTTGACCTCTAAAATGACCCAAAAGTGATCAATGGACATAGAACCTAATTGACCAAAGCCAATACAAAATTACTTGACATAAATTAGCTGATAATTCACCTCATAACAAGATATTATACCCCATATAGACACATAAAGTCAAGTTTCTACCTATAGGTGCCATAATTTGATTAAAATTCAAATTTGGTCAATAGTAACTTTAGGGAGAGGAGGAACATTGGGGAGACTCAAGGGGATTAAGGAAGAGCCACATAAACATATTTTGAATATGATTTTTTTGTTAAATTGGTGACAATAATATATGGATCACAAAGGGGAACATGAAATGAATTCATCATTATAATTTTTCTTGTTAATTTTTTATTTCCAATAACATGACTTTCTTTAAAGGCTTTTCTTGGTTGTTTCCCTTGTTTAAGGTCTTCATCGTCACGATATTTGGACTTAAAGAGATGATTTTTTGAACTATAATAGTATCATTTCTCTTCTTCAGAGTTGATGCAAGATCTTGCTTGGAAGAAGCTAAAGTCTTTCCATTTTTGGAGTTTCCTGCTCCATTCATTTTAGCCAACTCCTTACTCAACCATTTCTTGGTTCTGGCTCATACTCTTTGGGCTCACCCATGTACATCTTATAGTTATTTCATTGACCAATTTATGGTGGGAAGAGGAGTATCTGATACTCTATTTTCCTATTTAGGGTTAATGAGTTCAATCATGTCATCAACCATGTTATCAGGGACCCATTCTTCAATGAATGCTTTGATTTGATGCATAGTATTTTTTATCTAGTCTCATCAAACTAATTTATATTCTTCTAAACATTATACCTAGTAGTTATCCAAGTGAGGCACATGATAATAGGTCTAACTAATGCCAAAGAACATTTTTACATGTCTCTTTAATTTCATAATAGTCCTACTAGCATATAATCAAAACATGAATTATGAGATGGCCAATTTGATGTCTTGGGCATTGAACATTATTATTCATGTGAATTTATCTAATGAAATGCAGAATGAGACACCTAAAACATATCTACTTATATAGCATTTATAGTCTACACTCAATTGTCAGCATAACTAGATCAATATGATCTTGTTATTTTCTAGTCTTGGAAGACTTAGTGAATAGCCTTCAAAACCACCAACCCTGATATAAGTACACCGATGATATCTAAGATAATATTTTCCATATTGGATAATCAATTTAGATGCTTCATTTAAATTTTTTACATCAATATTCATCTAGAATTTACACTGCCCTCATGCTAATCATATCATTGACCCTTATGAAATATTTGTTGCACTATGTCAAAGCTAGCTGAGGAAAACATTCATAGGCCTGAATGGTAAGAGCAATGATTCCATGTTGTGAGATTCATAGATATATGATTTGAGAATCCAATGAATACATGAGGTAGGAGGTAATGAAAAATTCATTTGTTGATTGCATATTAAACAACTAGTGATGTAAAGAGTAAATGAGCATTTATACCCAATTGATGAATTATTTAACATGATAGATGATGTTCATTGGAATTGACATCAAGGGGTGGAAAATATTATTATAATTATTCCTGACTACCTAGTTCTAGAGGGTGATAATATTTGAGAGATCCTCATGAAAATTTATTCTCTAGAATTTCCTTAGTCATTTCGAGACTCTTTCTCTCTTATTTTTCATTCATGAGTTATTCATAAAAGTTAGACATTTGTTTATATATGTGTACTAGTATTTATCTCTTTTAACAATGATCAAGTTGAAAATATCCTTAGTTACTAAAACACCCATTGTCATTCCTATTGTTTTGTCATTTATTTTTTCCATGAGAGATCCACCATTTGATTTGATCTTGATAGTTGATGGGTCATAATGTCTCTCAAAATTAAACACCATGCTAAAACATTGTACTAAGGTTGGGAACCCTACTACATGAGGAAGGTTATTATTTGCAAGTTATATAGCCAATGTTCTTAGATTTTTTGAGTTCAACCTATGGAAAAATTCTTCTAAATCTACATGTCTGATTTGGGACATAGAAATCATAGGGAATCACTATCTAATACTAATAATGGCTCATACCCCTTTTATTTAAATTTTTTATTTATGATTTTCAGGTACACAAAATTAGTTTCATAGGTGAAATTGAGGAGTCTAAGTGAATTCCAATGTAGGAAATGTTAGATTTTTTGGAAGGAGTGAAAAACATAGTCATATGGTAAGCTATCAAAACTACCAAAATGATGTTCGAATGAGATTTTAACAAGAGAAGAGGAACCATGTGGATGATATAAATAGTTAAAAGGATACTAAAAATTTGCTCAGGGATGTGGGGAAAATTTTAGTAGGAATTCACCAATAGGGAGAAAATAAAGGTAGAATTCTCAATTGAGACAAAAATATCATGAATAAAATGAATAAACATGAGCTTCATGAGGGTTTATATAGACCCTCCAATATCTCGATGCATAAAGGCCAACTATCAATAATTGTATATGTATACAATTGGGAGGGATGGTGGGCTATCCATGCCATCTCCACTAACACACAAACAAATAAAAGTGTTACTTACATTGGCATGCCCTTATGTATCCATGTTTTTAGGGGCCAATAGAATCATGTACATGTCTCTACTGACACATAGGAGCATGGGTGTGCTTGATTATAAAGGTGCATCCATGTAACTTCACATTTATGAGGTTTAGTCATGTTATTATGATTACATGCATCACTTGATTACAAGCTACTTGGGGATGCATAATTCACATGATGCATCCATACATCTTATAGGGACCAAAGGTTAAATAACTCAACCTTATCACCATATGAGATGCAAAATTTCATTTTGAACACATTGTGTTTATTTAGCTACTTAACCATAGTTGCATTTGTATACCACTTTTTAAGAATTATAACTTCCTAATTAGTTCTTATATATAAATTTTTAGATGTTCTTATGACTCATGGATGAAATTGGATTTAAATTTTTTTGGAACAACACAAAGCTCAAGCTGGGATTATGACTTTTTTATAAGGCATGAACTAAACTTAAAAAATATTAGTGTTTTATGGGACAATACTTTATCCATTGGATATTGGAGTTAAAAGGAGATTGAAGGAAACCAAAAATAGGCAAACACACAACTAAAGGGAAACACACAATTAAAGGGAAATGATATGTGACAACCTATCCTTATTGTTTTTACATCATCAGATACTTCCCACTATATGTTAGTGGGATGTGAGTACCATCTCTGTATGCTAAATAGTACATGTTTTCACCACATAAATTCCAATTTTTAAATGGTCCCATCCATAGGGATTCAAATTTCCCATGACTTCCTCTTATTTATCTCCTTTTATCCTAGAGTAGGACCAACTCACCTATTTGGAAAGCACATTGTCAAAACTTCTACTCAAACAATTTCTTGACCTTTTCATGATGAGACATGATTTAATCAAATAATGTGACTTGTTCTTATTCTATATTTTCTAGGTAAATGATTCTCTTCTCTGAAGAATACTTGAAATGTTCATCTCTAATGGCATGTGATAGCTTCAAAATTCATAATTATAGAGAAATATGAATCATATCATCTCTTCCATAGAGAAGGTTAAATAGAGACATTCTAATTTCTCTTTTGATGTGATTTAGTCAACCTATAGTGTATCATAGAGATTCTCATGCAATTTTTTCTAATTTTAGTCAGCTAACATGCAAACAATGGTAGTTATATTTTTGTTATTGGATTCTTTTTGGCCATTACCCTAGGGGTAGTAATCTAAGGAATTGTAACAAATATGCCATACCTATAATAAAAACCAATCAACTCAACGAAGGAGGAATTACAAGAATTATCCATTACAATGTTCTATGGGACACTAAATCCGGATAAAGAAGTTACACATAAATTTAAAAGTGGTAGATCTCACTAAAATGGTATTCACCCATTTCATGAAGTAATTAGTAGTTGTTAGGACATGGATGTGTCTAGCACTAGAGTGAGAATTTAGTGTCCCAATGAAGTTTAATCCCCATTTTTGAAATAGTTCTTCAATGACCATTGGTCAGAGAGGTAATGTTGTGAGCTCAAGTCATCCAATAAATTATTGACAAGCTTTACATTTTGAAACATATTGTTATGCATCTTTAAACAAGATGATATAATAGTAGTGGGCTTGTATAATTTTAGATGCCATGTCTGAAAATGAGAAATGCACATGACAAGCTTTATCATTAAATGCTTCCAATATCTTCTTCTATTGTTCTTTTTTTACAAACCTCAAGAAAGTGCCATCCAAAGACTTTTTGAACAAGGTATTATCTGAAATCATATATCTGATTGACTTTAGAGTTCATCTTTATTTGGGATTTACATGGGATAAACATTTTTTGGTATGAATGGAAGTATGTGATATAGGAATACCATTCTTCAGGAGAATCAATGAAGACCACCAATGATAACTCATGTTTTTTTCTATGAGTCTGAACCTTATGCAATCAACTGGAAAAGGTCTTGTCCTCGTACCATCATAATATGTCTGATCTTTAAATCATATTCCTATACATATGTGAACCAACCAACTCTTTTTTGTCCAAGCTCGTATTGGATGAGGATCACTTTATGTGACCATTATAATGGAATGATAATATAGGATATAAAATATGAAATATTTTACCACTTTGACCATGTTGTATGCATGTTTATATTTATGTGAAAACTTGAGTTCATGGCAGTTTAGTCTATAACTCATGTAGGAAATATAGGATTTAATTCCCTCTTCAGTTTTTTCACCAAAATAGTAGTCAAGGTGTGTTCATAAGGTTAGTAATAGGCAATGAAGTCCTTCATAAAATCTTGACAAGTCAAGACTAGGGCTTTGGTAATTGCTTCCTTGATCTCATTGAATCCTCTCTTCCTATTTCCATTCCATTTGAAGGAGTTTTTACCACTCATCATTTGTACAATATGTTTAGTGAGTTCAACAAAGTTAGGAATGGACCTTCTCAAAAATTCACTTTTTTGAATAATGAGAGTGCCATGCTTGTGGGTTGGTAGGGATAGATGTTGAATGGCCTTCATTCTTTCTAGATAAATCTTAGCACCTTATTTATAAACCATGTGGCCTAAGATTTTGCCTTTAGTCATAAAAAAAAAACATTTCTTGGGATTTAAATATATCACGTGAATGAGACACCATTCAAAGACCATTTTTGAATATCTAAATTCATCTTATCTTTTGTTGGAGAAGATCGTGAGGTCATATAGATAAATGATGATGATATTATTCTTCATATGACTAAAATATAAATTCATGACCCTTTGAAATGTTTCCCTTGCATTAATGAGTTTGAAGGGCATCCTTCTTTAGGAAAAAAACCCCCATTGGGTGGTGACAGCCATTTTGAACTGAAATTATCTAGCTACTTCAACATAATTATATCATGGGAAACTATCTAACATAAACATAATTTCATAGCCTATGACAACCTATAGAATTTAGTCCATGATTAGAAAGGGGTATTTATCCATGAGTGAAGCATGGTAGAGATTGTGAAAATACACACATATTCTAACTTACTCATTCTTATTTTGAAAAGTTACAATGTTGGCTACCAAATCTGAATGATAAATAAGAAAGATAATCCTGACATCTAACATATTCTTTATCTATTCATAATTAGTATGATTAACCTTTAGGTTATAGTACCTCAACTTCATCTGAATGGATTGACACCCATTTTAAATAGAATGTTATGTAGCATTCTCTTTGGTCTAAAAGACTTGAAATGAACATAAAATAAAGTAAATGCATCTTTTTATAGTTTAAAAATTGAAATGAATCTTCTATATTCTTATTTCAAACAACATTTTTTAATCTTGACAGACCTCAGGTCTTCTTCCATAAAAATATTTACTTTCTCATATTAAGGGGATCCTTTGGGATCTCCCTAAATATTTTTATTGATGTACATGTCATGCTTGTTGAACAACTCTTCCAAATAAACCAAAATAATTGGAATATTTTTCCCTTTCACCTTATAATCTTGGAATATTGTTGGTGTTTTACCGAATCTATTCCGCTTTGTTTTCTAGAGTGGAAGATTCTCTATAGGAAGTGGATCTTGCTTCAAGGTATAAATTTCTAATATATTTGTATTTCCCCAAGAAAGCAATGATCTATTCACCCTTGTTGAATAATTTTCAATGCTTAGAGTTATTTGGAACACTAGGGAGATATACCATTTTAATTACATATTAGTCCTTGTCAATTTTTGGAGGAAGAATAACCAAGGAATTAGCTACAAATAAGGCATCCATTTTGGTTTTTATGCTCTGGGGACTACATTAATAAACAAAGTTTGAAAGGATTCATTACAATCCCAAATCCTATTTAAATAATGTTTCATCCTATCATTATTTACATGATAATGGGCTCATTATTTTTTCATGATAAATTTAAAATCTCCTTGTACTTTGAGGTTTTGAATGCTCATCTCGTTTCTACCTACAATCCTAGTAGTAGTGCTTCATAATAAATAGTGTTGTTTCTACAATCAAGTTAGAGTTTGTATGAGAAAGGAAATGATTATTTTTATCTAGATATAAATAATTTCATAGAATTTAAAATAGTCATCTTTCAACTTACATCAATTTTTAATGTAAATTTATCACTCAAATTATGTCCTACTAGTTCAGGAAGTTCTAGATAATTCTTAGACATCATCTTGTAAGTGTTAGGACTTGTTTCTTCATATAGGATGTTTTCTAAAGAATCATTTAAATTCTAAACTAAAATATCGGATTGTGGATCTAAAATTAATCTCTCATTAACTCATTCAAAAATAATAACCACCTGATTCCAACCTAGTTTGATTTTTCCTCTAAGGTCCATAGATAAGGACTTGCTCAAAATCGTTCCATAGTTAAGAGGAATGTCTACCACCAATATAGTTATTTTGAATCGCTCTTGGGTAAAAGTAGCTAGAGTAACTTGTGCATATTTTATATATCTAAACATATGTATGTGTTTCACTACCATGTTAAAATAACTATCAAACTTTTTGGTCCAAGTCAATCCAAAGCAATGTGCAATTTTGGCTGGCATGACATTGTTAGAAGCTCTTGAATTTATTATGTACTTGTTTAAGATAAAGATGCCAATGAATAGAGACACAAAGAAAGGATCATAATTTTTATTACTCATATCGATAATGGATATGTTATGTTATAAATCAAAATTGACCATCTTGATATGTGCTTCTTGATGGGGGTGCTATAATTCATCATTTTATGAACTTGACCAGTTTGTTTAACTATTTAGGATTGTTATTGAGGTATTAAGTTTGATAAATCTAAATATTAGAATTATTTATATGATTTATTGTGTTGAAATAATAATTTATAGGCTCTTCATTGGTAGATACATGAGGAGAGTTTGAAATACTATACCTTTCTAGCTACTTATCCTTCAAGAAATTTGGCAAAGCAGTGGCTCTATTGATAACAAGTTTGGGAATAAATTTAACATTAGGGATCTCATTCACATTTTTCTTATCATATTATTTCTTTAGTTTTCTATCCATGATACTATAATATTCAATTTTATTATCTTGTATTTTCATGACTACCAATGTTCTAGGGTGATTCTTGCATATGAAGAAACTTACTTCAGACACTTGTGCATTAAAAAAGAAACATTTCTAATTTTTATTATAGGCATTGATTTATTTGTAATTTTATGTACCAATTTATTGAGTTAGGATACAAAATAACTCATAGGTTCATGAGAATATTTATTGATTTGAGATAATTGTGATAATAAAGAGTGTTCATATTTATCCAGTTTAAACATTTCTTCAAATTTATCCCTCATTATTTGTCAATCTAGAATGGAAGTAGCTGGTAGATGATGAAACCATTTCATGGCTCCTTTGACCAATGTCTTAGTGAATAACCCAACTAAAACATCTGAACATATTGGCCATCAATAATATTACAAGTGGAGAAGAAGACATGTGATCATCAAGGTGTTCTCTACCATTACTAGTAAATTTGGGGAAACTCTTTCTCAAACATTTTTAGTGTTTATATATTTCAACACCAAAAAATAATGAGCTTATATGAGCACCCCATGGTACAACAAAAACCACATTCTAAAAATTTATTACTCCTAGAATAAGGGTATGTTCATGGAGATGGGAAATAATTTCGTGTACATTTCCCCTAATACATATGTGTTATGAAAATGATGCATATGTGTAATGGTCATAATGTATACACATTATTTGAATTAAGGCCCATAAAATTTGAGATATAATGTGTACACATTATAAGGCTATAACATGTATGCATTATGAGGCCATAATGTGTATGTGTTATGACCAAATAATGCATATACATTATGCGTGCTCTGCTTAGTGAAAATAACACATACACATTATTGGAACTATGCCTAGTGCTAAAAAATCATACACATTAAGTCTTTATAATGTGTAAATTTTATTGAAAACACAACATAATAAAAAGGCCCATCCATGGGGAAACACATTTCATTTTCATTTTCCCACTCACTAGACATTTTTCTTGGAGGAGAAGAAAAATGCACCTCGATTGCCCAACACCTCACCAAATTAACAAGACCACCATGGATGGGAGGTAAATAATAAAAGAACAAAATCTATTAACAATATATTTTGATAATTTTTTTTTATTTTAATTATTTAATTTTTAAATACTATTTTTTAAAAGCTCATTTTAATACAAGAGACCAACATGAGAACTGACCTCCTAACCCTTCAAACCCTTTCCCTAACACTCCACATAAGCCTCATAAGCCTCTAACTAACCCTCTTAATACTCATATAGTTCCATAATATCCCCCAAGTAGCCAAGAGGATCTAGCTACACACATAGTGTTAAATAAAATTGAAATTGAATAAATAATTAGGAGAATGAGGAACCCCACATCAACCCATACCCATCACACCTATATGAATAATACTCTAGAGTTAATATTAGTTCAAGTTGACTTGAAAATGAGTTGAATTAATAGATGGAAATCATATAAGGATAGATGTACAGATTACTATGCTAAAAAATTATCAACATGTGAGGTGAAGGACAAATAAATATCAAAAGAGAAAATTGGTACTTTATTCATCAACCCAATAATTAATGCAAATTTTATAGTAACCATTAAAAATCTCCCAATCTACCCATGCCAAAAAAACTTTGATCCTAAATAATTTTAGGGAATGATAGTGATGGTGTTTGATTAAAAACCATATAACAACCATGAGGTCCCATTTTATTTGTTGATAAAACTCTACTATGAGTTTGTCCTCAATGAAATTCCAAACTATTTTGACTATGGTGAGTTTTAGGGATGTGGGAAAGGCTCTATAAAGGATTGATCAGGTGCATGTCATGCACCTCATTAGGATACAAATATTCCTACCCAAAAACCACTTTGGCTTGATATTCCCTCTTTTATGAATGAGGTCAAGGAGATTGACACTTTACATGTGATTAATGTGTTTACTGATACACTCATTCAACATATGAGTAGGCTTTTTTAGACTGATGCTGGAGATACTCTACCTAGTGTGTATACCTAATGTGTACTTGATCTCACCATTATAGATGATGTGGTTCCACATGCACTAGACCTTCAAATGATGATGGTGGTGCTTATGAAGGATTAAATTCTATAGTCATGAATGATGAGTTTTTTATATGTATATTTAGTGTGCACACATTGATCACTACACACATGCATGTATATATTATATAAATGTCCTGATAAATTTAAGTTATATTTGTATTTAAAATCTAAAAATTAATTTAAAAAAAAATTAAATAATATATGTGTACTTTTGATGTGTCATGAGGAGATGGTGATTACATATTCATTTCCAAATCCAACTTATGGGCCATTCACTACTTCATCTATTGATGTTACTAGACCACTATTTACATATAGAAATGTAGAATTTTGAGTTAATATTATACTTTATGTACATATTTTTATTCATATAAATATATTCTCTTGAGTGAAAATTTTCATTTAATATATTTTTAAGTCCTATATAAAACTAAGAAAGGTTGTTTGTTCAGTTGATGACAATAGTAGACAATCTTATGTCTCTATAAGTAGAGGTAGACACATGCATCATTGCTACAATGTCAAGTGCATAGGCACTCACCACATGTTAAATTTTAATTTTGAAATGTAAAAATACATTTTTTAATAATTTTACTACATACTTAGGCAAATATAGCTTATGTGAATGTATTGTGTATGCAAGGTTTTTTAATGACATCTAATAGTCTTATAATTTAGATAATTAGTAGGGTACCTTCTAATTTTTCTTCACCATTTCCCATGATTGTTCATGTATTTTGACCTATCATTGACCTTGTTTATCATTAGGCATAAATTTAGCATGGAAATGAGATTGCAGTAAGTGCATGAAAAAAAAATGGTATTCTAGTTTAATATTAATTACTAAACTTGGTTGAATTTATAGTATGTAAATTTTATAATAATATTTGTATTGGAATAGTTTCAACTATAGGAAATCTATGATCATAGACGGACCTATATTCAGACCTTAGATATATACAAAGCATTTTAAGGATCTCCATCTATGTGTAACAAATCCTAGGGAGAGTATTTCTCAAGGAAGGTAAATAGAGGGAGATCATTTGATGATTAGGGTGTTCTAGATGATGTACATGTGTATATGCCTATATGTAAATGTATGTATATTTGACATTATATGTGTATAAGACATTCACTCAAAGTTCTACTATGTTTTTAGATAATGAAATTTATTTGTATGCCTATATGGAAGTATATGCGTTATTAGCATTATATACATATATGGCATTCATTCGACATTCTATTATGTAATTATTTTGTATGACTTTATGGATTTTACGGATATACACATGTATAAATATACATACACATGCACATACATATACATATACATATACATATACACATATAGATACATATACATATACATGCATACATACATGCATGCGTGCGTGCATGCGTGCATGTGTGCGTGCATGTGTGCTTGTGTGTGTGCTTGTGTGTGTCTGTGTGTGTGAGTGTGTGTGTGTGTGTGTGTGTGCATGTGTGTGTGTGTGTGTGTGTGTGTGTGTGTGTGTGTGTGTGTGTGTGTGTGTGTGTGTGTGTGTGTGTGTGTGTGTTCACATTTTGTGGTGATAATATTTCCCATATAATTTGTATCACATTATTAAAAAAATAATATTCGTTATTGTATGGGCATATTTAGATATTATTATCTTTAATATTGAACTCCTATAATTTATTAATATTAGCTTAGAATATTTCAATTTGTGTTGTAATTAAAACTATATGGAAGAAAATAGTAAAATGTTTTAAGAGATATAGTCATTTATTAATGTGAAGTACCTATCATGATTAGGCTACACCATTTATCACTATTCAAATGTGGATACCCTTGATGCACTAGTTTAATATCTTTTGGGACTTGATTTTCACATTTTATGAATTCATTGAATTTATAGTCATACCAAATTTGTATTATAAGTACTTGATTAAAACAAGCAATCAAATACTCATCTCATGCATAAAATATTTGGATGCCTTTAAAATTTTTACTTGTTCATGTTTGATGAAGTGGATATATTCTACATCCTCCTTTGGAATGTTATCTCTTTCGAGACGCTTTACATTCTTGTTGATAGGCTCTTATTTAACCCTTTGAAGTAGTCTATGATTTTAAAACTCATGTCCCATGAGACCTTGGAATATTTTGGTGGTTCTAGCTCTTTTTTAATCCTCCCTTTCCACTGAACTTGTTTTGGCCATTTCATGTTTCTCTCTCACTTTAGAAAACTATTTCTTCACCATTTGATAAATCTTCGTGCTCATCTTCACCTTGATAGTTTTCATTTAATCTAAACATGTAATTTTGATTCAAAATCATCTCAGTGATTACATTTTATGGTTTATTATCATGCATTGCATTTGGATTCTTTATTTTACCTCTAGTAGAGGCTACTACTTTCATGGCAAGTTTCTTATCTAAAGATTAAAATAATGGGTTCAAATAGACTTAAGCATTTTCATATCATAAAAACCAATATAATTTGGGTTATTATCATTGATTATTTATAAAAATAAAAATATATAGAGTATTATCTTTCATCACACAATTAACAAATTATGAAATTAATTTAAATATATTAAAATCATGCCCACACACAAACAAATATATACATATACCCAAGATATAAAAAATGTATGTATATACATGTACATGTGTAATTTTTATACAAGTGTATAACATTCATTTAATACTTTACATTTGTGACCCTGCAATATGAAACAAGAGAATAATAATAATAATTATATATTACATATAAAATAGTGTAGGTATAATATAATTTTGGATCATTAAAAAATTATATATATATATATATATATATATATATATATATAAACTTGGATTTAATATAACCATTATATATTCATGGTCACTTGTAAAAACCATTTTTGTCTATGTCTCTACCTCATAGGACACGTTGTCACTTTTAGCATTATTGAAAGTGCAATTAAATAACTCCACCTTTGGTGATTCATGGATTGAAACTATAAATGCCTACACATATAATGTGGTAGATAATGTATAGTACTAGTTTTTTGGCCTCCCATCATGCCCATTTGAGAGATCCAGTAATAATTTTGCCCTCAAGAATTCCCTTCCTAAAATAAGCAAAATGCAATTTTTAAGCCTAAATTCAAGTGTTCATAAAATAGAAATAGTAAGTAGTTGGTATGAAAAAAAAGAGAATTATTATGAATGTTTAATCCCTATAATATCACCCTTAATCATGTCAACACAACCTTCCAAATAAATCTATGGCACAAGTTGTACTAATGGGTCTTGAAATTTAACTTTATTGTAGTAAAGAGAGAAGTACTTATCCTCTAACTAGAATTTACACCTCCAAGACATCCATGTGAAAATAAATCAATTATAGAACACACACACACACACACACACACACACACACACACACACACATATTAAAATTACATGTTATCCTATGACATTGATAAATAAATCCACCTGAATGCATGCTTTCACTATTGTTTAGGAGCGTGGAAACATTAACAATAAATGTTGTCAAAGTTGATGTAGTTAGAGAAAAATGTTTTCAGCCCTTCATGGATCTAAAATAGAATTTCAAAAACATATAAGGTTATGGGTTAAATCTAGGAATATGTTATTATCCTCCCATCACTTCCAATTGAGAGACACACAACACATTACATCCTCAAGAATGCCCCTCCCAAAATAAGAAAAATGTAATTTTTTAACCTAACTTCAGGTGCGTATAAAACATAAATTGTAAGTCATTTTTATGAACCAAAATAAACCTCATGTGTGCATTGAATCCATATAATTTCACACTAAATCACATCAATGGAACCTTCCAGACCAATTCAAGGCATAAGTTGTAGTGATGGGTCTTGCATTATAAATTTATTATAGTGAAGAGACAAGTGATTGTCCTCCAACTAGAATTTCCACTTCCAAGTCCTTTTAGAGAAAATACATCACTTAGATCATATATATATATATATATATTAATATTAAATGTTATCTCATGACCACGATGTATAAATACACCTAGATGCATGTTTTCACTACTATTTAGGAGAGTTGAAATACTTATAACAAATGTTGTAAAAGTTGGAGTTATAGTTAGATAACTCCACTTCTGGTGATTCATGGCTTGAAATTGGTACATACAACACATTCAATGCATGTATAATGTCCAATAATAGGTTATTGTTATATGGTCAAGCCTGATCAAGAGACCCACCACCTATTTTGACCTCAAGAACACCCTTCTCCAATTAATAAAAATATAATTTTTTAGCTTGACTTCAAGAGCATGTAATAAAAATAATAAATCTTTGGAAAAAATTAAAATAAACATGCCATGTATTTTAAATCAATAAAATTTCACCCTATATCATGTTGATGTAACATCCATACCAATATACTGTAAAATTTACAATGATAGGTCTCGAAATGTAATTTTATTACAATGAAGAGATAAGTTCTTATCCTCCAAATGGAATTTACACCTCCAATACTTATAGGGAAAAATACATCACGTAAAACACATATAGATATGAAAATTACACATTACCCCATAACATGACAACCAAATCCACCTATATGTATGTTTTCGCTACTGTTTAGGTGTGTGAAAATAGTAACACCAAATATTATTAAAGTTAAATTTATAGTTGGAGAACTTTGCTTTCATTGTTTTTTGGCTGAAAAATAGCATTGCCAACACTTTCAAGGTGACAAATAACATCTAAGACCAGGTTCTTTTCTTCCCATCATGTTTTATCAAGTGACCCACCACCCATTCCTCCTCAAGAAAAGCCTTCCCAAAATAAGAAAAATGTAATTTTTTCCTGACTTCAGGCATGCATAAAAAAAAAAGCATAAGTCATTAGAAAAAACTAAAAGAACCTTATCATGCATATCAAATCCATATAATTTCAACCCTTATTAAGTACACATAAACTTCTATGCTAATCTATGGAACAAGTTGAAATGATGGATCCTGAAATGCAAGTTTATTACAGTGAAGAAATAAGTGCTTGTCCTCTAACTAGCATTTAAACCTATGTGGCATCCAAGTAAAAGTATATCACTTATATCACATATGTATAGAAAAATAACATGTGATCCCATTACCATGACATCCAAATCCATCTAGATGCATGTTTTCACCACTGTTTAAGATTTTGGAAACATTGACATCAAATATTATCAAAGTTGAAGTTGCAGTTGGATAACTCCACTTATAGTGATTCATGGATTGAAATTGAGACTGAAAAAATGTTTGGGGTTGTAGATAAAATATAGGACTATATTGTTTCCCTTTCATCATGCTTGATCGAAAGAGCCACCAGCCATTCTAGACTCAAGAATGTCATCCCAAAATAATAAAAATGTAGTTTTTTCGCTGAACTTTATGCATGTATAAAAAAAACCATAATTCATTTTCATGAACTGAAAGAAACCTCTCGTGCATGTTGAATATATATAATTTCACCCTATATCATGTTGGTGTAACCTTTTATACCAATCTGTGGCATAGGTTGTAGTGATAGGTCCTAAAATGCAACTTTATTATAGTGAAGAGATAGGTGTTTCTCTTCCAATTGGTATTTCTCTTCCAATTAAAAATACATCACTAGAAAAACATCTATATAGGAAAATGACACATTATCCCATAAGAATGATGTATAAATCCACTCAGGTGCATGTATTCACTAATTTTTAGGAGTGTGGAAATAGTGATAATAAATGTTGTTAAAGTTGATGTTATAATTGGATAACTCTGCTTCTAATGCTTCGTGTCTCTATATGGGCATCATCAACACACTTAGAGTGGCATATAACATCCAAGACCATGTTCTTGGTCTCTCACCACACCTGATCAAGACACCTACCACCCATTTCGGCCTCAAGAATGCCCTTCCCAAAATAATAAAAATGTAGTTTATAGGTTGAATTCATGCATGCATAAAAGGTAAACCATAACTCATTGTCACAAACCAAAATAAGACCCCCATGTATGATAATCCCTATAATTTCAACCTATATCATGTTGATGGAACCTTCCAAAAAAATATATGGCACAAGTTATAATGATGGGTCCTGAGTAGTTATATTAAGCTTCTCTTCTCTTTAACAATGCATAATTCTTTACAAATAGTGTGAATTGTGTGAAGGTGGAAGCTTTTTGGCACTACTAACCTAAAAAATATATGTTAATAATTAATTGAAAATTAATTTTTTATTTATTACCTATAAAATCAATAAAATTTGGTAAATTTAAATACATATACATTTAAAAAGTTAACATACCTTGGAATTTCAATATAATGAACCACTAGGATCTTCTCTAATCTTGATAGTAGGAAGAATAGATTCATGGTCTAACTCATGAGCTTTCCATATATTATTTTAATGGCCTCTCATGATATTTGACAAATTTAATATTTAATTCAAGAACCAAACTTAAATAGTGCATTATCTTCTTGTGTTTCAAAGTCTTAAAAAAACCATGTATTTGAATTTTTTATAGGATATCGTAAAAGGCAAGTTCTAGTGAAAACCACAAATCTAGTTTGACAGACAATGTTTTATCCATTTATGACTTAAGAAGTTAATTTTTTATTTTATTATACACACCAAAATAAGTAGTAATTTATTCCCTCTTCATTATCCTCATCTGCAATAACTATAAAAACATGCCCTATATCACAAAAATATTTTTTAATGATGTCTATATAGATAGTGGGAATAAATAGTACATAATGATTAATTTAATATATAGTTACACTAGATTAGATATATGGTCAAATTCATGTGATGATGTTATATCTATAAGCTTTAATGTTGGTCAAACTTGATATGTTTCAATTGGAATTAAAGGTTTACATCTCCATTCATCTACCCACTCTTTTGACTCAAAGTCATTCCAAACAGAGTCCTTGCATGCATAATAAAAACATGCTAAATGCCTCATATGAATAGTCCAAGAACTTGCATTTTAGCTATGAAAAGAGTGGAGCTTACTTTATCCTATTATAGTAATACAATCCTAATACTCTTCCAAGTGTTCTTCCTCCATCAACTAGAAATATTAATGAAAAACATAATTTTGTTGATCACCATGGCCCATTTTCTCAAAAATGGTTGTTTCATCAATTAAAACAACACCATATTCAAACTTAAAATCCTTTCTTGAAACATCTCCTATTACATATGCTCTAGTACCATCATGATCCCTATTTTCGTAGATAGCCTGAATGAAAATCTAAATACATTCTACACTAGTGGTAATGTGTATCTTTTTCAACTAGTAAAACATCTATGCATTCTTTATTTATGATATACAATTATTTGTAAAAATGTAATATTTATTGAAATTAATGTTCCTCTCAGTTAACTATGCATAGAATATCTCAAAACAACCATTCATGTACTTAGTACAATGTGATTAGTTATCAATGATATATAAATGGTACTCCCTTAATATTTTTTAATCTTTATTTATACTATCTTGTGCATGCATACATGTTATATACATGAATATGCCAACCTATATTGAGTTTTAATACTATAACTGAACTTCTACTTATGGTTTGAATGTGTAGTTATTGGCAAATTTGACTATGAACTAAGTGGGAATGTGTCCTTACTTAGCTTGAAATGTTCATCTAACAATCTATCCCTATGCATGTGTCTTACATAATCAAACATTTTCCTCTCTAAATTTGACCATAAATTTTGAAATAAGTATCTATTTTGTAACAAGATCACATGTTTTAGCTTCTTTGCCATCTTTTACTTGATAAGTCACATATTTTTATTTGGTCAAACTAACTAATTCCTATCCAATTGAACTTTTAATCTCCTCATGGATACATTATTTTAATTTTTTCAATCCACCATAAATGCTACAATTTGCATCCAAACATGTATTGTTAAAAAAAATTTATCCATTTGGTCCTTCACAAAAATTGGTTGGAATAAATTTCCTAGCTAATTTTGGTGGAACTTATCTACCACACTCTGAAAAAATATTGTCCACAAGCAAAAACCAAAATATATATTGAAAAACATCATAGTGCATTTAAAATTCAACATGTTGCCGACAACAAGTGGTGCATGTGTGATTTATTTTTACATAAAAAAGTTTTTCCATCTGAAAATATCTTTGATTAATATAAATTTTAGGATTATTTTCAAACAAATTAGAGTACAATTATGTTTGGGTCATATCTAAGAAATGATTTATATGAGGTTCACAATTATGAGAACCAACTCCTTTTTCACTACATCGCTTGTATTAGGTGAAACTATTATATTGTCCTAAAATTATGAAATTAAATGTTCAATAGTATTGACTATAGCCTTATCCTTCCTTATAACTCTACCAGAGAATGCACATAGCTTAGTATTATTGACATCATTAAGTCTTTGGTTTATTCCAATTGCTTTCATTAATGTTTTTCTATTGATGTCCAGTGCTCATCTAGTATTTGAAATCAATCATTTTTTTCCTATTTGACTACTTAATACACAAGTTGTATTTATATGTCAGGCAACATTATAATATTTCTTTCATGATTTCAGGCCTATAATATGATGTGTCATGTATATTTTTTACAATTTTATTATTCTCATCATCCATATTAAATGTTCTTAGTCCTAGGGTGTAAATTGTAGGCATTATTTTAATCAATTTTATCAACGAAATAAACACATGACATTTTTGAATATGAAAATGTAATTTATCAAGAAATTATCCCAAAATTTTCCATCTAATCTTATTGAATGGTGATCTGACATTTTTTTATGCATTGATTTCAAAAAAAATTCATCAACTTCAATTAAGTACTTTCCTTTTATATGCATAATACTCATAGGTGTTATTAATAGTGGATTTTTTTGAGAGGGTGTTTTAAAATTGTTACATTCACTACTAGTTTCTTTATTGTTAGTTTCATTATTTAGTTGTGGGATGACATTTTATTTGTTTTTACTTATAGTTAACTATTCATCATTGGTATTCAACTCATTACTATCAATTTAGTTATTATATATGACATTTGGTTCATTAGAGATAGTGTTTGTACATTGTCTTGAGCGAAATGATTGAATTCACACCTTTTGTTTCTATTTCAAATCTTATAATTATTCTAGTGTTTTGTGATGCAAATAGTATGACAAGATTCACTCTCTCAATGATTTTGTATCACTATTCTCATTCACTTCCTTTGGCAATGGTCTATGGTCAAATTTCTCACACAATGGTTCTAGGTTCCCCTGTGATTGTTTTTGTTCCAATTATTTTCTTTATGCTTACCGGAGACTTATTAATCCTCTCGACCCATTTATAATCTCTCCAAAATTATTCAACTCTCAACTCCTTCCCTTACTCGATTCTGCCTACATCAAAAATAATATCTTCAGGTTCATTCCATAATACACATAATGAAATCTGACTGAGTAAATGTTCTTGATCCCAACACTTCCCTCTATTACATCTCCAATTCTCTTATTAAGACCTCTGTATCGATATTTCTATGTCTCTGCTACCCAGTGAAAACTATTTTAATTCTTGTTCCCTTCTTTATACTCCTTATGGACTATTGACACGCATTACTCAATATGCATATACTTCAAAATATCAACTAATTATTTGGGGTATTTTGTATTTTTATATCGACCCGTATACTTCTGCTTGCTTAACAATGTGAAAATAATGCTATGAATAATCCAATCACATTTAATATAGCTTAAATACTCACCATATGCGTTACATTTAAAGAAATGCCATCTTATTTCATTTTTGTTATTACTCACTGAGAACTCAAATTTAACATGTAGATCTATGGTTACAGCATGCAAACTTCAACAAGCCACTTCTTTAACCGAAACCTTCAATACTATTCGGTAAACACTGTATAGAGTTGGTAGCGGACTATCTGTGTACCGTCGCATGCATATTATTCCTTCTCTCATCTTTTTTCTTAACCATATATGCAATCACAGACTTACCCCGAGCTAAATCATGATGGAGAACCTTCATCAACCTCATGCTTTTCACGACACCTTAATCTTCTTTTCTTGCACTCGACTCACTCTGTCAACATTCTTTGCAACTGCGAGTTCATTTTTAAATAGATGCTTACTACATCTTTGTGTCATCTCTGATACTCCCAACCTTATTTACCACCATTAATACAGGTGCGTATTTATTTTAATCATAGGATTCAAAACACATGGTCCATATTTCTTGCAATTAACCTGAACTCGATCCACTTACACATTTTAATTCATTAACTATGAATAGATGGATTTCAAATTTTTTTTTAATCTCTGGTCTTTAAACCAAAGCGTCCTCCTTGAGTATCTTTTGTTTGTAACTTTTACAAGTGGAATGTGAACTCTTAATCTTCTCAGTGGAAGAATCGCCAATACCATCAATATCAATCATTTCACAAAATAGTCAGAATAGATTAGTGAACTACATCATATAAATACGTCTTCATCATCTCTTGGTCAACGGGTATCGAACCCTCTCAAATCATCTATTTTCTGAAATTAGCCTCAATGCTTAAAATATACATTTTGCATGATTCTACAAAATCATTCATTTTCATGAACATCAAACTCCAATGGAACAAGGTTGTTTACACAACTCTGACATTCAGTATTCAACTATATTTCAACATAGAAAGAAATATCCCATTCTCACTTCCACATGCAATCAAAATAGGTCTGTATTAGTCTACAAGTTCTAAACATTTATCAAATGGAAAACTTCTCTTGAACTCGCACTTTCAATCCTCAACATGGTGTAAATAATATAAAACTCTATGATTACAACACAATCGACTTACTAGTATATAAAACAAGCAACATTTGTCTTCGGTCCATACCCTATTCTTGATTCATACAATCCACATGGTATTCACAAGAACTCAATCCATTAACAACAGTTTTTCATTTCAACATCAAAGATTTGTTATGACTACATTTAGTCGAAATCTTCAAAGGGTCGCATACATAAGACTGACAAATTTGAACTTTGCAATGCAAATACCTTCAAAATGTCTAAGATTGTGTTTTCAAAACAATTAACAAACATAAATAAATATATGGTCTATCGACGCACTCAAGATCTAAAAATTGTAATTCACACATTCATCCATATCTCAATCGGAAGGATGGAGTTATTTTTCACCAAAAATTCTATCTTCATACCAATCAAAACATACATACAAACCTCCTTTATTCTTCGTATCTCTTCCCAATTTTATTACCTATCATGCCTCCTTTTTCTCGTGTGGATGGATTTATTAGGTCCTTGATAACAGATTCAAGGTCTTTCTTCTATAAACATAGACATAGATAAAGGAGAAGACCAGGATCTTCTCAACCACTTGATCCCAACATAGCATATATTTTTGTTTGCCTTCTCCAATGTTGTATTGACCTTCTAGATAATGCTTAATGTGTTTTACATTTACATAGGAAAAATGACCGTCATTTATGATAATAAACTTTTTAAGACTCTTACTCAAAGGTCCATACCTTCTAAGACTGACCACAAGGCTTATAGACTTTAAAAAGTTTTATATTAACAAAATGTACAATGGTGTGTTGATGCTCCTGCATCAAACTCCTGGGTTCAAGATCTTTCATGAGATCCTGCTGATGAGTTTTGTTTACATATCCAAACACAACTAAAAGATACAAATTATTTTCTTAAATTATCCATTCATACATAGGGACATGTTCTTTGCTCCCACATTGATGTTTCTTCTTTTTTGTTATCTTCTTCATCCATACCACGCTTTGTTGTCTCCTCCTCTATTCAAACTTTCCTTTTGCACATTTACCCTCTTGAATGAGGATAACTATCTCCATTGTCTTCTCTTGATCTCTTAAAAGAGATTTCTTCTCTATGTATTTCACCTTCTCTTTTATCACACCTGTACAAGCACAACTCAATGGAATATTAGAAACAAAAAATTGAGATGTTAAGGTCTCTTTCCATTCTTCTTTTACTATTTCTTTAGCTTGTATTGGTTCACAAGCTATCTCTTCATTTGATGAGAAGGTCAACTTTTCCAAGATCCATAATTTAGCTTCCAATACTTATTGATTTTCATAAAAGAATGAGTCATTCATACTTTCTTGATCTTGAAAACCTTTTCTTTAAAGTTTCTCCTCACTACATGTTTCCTTATCGCCTTGAGTGAGAATTACCTCTCTTTGCCTAAACAAATCCTTGTGATGGAGGTCCAATTGGCACTCCTTGATGTCTTTAGTTATTGAGGCTTTATAATAATCCTTGTCTTCTTTTTGTCTAAACACACTCTCATGAGGTGCTTCACTTTATACTATTCTTCTTCTAGCATATTTCCAAGAATGATATCTATCTCATCCATAAAATATTGATTTTCAATTTGAAATTCTTCCTCAAGCTCTTTAGTTTTGAGTTTATCTTCTTGCTGACACTGCATTCTCATTTTTCTCTTTAAGGAAACCCTTAACTTTTGCCTTCTTCTGTTCATCATCAACTTGATTAGCCATTTTACCTTTTTCTTCATTACCCATCTATACCATGGGTTCTTCATGCTCTCAATCATGAGCTTCACTAGTGCTATTCTCTACTTTAAATATTCCATTTCCCTTTGGAAGTTTTTCTCTTTTTATTTTCTCATCCTTTCTCTCTCTTTCTCTTTTCTCATTTGGTTCACATGTCTTGGCAATCTCTCTGTCAACTTTTTTACTACCTTTAGCAAGTCCTCTTCCCTCATCTTTTCTGTCTCATCCAATTCTATTACACCTTAGCCTTTTTACAATTATCCAAGTTCTCTTCTTGGATCTTCTCTTAGAGCAACCACTATGCTCTTTCTCTTGAGCTTCTCCTAGTTCTTTATCTTTCTCTCAAGCCTCTCTTAGCTTTGACTGCCCTGAACCTCTGCAATGTTCTATAACTGAATCACTCAAATACAAATAAGTCCTTAAAGATCTTTACAAACAAATTCTACAACTGCTTGTTACCTCTTTCTCTCTTGTAAACTTCATTACTTCAAACTACAACTTGTCAATCTTCAAAATCAATTAATCACTGTCAAAACTGATTAACAAAATATCGAAAAAAAAAAAAAAAAATCTTGTCCTTCCCATGGTCTGATAGCATAAATGATGTAGAGCATATGTCAAGATTCACTCTCTCTATGCTTTGGTATCGCTTTTCTCATTCACTTCCTTTGGCAGTGTTCTATGGTTCAATTTCTCACACAGTGGTTCCAGGTTCACCTATAATTGTTTTGGTTCCAATTGTTTTCTTTATGCTTACTGGGGACTTATTAATCCTATCTGCCCTTTTATCATGTCTCCAACACTATTCAACTCTCAACTCCTTCCCTTACTCAATTCTGCCTACATCAAAAACAATACGTTCGGGTATTTTGCATAATACACATAATGAAATCTGATTGAGTAAATGTTATTTATCCCAACACTTCCCTGTATTACATCTCCAATTCTCTTATTAAAACATATGTATCAACCTTTCTATGTCTCTGCTACCTGGTGAAAACTATTTTAATTCTTGTTCCCTTCTTTATACTCCGTATAGACTATTGACACGCATTACTCAATATGCATATCCTTCAAACTATTAACTAATTCTTTGGGGTATTTCATATTTGTATATCGACCCGTCTACATCTGTTTGCTTAACAATGTGAAAATAAAGTTATGAATGATATGATCACATTTAATATAACTTAAAGACTCACCACATACGTTCCTTTTAAATTTCTGCCCTCTTGTTTCCTTTTTATTATTACTTACTGAGAACTCAAATTTAACATGCAGAACTATTGTTACAGCATGCAAACTTCAAGAAGCCACTTCTTTAACCGAAACCTTCAATACTATTCATTAAACACTGCACAGGGTTGGTAACGTACCATCTAGGAACCTTTGCATGCATATTATTCCTTCTCTCATCTTTGTTCTTAATCATATATGCAATCACGCACTTACCCTGAGCCAAATCATGATTGAGAATCTTCGACAACCTCATGCTTTCGACGACACCTTCATATTCTTTTCTTGGACTCGGGTCACTTCATCATCTTTCTTTGCAACTATGTGTTCAGTTTTAAAAAGATGCTTACTACATCTTCGTGTCGTCTCGTAATACTCCCAACCTTCTTTATCACCGTTAATACAGGCACATATTTATTTTAATCATAGGACACAAAATGCACAGTCAGTATCTCTTGCAATTAACCTAGACTCAGTCCACTTACACAATTTAATTCAATAACTATGAATAGAGGGATTTCCAAATTTTTTAAATCTCCGGTCTTTAAATGTAAAGCCTCCTCCTCGAGTATCTTTCAATCGTAACTTTTACAGGTGGAACAGGAAATCGTAACCTTCTCAATGGAAGAATCACCAATACCATCAATATTAGTCTTTTCACAAAAGAGTCAGAATATAATAGTCAACCAGATCGTATAAATACATCATTATCATCTGTTGGTCGATGGGTATCAAACCCTTTCAAATCATCTATTTTATGAAATTAGTCTCAATGCTTAAAATATACATTCTGCATGATTCTACAAAATCATTCATTTCCACGAGCACCGAATTGCAATGGAACAAGGATATTTACACAACGACATAGTGTATTCAACTATCTTTCAACATAGAAATAAATATTCCATTCTCACTTCATCATACAAGCAAAACAGATTGGTATTGGTCTACAAGTTCTAAATGTTTATCAAACGGAAAACTTTCAATTCTCAACATGATGTAAATAATATAGAACTCTACGAATACAATAGAATCGACTTACTAGTATCTAAAACAAGCAATATTTGTCTTCGGTCCATACCCTGTTCTTGATTCATACAATCCACATGGTATTCACAGGAACTCAATCCGTTGACAACAGTTTTTCATTTCAACATAAAAGATTTGTTATGACTGCATTTAGTCGAAATCTTCAAATGGTCACATATATAAGACCGACAGATTTGAACTTTGCAATGCAAAGACCTTCAAAACGTCTAAGATTGTCCTTTCAAACCAATTAACAAACAAAAATATATATGTGGTCTATCGACCCAATCAAGATCTAAACTTTGTAATTCACACATTCATCCATATCTCAATGGGAAGGATGGAATTATTTTTTGCCAGAAATTCTATCTTCATACCAATCAAAACTTACATACAGACCTCTTTTATTCTTCGTAGCTCTTCCTCATTTTCTTACCTATCATGCCTCCTTTTTCTCGTGTGGATGGATTTATTAGCTCCTTGATAATAGATTTGAGGTCTTTCTTCTATAAACATAGACATAGATAAAGGAGAAGACCAAGATCTTGTCAACCACTTGTTCCCAACATAGCATATACTTTTGTTTGCCTTCTCCAATGTTGTATTGACCTTCTAGATAATACTTAATGTGTTTTACATTTACATAGGTAAAAAGGACCTTCATTTGTGATAATAGACCTCTTAAGACTCATTCTCAAAGGTCCATACCTTCTAAGACTTACCACAAGGCTTATAGACTTTATGGTCCATTTGTGATTCCTTTTGATGGTTGGGGACCCAAAGAACAATTTGATTCCTCTTCTCTTCACTATAGAAAATATAGAATGATGTAGAGAATATTTGTGGGGTCAAAATTCTCAAAATAATAGACAAAAAATAAATGTTGGAAAATGATTTGTTGTCTAGATATAATAATGCATATGCATTATAATATAATTCATACATGTTATTTATATTATGTGTATATTATCAATAATTTATACATGCTATAGTATAATGTGTAGGCATTATTTATAGTATGCCTATGTGATCATATATCATGTTGTTATGATAAATGATTATACTATTTGATGGAGACCTATGTTATATTATTATTTTAGGGTTGGATTACCCATATCCTGCATCTTATACAATTGATTGAACCATAATTTGGGTTCACGGGGCTCACTTTGGCCCAAATCACATGTTTAATTGCACCAATTAACTAATTGGTTTAAATCATGAATAATTTAGGCTAAAATAACATCTCTAATTACACCAAAAGTCTATTTAGATCAATTCATGACTAATTTAGCCACAAATCACCTCCTGCTCTTGTCTAGTTAGGTTGAAGGGGCTTGAATTGGCCTGAATTATTATTGATTACAATGGTGGACTTTATTCTTTATTTTTTATTATGATATAGGGGTTAATTAACCTCCTAATTATTTCCATATAGTCAAAATTAAGTTCACGAGGTTTATTTTCATCGATCATGCATTAATCATTGTAACAATAGAATAATTGGGTAAATATATTAGGAAACAAGAGGTAATTTATTCCCTATAATCACGTAATATAATTTTAATTAAGTTCAATGCATTCATATTATCTCATATTGAATTCATGTTTGCATTTTTAATAAACTTAGGGTCGATTAAGCCATACTTTGCATCCTAGAAGGGTTAGTTGATCGATAAATTAGGTTCACATGGCTCAATTTTGACTAACTAACATCCCTAATTACACCAATTGACTAATTAGATCAATTCATGACAAAATCAAATTTAATTTATACACAAATCATGTCCTAATCTTGAAGTTATGTTGAAGTGCCTCAAATTGGCCCCAATTTCCATCATGATTGAATTGGTGGACTATTTTATTTATTTTATTATGATATTGGGGTCAATTAAACCCCCAATTAAATTTTATATAGGTTAAATAATATTCATGTTGTTCAATTTTATCCAACTTGCATCACTAATTCCAACAATCAATTAATTGGCTCAATATATTAGTAAATATGGGCTAATTTAGTCCCAATTCACATCCTAGGTTCATAGTTAGGTTAGATGGGTTCAAATTGGCCCCAATTACCTTCATATTTTCATTTATGATAAATTTAGGGTTTAGGGTTTAGGGTTGTAATAATCAACTAACATGGTAAAATGAAAACCGAGATACTATATTGAAATCAATCTCTTATATCAAAAAAATATAACACTTTATTCTAAACAAAAATTAATAGGGAACATGTTACCCGAATATCATCCTTATGACCACTTGTGAAGTGAGATAGTTAGACCAATTTATCTTTTCACAATAATAATTTAGGTTTCCATTCATTCATGCTTATTATCACTTTCCTATATACAAAACATGTATAGTGATAATGTTTCATTCTAAAACATGTCTAAGCACAAATTAAATAAAATCCTATGGTTTTTCATATATTATGATTAATTGGTAACAAAATGCTTTGTAAACAATGTAAGAGTACCACATACCATGGTTACCTTTTCCTTACATTATAATAGAACCTTCCAAGTACAGCTCGGTTACAAGTGAGTATATGATACATATGTACGTATTCTTCACCATACCCATCCATTACTAGACGTTGGTCATTTATGTGGCCTTTACCTTCTAAAACATGGTTCTTACTAAATATTATCCCACCTACCATATACATCCTTTGTATTATTCTTGGTCATTTATCACATGTGATCCCATTCCTCAATATATCCCAAACACTATTAGCCACAAGTCATCCATGTGTCCTTCACTTTTCGAAGTATGTTTTTGATATGTTGATGCTTGAAAGTGTATCACAGGTGGTTCAGGGTGTCTAAGAAACACTTCTCATTTATGGATTCAAATAATCCATTCCATGAGTTATAGGTTGTAATATTCTTGATATATTTGGTGGAATAGAGGCAAAGCAAATGAACCATTTCAAAAAAATTATAATGTAACTATTTAGTTGTAGGAAGTAACCATGGCCTATTAGTTTGCTTGTAAAAATGAGAGTAATCTAAACTAAGTGAAGTTAATTATGATCAAAGCCTAAGTCTAAAGTCTAGTTAATATGTATATTTATAATGAAAGCTAAACTAAAGTGAATTGATCAAAAAATGAGAAAAAGGAAAGGTAAGGTAGAGAATAAAGATATTACCGATCTTCAATCCAGACATTATGACAAAGTTCAAATTCCATCAAAAGATACACTTAAACCAATATATGACATGAAATAGCTTAAGGTCAAATCCTATCAAAAATCAAACAAACATCTAAGGATAGAAGCAAAAAATGCAAATAAGAACCAAATTCACTTTAAATATTTACTTTTAAAAACAAATTACAGAAGCACATCTATAAGAAGAGCATAGAAAATGAAACGAACCTAAGATCTTTCAATAAATCTAGCATTAGAACAAATTGACAACTCTTCATTTAAAGGTGCACATTTATAATAAAAAAAAGTAATTCAAATCTAAAAATAAGACAAGTTAAATGAGAGAGAAACCATAATAGTAATCACACAAACCAAATAAGACAATCCTTTTAGAATTTTCTACCTATATTAATTGCTCTAAATTTGCACAAAGTTTTCATGTTAAAAATAGTCATCCTGATTACAAATGACAGTACACTTTATATAGAATAATAAGGAGGTATGCCAGTCAGTCTTATCAAATGACAATTGTACAAGTGTAATGGGAAACTATCCCTTTTATAATGTTCTCAAATTAATGACACTTTCTAAAGGATTGGCCTATAAACAATTTGCTTTATAAGATTGTATATGCTTTTACAAAAAGGGAATATTCCCTTTCCAAAATAATATATAAAGTTACCAAAAGGAATATACTTAAGTCAACCAATTTGACATTGGGACTCCCTTATTGTTGTAGTCTTTTGCTTCTACTATAGAATCTTTATTCTATAGTATTTTTCATCAATCAGCTTAAGGTTGATAATGGGTTCCATGAAGAACTTCTTCTCTTGATCTATTAGGCCCTTGAGATATTTGTCAGCCCTCTCTAAATATTCTTTGATGCATTTAGCATCACTAATATTTTCATCAATTGATAAAATCATGTCCATGATCCTCTTGTTATCTGCCCTAGCTTTTTGTATGCTTTAATTCTTTACCTCCTACATAAAATGAGTAGCTCTTTACTTAAATTCATCATCAATGATTAAACCAATTGGGTTGAGTGACGTAGGATCTTTTACTAGGCTCCCGAACAGATGGTTTATCTTATCCTCTAACTGTTTGAGATCATTAGAAAGGTCTCCCATGATCTTACACCATATACATAAAGCCTTGATCTTATCCACCAAGATTGATATGGCCATATTTAAATGTGTCAATCTCATTGTTCTAAAGCTAGGTATTTGGTCATCTATTAAGGCATTAATCAAATACTTCACTTTTATACTTGAAGCTTGTCATTGGCTAAATGGGGCTATAGCCATAGAATTTCACTTGTTTACCAAGTCCTATTTGGAGTTTACTACCTTCAAAGAGTTGAATAGATCATGCATGGTTGTTTCAAACTACTTGACCATGTCTCCTAGTATAGACAAGACATACTACTCTTCTAGATTCTTGTTCTTCTATTTTAGGCCCATGATAGTAGCCTATAGTTGTTTAGATTGTGCCTGGGATAATTCAATAAAATCTTCCTAAAAAATGGGATCTTCACTAGGCCTTTGTCTTTATTTTTGAGTCAAACTAGTCAATGGCTCCATTTTTTGATATGTCATCTCTTCACCTCCTGCCACTAACCATTTTTATATATCTCTTTTTAATCTAGTAGTTATTGGATCAAAATTGACTCCAAATATAGATTGAGTCACCTTTGGGATAGGGATATCATCTTATGATGGAGATGCTAGATTACTTAGTGTGGCTAATATATTTGCTTCCTCATCTTGCAAATAAATTTTCCATCGCTTAAGCTCTTAATGCACATGAATGTTAATGGCCTTCATCATAGCTCAAGGATGATGCACAATAGGAACTTTCTACAATTTAGGTTCATACAAGAACCATTCTGGAATGGATGGACCATACAATAAGTTTTCTTTACTGAATAGATTGATTTCACTTAGAGGAGTAGTGAAATTTACCTTAGGTGTTTTTCTTTAAGAATAATGGCCAGCTCAACCTTCTTCTTAGTATTTTCAATAGGAACTAAGTCTAATACTTTCTCTTTTCCCTTCTCATCCTTAACCTTTGTCTTCTCTTCTTCATTCGAGTTTATTTATTTCATAGATAACATCTTTAAACATCCTCAACAGAATATTGAGTATCTAGATCTATCATGTGTTCATCTTGTTCTTAAGCTTTGGGAGGTTTATTAGATGATGATTTAGAAGCTATATCACTTGTCCCTTTATCCCCAAGCCTATGCTCCACATGAGCCTCTACTTGTATATTAATTTATGGAGGTCTAAAGGATTCACCACTGATCAAATGATATTTCTTGGGTCCTGATTTCCATCTATCATCCATTTTTTTATTTCTCTCCAGTCTTGACTCAGGCCTCAGGCAGTTTTATTTTGACCTTCTAGTGAATTCAAAGTAATATGATGCCTTGTTGTAAATAAGATCAAAGGCACTATGCTCATGATCATAGGAAACATTTAGGATCCCTTTGATTTTTAAATGCTCTTTATCTTTTCCATAGGGGTCCCACTCTCTAAGTTCATCAATCTATAGATTGAAAGATGATTTATGTTATGATGCTTCCTCAATGCCGTCCCATTGTGTGAACATGGTCTTAACAATCTGCATAGGGAAGCTATGAATAAGTCCCTTTATTTTAGTCTTGCATAAACCATCAACACCATGGAATAATTGGTATGCCACTTTTTGTTCAACTAACTTGTCATGGACATGGACAGGTAGCTTATAAAGAAAATTTTAAGTCCCTTCAATCCTATTGACTGAAAGTCTCGATATAAACATATATCTCCCATTTATTCTATAGATATAGTATTTAGTGGACTAGTTCTTAACATGGGGATATTATTTATATATTAGTGAAGGCTAGATAGACACAATCATAGATAAATTAAATGTGATCCTTGTGGTTGTTTATGTGTAACTTAGAGTAAGATTAGGAAACTAACTATGTTTTGTTTGGTGGTCAATTCCTTTGATTTGGAATCTTTGTTATTATACATATGGAATCTATGAGGTAAGACATCATGAAAAACCCATTCCTATTTTTATTCCTAATTACATATACTTGTCTACTCAAAGAGATGCTAATTATCTCACCTAGTGGAAGAACTATCATTTTTTCAATGATGAAGTAAATTATGGGCACCCATACTATATTTACATAAGTTGTGGTTACATCCCCACATAACCTATTCAACATCATCATCATCATCATCATCATCATCATCCTAACCATATGGCAAGGGTCTCCATTAAATTGTGTTCTTTATCCCAAAAATTGATAGATGCCAGGTTAATTTGGGGTTTGTGCAAATTATATTAGGACTCAAATGCAATAGCATATATGTAAGATACCTTCCTTTGATTATGATTATTTATTAACATGACTTTATCTATCTTATCATCTTTTAAAATGGGAGAAATAATGCCAATGTAGTTGGGTACCATAGGCTTTATAGCTGCATGATGCAAACTAGTCATCTGGATTGAAATAGTATCATCGTATAACCTCTTTACTAAGAGATTCTTCTCCTAGGTGATAACTAGTTGGTTCTCAATCTTCCAGAACAATTTTGACCAGTTATATTCTCATGTGTTCAAAGCATTAGCAATAAACTTAGTGTCTTTGTCTTTAGCATCTGTTGTTAGGTATAACTCCACATCTTCCTTTAGAATGTGTTTGTGTGTTTCTATTTGATTAAACTATGCAATTGCAAACAATAATCTATCTCTTAGATTGAGTCACCCTTGAGATAGGAATCTCAACTTGTGATGGATTTGTCAAATCACTTGGTGTGGCTAATCTCCTTGATTCCTCCTCTTGCAAAATAACTATCCATGGATTAAGCTCTTGATGCACATAAAAGTTAATGGCCTTCATCATAACCCAAGGATGATGTATATTAGGCATTATTTGCAATTTAGGATCATAAAAAAACCATTCTAAAATGGGTGGACCATAAAACAAGTTTTTTCACTAAATAGATTAACTTCACTTAGAGGAGTAGTGAAAGTCACTTTGGGTCTTTTTGCTTTTGGAAAAATGGGCAACTCAGCCTTCCTCTTAGGGGTGTCAATATAAACTAAGTCTAATAATTCCTCTTTTCCCTTCTCTTCCTCAACCTTTATCTTATCTTCATCTGAGTCTGTGTATATCATAAACACCATATCTAATACATCTTCAATAGACTCTTGAGGATCTAAAGATATCATGTGTACCTCTTGTTCTACTACTTTGGGAGGTTCATTAGCTGATGAGCTAAAAGCTATTTCACTTGGCCTTTTATCCTTAGGCCTATGCTCCACTTGAGTTTCTACTTGTATACTAATTAATGGAGGTCTATAGGATTCACCACTAATTAAATGATATTTTCAGGGTCCCAATTACCATCTATCATCCATTTTTTTATTTCTCTCTAGTCTTCACTCAAGCCTCAGTTTGTGTTCTTTCAACCTTCTAGTGAATTCAATGTAAGATGATGCCTTGTTGTAAATAAGATGAAAGTCACTAGGCTGATGATCATAGGGCATATTCATTATCCCTTTGATTTTCAAATGCCTCTTAACTTTTCCACAGGGGTCACACTATCTATGTTCATCAATGTATAGATTGAAATATGATTTATGCTTTAATGTTGCCTCAATGTGGTAATAATATCTAAACATGATGTTACAAATTTGAATATAGAATATATGAATAAGTACCTTTATTTTAGTCTTGCACAGACCATTAATGCCATGGAAAAACTAGTATGTTACTTCTTGTTTGGCTATCTTGTCATGGACATGGATAAGGAGCTTAAGAGGATAATTTTGAGTCCCTTTAGTCCTGATGACTATATAGTCTAGATATAATCATATATCACCCATTTATTCTATATAATTATTGATTAATGGACTAATTATTGACATGGGGATACCAATTATAGCTTCAGTCAAGGTTGGATAGACACAGTCATAAATAAATTGAATGTGATCCATGTATTTGTAGATCTACAACTTAGAGTAATATCAAGAAACTATTTGTGTTCCATTTTAGGACCACTTCCTTTGATTTGGAATATTTGTTGTTGCACATATGGAATCTATGAGGTAAAACATCATGAAAAACTCATTCTTCTTTTTATGCCTAATTACATATACTTGTCTACTCAAATAGATGCTAATTATCTCACCTATTGGGGAGACTATCATTTTTTCAAAAATTAAGTAGCCTATGAGCACCCATATTGGATTTACATAAGCTATGGTTGCATCCCAACATATCCTATTCAACATTATAATTATCATCCTAATTATAGGTCTAAATTTATTGATAGGACTGTTCTTGCAAAGGTCTAAAAAGACTTGGTTTCCAAAATCTCACCATATGCCAAGGTTGTCAATTAAATTATGTTTTTTAGCCCAATAATTGATAGAGGCTATGTCAAATTAGTGTTTGATAAACTTGTAATAGGACTCAAATATAATAGAATAAATATAAGTCACCTTCCTCTGATTATACTTATTTATTAACATGTCTTTATCTATCTTAGCATCTTTAAACATGGGAGCAAGAATGTCAATACGATGGAGTACCTTGGGATTTGTAGCTACATGATGTATATTAGTAATATGGATTGCAACAATGTCATTGTATAACCATTTTACCCAAATATTCTTCTCCTCTTCCTAGGGGATAGTTTGTTGGTTCTTAATCCTCCAAAAATTTTATTACAAATTATTGTCTCCTATGTTCAAGGCAACTTCAATGGATTCAGTGTCTTTAAAAATATGACCTTTAACATATATCATTAATTATATCTCCACATCATCCTTCAAAACATGATTGTGTGTTTCTATTTGATTAGATTATGCAATTGTAGATAATAATCTAGCTCTTCTAAGTTTAATTATAGTGAACATAGGGCCAATTAGGTAAATTTGTATGCTTAGGGATTTTATATAGGTTTATGCATAGCTTCAATGATGCTAGTGAAGATCAAATTATGATCTTCGTGCCTTCAAGTTTTCTTGGATCATGTATTTAAACCTTTTTTGTATGTGGGTTCATAAGATATTTTAATCTAACTTATCTTCACTTATGTGGAATCACCATGTGACACTATTTATTAATTTCTAAGCTATGACCATTTTTCATTCCGAGACACATGTCACCATATCGTGCTCTCTTGTATCTTGATTAAACATGCTCTATTGATATTCTATGGGGACTACTAGCCCTAGCTTCATTGCAAACTGTTAATCCTCATTTCATCTCCTAAGATTATACCATGTGGTAGCTCTATAGGGTTTTTGTGCTCATTTTAAACACACTCCATCTATTAATGTCTTTGTGCCATGTGGCAACTTCTCACTCCATCTACGTTCATTGAATTGTCAAATATTTGCTCATTGTAGATTTTAATCTAAGAGGTTGAACACCATTGGTTGATCTTGATTTAATTTATTATGGTTATGACATGTGTCATCACCATGTTTGGTCTAGGCCCCTTTAAAAATTATACCTTCATCTTGCACCATTATATCTCCTTTTCACAGATCAATGCACTCCAATTTTGATCCACTTGATTCTATCTAGCGAAATGCAAATAATTAATTTTGGGATAAGTCATAGAGATCATACTACTTGGCACTCTCAGATTTCTCTGTAGGACCTTGACCTATTGACTCTACCTCAAACCATTAGATCTTTATTTTATGCTTTAACACACACCATTGATCCTAGTCTGGGAGATTAAACATGATTTATTGGTCCACTTCCCTTTTTGCTGAAATTGTGAAACTTGTCACTTTTGCATTCCCTTATAGGATGATTGACTTATTGACTCTTTTCACACCATAAGATCTTATATATGCCTCTTATATGATGAAATTTATCACTCTCATGCTTTATATGAGTTCTTCAACATTTTAACTTGTTTGGGTTCCCATGTACCATCAATATTTCAGTTGAGCTTTGAGATCTTGCCATGTGGAATCCTCGCATCGATTCATTCCTATGAATAATAAAAATAAACTAAGTTAAATCTTGGGGATATAAATAACTTAAGATAAATTTTGAGCCTAAGGTTTCAGTTGTATTAATAAATATAATTAGGACTTGGGATAAAACTTTAGACTAAATTTTAAATATAATAAAGTGCTCTCGCATTTAGTTAGTCTATGTCAATAATAAAATAGACATGATAGGATTTCAAGATATAAAGGTATTAGCATAATATTTTTTACTAAGGTTTTGATCATGTTGATAAATATGATTATAACCTTAGGATTAGAGTTAAACTAAGTTTAAGATATAAAAAATGTTTCCACACAAATTTGACCTACATAAATGTTAATCTAATTCAAAAAGACCTAGACTAAAACATATTAGACTAAGGTTTTAACATGATTCAAACATAGATAAAGTTAATTGATTTAAATATCAAGGTTTAATCAAAATAAATGGTCAAATTAGCATCAATCTATAAATCCCTAAACACTATTCACCAAATTGGGACTCCATTAAACCTACAATAAGAAACCCAAGAATCATGTTGTTTTATTATTTTTGGGAAACTAGGGTTTAGTTCCTAAACATTAAATGGGTTCGATTAAAAGGAAAAATATATTTAAATGTATTAAAACATAGATTTATATCAATTTGATCAAATCAATTACATGGGGAAAAGAAATGACTTATCTAGAAAAATAGGCTGAGATGATTGATACTGAGGTTAAAAACTGCTATGTAAGACTGGGAAGATGTCAAAAACTTAAATCTAGATTTCATTTAGTGAGAGGATAGGATCATTAAAAATTGGACACTTTTTAGTGTCTGACACTATAGTCTAATTTCAACATTGTTGTCCAAATCAATTTCTTATTCTAGATTTTGGTACAGTCTAGTGTATGGTTCTTATAGGTGTTTTTATTTACCATGATCACCTATATGTACCATTGTATAAACTATTTTTTTCTAAAAAACCTAGGTCTCCATACACATTAAAAACAACCAACATATCAAAAGTAAAAGGGAAAAATTAGGTAAGGGGAAGTATGATTGCATGATCTAAAACCCTTGCTATCTTGATCAATGCCTACATTGACCCTCAAACCAAGGTCTCAAATCAAAATTTTTTCTCCTTTAGGGAATGTTCATAATCAATGCATATGGTAGATGAAAGAATGAACTTTCACCTAGGCCTTTCCTTGATCAAGCATGTAAATGTATGTGTGATGCACAAGTTTGAGCTCTACTATTGACTAATTTTAATTATTTATTGTGCCAAAGTATTAAGTGCTAGATATAAAATTCCTTGTGAAGTAATTTATATAGGAGACTCTTTATTTTGAATTTGGGAGATTTATTCATGCTAGCCAACATAAAAAAATGTAAATAAAACTTAAAGGAGGAGATAAGAAGTTTTAGGGACCTATTAAGTGAAGACAAATTACCATTGGGGCTCAAAATGCAAATGTATAAGAGAAAAAAAAATGAGACACTTCTTTGTCTGACATTGTTGTCCAATTCTGATGCTCCTATCCTACAAGCTTGGGGACTAGGGGAATATGATTAACATGGAAAATATTATCTGCTTGAGGTGGAATCACTAGTCAAAATGTTCTCAATGATTGGTAATGAGCGAAAAGGTGACATAAATAAGAAACAAGATGAAGACAAGCAAATAAAGACATGACCAGTGTGAACAACACTCATTTTGTATTGTCAAAGTCTCCTATGAAGAGGACTATGAAAAGACATTATATGTGTGGTTGCTTGACCAATTCAGGGTGTATATATTTGCCTCCCTTTTATTCTAGTAATGAAATTAAATGAAATACTAGAGTAAAAGAAATAAGAATAAAATGCATACTTAAACTTACTTGCATAGAGGTGAATTTAATTCAAGGATCTAACTCACTTCCTGGCTAGAGAAGTGGATGTAGATTTGAATAGTGCCTACAGAAATAAGGAATCCATAGAGTGTATGAACCCTATACTTAATATGAATGTAGAATCCATGTATCATGGAGAAGAAGGGCAATGCTCAACCCCTATGCTGAATCTAACTGAAGATGAGGAATGCTTGGAGGCCCAAAACTAATGCTTATCCTTTGTCCCACATAAAATCATGTAATCTAAAATGTGCATAAAAATATTTATGCTATGAAGAGTAAAATTGGTCATGCCCCCACTCTAAATATCTAAATTTTAAGTGAGAAATTCTTGGAGGCCCAAACCTAATGTCTATTCTCTATCCCATACAACTTTGTGTAGTCTCAATTGAGCAATATAATAGATCAACCATTCCAGATAGTTGTATGGTCTAACATAGTGGCAACCTGGGTATAATTGGGTGTAATCTCAAACTCTGGTCAATATGCAAGAATAGAATGGCATGTCTTGTCATTTCATTTGTATAATACTAAGTGATGAAGAACATGAACATCTATGTCATGCTCCCAAATATGATATGTGAGTGATGCACCTATATAATCTAGTAATCTGTATAACCATATTTTATATGACATATCTATCCATGCCTCATGTGAAAAATTGGAGACCCAAAACACTATGCTTTGCACTATGCCTATAGTCTATTATCTAATTCTATAACTATGTCATGTTTTATGAAGTTGTATGTGTGAGACATGTAGCATGTACATGTCCCAAAAACCGGTATCTGAGTTCGTATCTCTATCAAAATAATTGTGAATCCATGTAATTTGAACCATTATATCTGAATAGTTCATGTATCTATAAACTAAAGGTATATCCCTCTAAATGTCCTAAGTAACGATAAGTGACCTACACAATCTAAGTCACCATATACCTCGACTGATTTGAGCTAAATCTGATAATCTGAATGTTGGATGTGTAAAAACCATCGTGCATCCACTTATGAGAGTGGATGGATATGTTGGGTAAGTGTATAAATAGAAATATTATGAATTATGCCTCCCTTTTGGGGAGAGGGATAAAATATATGATATAGGAGATCAATCCAAAAGTGATGACTAGTGGTCTGGTTATAGAAACAAGGTTGATATGTTGTGAATAGATTGAAAGGTTAATGGATTACTTAGATTATGTTGTTGAGAGTGGAACACAATTTTTATTGATGATGACTAAGGTGTGTGTGTCTATGTATAAGATAAATATATAAGTGTTCATGTTTTATTAGGAAAATAAGAGAGTGAATATTTAGTTATGTCAATGGTATCATTGTCATGATTTTTTGGAAGGAAACAGTTTGAAAAATGGAGTCACGAGGTTCAATTTATGGGAAAATTGGTATTTTGTTTTGAATGAAGAAGTTGGTTAATATAGGAAATTGGATTAATTTGTGCATTGACTAGGTGAATTATTTGATTTTTGGAGTGAGAAAAATGCTGAGGAGATGAACACTTGCTACAACCCAATTTGAGTAGTTGGTGGCCTAGGTTAAGGCTAGTAGCAATGTGACCCTAGTAAGAAACTCAAATGCTTGGTGTTTTTTATATTTTTCACCTGTTTTAGTGTTTTTGAGATCTTAAAAGTAGTCTAATTTTTTTTTCTATATTTTGGATGCTCCTATCTAGGCTTCAATACTCCTATCTAGGTTTCAGTGCTTCTATCCATGTTTCAACACTCCTATCCAGCACTATTATCCTCTTTACATTGTTGTTATCTTATAAGCATAATTATTTTATGATGTTGCTTTGTTATTCACTATTATTCTATATTGACTTTTTTATTTGGTATTATTGAATGATAGATATGATATTTATGGTTTTTTTCAAGGTGAGGTATGGATGAGAGAGTTCTATAGGGGCCAGGTGATGGAGACATTGAGGCTGTGATCATTATCTATTGATGATAGATTAGTTATGGATAGGATGGGGTTGGGTCATGTGTGTGACCTAGGTATAGTGTAGTGGGATTGATATCTGATGACTACCTTATGTGAGATGTAGAATTCAAATACATACTTTTAGGTTTCCTATAGGGGAGATGACTATGACTTTGGAAGATGTGTATTATATACTACATTTATTGATTAGTAGGTGGTGAGTGATGGTATAGAATGACATGGGTGCTGATAAGATTGATTTTACATCCTTGTATTTTACTAGTGTGCCTTCAAGTATACATCAAAGAGGTAGTGACAGTGATGTACTACTATTAGTTATTATGTAGTCTAATGTTCTATGCTTGTAGAAGGGATTGGTTGTTTTGTTGGCATCTTTTATTTTCATGGATGGGAGTAGAGTATCTATTGCATACATTATGCATAGGATTGTGCATAGTATAGAGTTATATGGAAATGTATTCTCATGGGGGACGACTATGTTATCACACCTATATAGGGATCTCTATTTGTTTATAAAAGAGTCATTTAGTGGTGATATAAGTGTAATAACCTTATTGCATTATTGGGATTATGAGCACATAATAGTTGTGAATCTAATTAGATTACCAAGGTTAAAGTGGGTAGCTTCATAACCATTTGGAGAGTGGTGGATAGACACATTGGCTATCTGATCCCATGAGATAGACCATTATATGTGATTTTTAAATGGATTTGTGGATGGTGACATCATATGGAGGCATTATAGAATATTTCCTAGGTAGGCAGAAGATGGAGTATAGCTATGATATATGAGGGTCAGTTGTTAGATACATGACTACTCTGGTGGATTATATGAGCATTTTTAGTATGAGCATGTTACTAGATAGTTTGGAGTACCATAAGATGTGCCTCTAGTAGCATGGGTGTGCGTGAGGAGTGTACAAGCATCTATGAGGGAAGGATCTCATGTGAGGCCTACTAAGGCTAAGATTGCACCATTACCTTTAGATGCAAGGGATGTGACCATAGATATTTTAGATTTGGATGAAATTGGATGTACAAAAATGTATACTGCATGGTGGGCTAGGCATCGATGGGATCCACTATATCTTATCAAGGTAAGGGATGCTCTCGAGTATGAGGATCTTGAGCCAATCTAGATGATGGGAGGTAAGCAGTGATTAAATTTTAAACATGTATAACTTTCTTCTTTAGTTTGATTTCAAAGTGTATATCTAACGTAGTAACATAATTTATGTGTAGGTGAAGTGGGAGGTGCTTAGGATAGAGTACATGATGGAGTGGGAAGTAGATATGATGATTATTGGGAGATAATAATTGAGTCAACACTCTAAGAGCTCATAGGGAATGTACCTAATGATGTCATGGAGGAGTGATTGATAGAGTAAGAGATAATCATGTCTATTATTCATGCTCATCTATTTAATAGGGATGATATATTGACAACTATATATGTTAGGGTAGTAAGAGAGAGAGACAAGTTGAGAGTTGAGCTTGATAGGCATAGGATGCCTCCACGTAATTTTGAATCTATTATCAAGAGGATCACATATGAGTATATAGATTTGTAGAGGTGATATGTGGACTTATGTGAGGAGCATGGTTAGTTATTGGAGCAATAGAGTCATTGTAAGAGGTATGTTGTAGCTCAAGGAGGTGTTTGGTCATCAAGTGTTATGATAGATTATGGGACTAGTACTAGTGGGGAGAGTGAGATTGACAGTGGGGGCTTAATGCCCACTCATGACTGATTATACTTGATACTAGTGTATATGTTTTGAAAAAAAACTTGTTATATATATATATATATATATATATATATATATATATATATATATATATATATATATATATATATATATATATAGTAGTTTGATTTTCACTCATGCATATTATGTTATGGAATTTGGATTATATTGGTATATTTGATGTAAATGGTTGATTAGAAATAGTTGATTTGGAATTGAGGTTGAGGTTGCATATGTTTGGTAAAATGGTATTTGGGATGTGATTTGGTTATTGTTGATAGGTTCAAGTAATCATATGTGAGAAAAACATAATTATTTTGAAATTGGTAAATTAATTTGATAAAGTGAATTATTTTAAGATTGGTAAAATAAGATATTGGTAAGATCAAGATTTGGATAATTTGGTTTGGATAAGGATGGTTATTTGTAACTATGAATGTTAGTTGTTAGTAGAAGGGGATGTAGGATATTACTCCGTGTATCATCCCCCTAGTTATTGTATCTTTATTTTAATCCTGATGGCCAATTGAACAAGTACCCATACTACTCATGCTATGTAGGAACATGTAATATATATGATGTTATCCAAAGTGTACTAATTATAGTTATAAATGGAAACTCTATAAGATGCAACTCAATGGATGTGAAACTCAAACTATGTACTATGAGGGAGGTTCATTTATTCATAATTGTAGTGGGTTGTTATGTGATCTAACACCATGTGGCCTATATTATAATGTATATGACTAAGCAATAGATCAAGATGAAACTATAACCTATGATGGAGGCTCATCTAATCTCAATCATAATGGTTTGTTATGTGAAATAGATCCCTAAAAACTTGGCTATAGTGAATATCTATTTGAAGCAATACTCTGTGATGTGGGTTCATCGAATATTTACCATAGTGGGTTGTTATGTGAGATAAGACCCTAAAAAGTCTAATGCGGTACCTATGACTATGTTGGATATGTCTATGGAATTGCACTATGTACTCCACAGACTACACTACTATATATAGGTTTCTCTCATTGTACTGGTTTCCAAACCCTCTGAGTAGGTGGGATAGGAGATCTTCTATGAGCCTCTATTCTAGAAACCACATTACTCTCGTGATGAGTAACTAATGATTCCTATGAGCTAATGTCCTGAGATGACTCAATCATGGAGTAATGAGTTCTATAGATCCTTGATAGAGGAGATCTTGGTGCACCTAGTGTGAATGCTATGATGCCATTATCAACAAATCTATTAATATAGTCCTTGAGTCCATAATAATCATTATATGTATGTCTATGGATATGATGATAGTTACAGAAGGGGTGATGTGGCTGCTTATGTATGAGATGTGGATCTCGACAATGATTATATGTAAATTTTATTAACCTCTTATCTATTAGTGATGATAATATGGCATATGGGATATCCCTCTTTAAATTAAACTATAGTGGTGCCCTACTGCTATTATCTATATTACTTATTGTAGATGGTTCTCTAGAAACTAATTCTCTATTCCTAACTGGTTGATTTTCTTGATGTGGTATCCTATCTTGTTTTGGCCATGGTGGATGCTGAGTGTTAGGAGCTATAGATGGAGAAGCTATGAAATCTAGAGTAATCTGATCAACTAAATCTGACTTAATCAATCCGAATTTATTCTCCAAGGCTAAAACTATATAACATAAGTGCCTAAAATAGGATTGTGTTTGATATAATATATGCTTTTGGAGGGGTTGGAAAAGCTCCTTAACAAAGATGTTGAATCTCTAAATCTTTTATTTTATAGATCAATCCTAACATATGAGTCTTGAATCATAAGATATAATCACTAACTGGCTTTGAATTATTCTGATGCAATGTGTCAAGTTTCTTATATATAACATGAGGGCCCATGTTTTCTATGTAATATCTAAGAAATTCCTCCTCTAAGTCATCATATATATGCAAGGAACCAATAAGAAGTAGATGAATGAACCAATTATATACATTACCCACTAATGTCTACTGGAATAACTTAAGTAGAATCAAAGGACTCATGTGAGATGGAAAGGCCTTCTGAAATGCTTTAAGGTGTAAAAATGGATCTCTAGTTTAATCAAATCAAGGAAATGAAGCTTTGACAAATGTCTTCAGAAGAGGGTTACCTTATAAGTCATTGGCATACATCCAAGACTTATAAGCCTTGTTTTCTAAAGTAACGAGATGTAATTGGTGTTATAATTAACTAAATACATGTATCAAAGAAATAATCTCTTGGGATGGGATATTATTATCTTGAATTGGTTTATTTAAACATTGAATTTTATCATTTATTTTATTCATGAGAATGCTACATTTAGAAATTGAATCATAAAGATGGGGTGTGCTCACTTGAATCTTTTGAAGAATGGTAACTTGGACCTTAGTAGAGGGAGAAATAGGTGTTACTGTAGTAGGGGGTGGCTCATGAGATTCATTGGTATCTTTAGTATTTAGTGAATCACATTCTAGTTGAATAGAAGATGTGATGTTATCATTGACATGTGTATCAGTTTAAATATAGTCATGCATAGAAGTAGAAGAAACATTTTGTAATGCATTATGTTTGAGAGAATGAGTGAGAGAAGATTTAGATTCATGAGATGCATTTTCTTCTTCAGTATATGTATAATAGTCATTATTATTCCATGCATTGCCACAATCATTTTTGTTTTTGAAAGGGGAAGAGTGGCAGTATCACTTTTATATTCAATCTCATTGTCATATTCATTTGCATGTTCACGATCATACTCATTATCACTTCAATTATCACTAGGGATAAGGGTAAGAGAAGATGTTAATTCTTTTCTAATATGAAATAAATTGTCATGTGAAATTGTAATATTATGTGCACTATGTTATCCTTGAATGGAGTGCATGCATTATTTTCATTTTTAATATGAAAAGTAAGATTAAGAAAGTAATCATTTGTATATTATTTTTTCATTATTTGAGATGAAAAATTAGAGTTAAGAACTTGAGATGGATCATTTTAACTATGCATTAAAATTTTGATTCTATTGTATTTATATTATTGTAATTTGAACATAGAAGTAACAACAGAGAGAAAAACTAAGTTCAAATGTAAGCAAAGTATCACCAATGAGAGGTTGACTTGGAATTGAATGATTAATTTGTACATTTGATGTATTGTGAATAGGATAATGAGGTGAAAAGTACCTTTCCCATTTATCAAAATTATTTACCTAAGAAGAGGGAAGTAAAGAGATAGGTTTAAGAGAAGAAGATGCATATACTTTTTCTTCACTATCACTTTCATATGCATCATTATATTCCTCATTAAAAAAATAGTAATTTTTTTCATTGTAAATGAAATAATTTTCCTCATTTTTGGCTAATGTGAAAATTTTCAAAATTTTCCATTCATTATCATAATTATGAGAAAAAATTATAAATTTATCTATAGGATGAGAGGGAAGAAGTGCCTTAGTGGCCATTCTACTATTTTCACCAAAGAATATGTAAAGGTAATATTAAGAAAATAAATTCAAGGATAATTAGTAACATAGATATTTTGAAAATATTTTTTACACTCTAAACAAGTTTATAAAGTTACAAAATACTTATCTAAAAAATTTAAGTGTGGAAGGTTTGGGGTTTTAAGACCTAGTTTGGAAATCTAGGGTTTTAGGTAGGAGTTTTATAATTTTTAAATTAATTAAATAATTTTAATTCAAAAATAAATTTGAATAAAAAAATGTAAAAAAATTTATACAAAAATCATAATTTTGAAATTGAATTTTTGCACAAAAATGTGAAGAAAAAACCCTAGGTTTACCTAGGGTTTGAGATTTATTCGATGTAAGTTGGGTTAACCAAATGTTTTATTATTTTTTGGAAACTAGGGTTTAGTTCCTAAAAAATAAAGGGGATATATTAAAGGGTAAAATATAATCAAATGTATTAAAACATAGATTTATATCAATTTGATAAAATCAATAACATGAGGAAAAGAAATCATTTATCTAGAAAAACAGGTTGAAGTGATTGATACTGAGTCTAAAAACTTCTATTCAAGGTTAGGAAGATGTCAAAAACCAAAATTGGATTTCATTTTGTGAAAGGACATGAGTGCTAAAAATTGGACACTTTGGTGTCTGATGTTGTAGTTCAATTTTGGCACTATTGTTGAAATCAATTTCTGGTTTTAGATTTTTTTGCTGTTTAGTTTCTAGGTCCTGTAGGTGTCTTTATTTCTTCATGATTACCTATCTATACCACTAGATAACATATTTGATTCTCAAAACCCTAGGTTTACCTACACACATGAAACAATAAAAAGACAACTAGGCTAGGGGAAGTATGATCACATGATCTAAAACATCTATTGTCCTTATTGTTGCCTACATTAACCCTCAAACCAGGGTCTCATATCAAATGTAGTTCTCCCTTAGGGAACATACATAACCAATGCATATGGTAGATGTAAGAATGAACATTTTCCTAGGACCTTCTTTGATCCAGCATGTAAATCTATGTGTGATGTAGAAGTCTGAGCTATAGTATTGACTAATTTTAATTATTTATTATGCCAAAGTATTAAGTTATATATATAAAATAGCTTATGAAGTCCTCTATATATGAGACTCTTTATTTTGAATTTGGGAGATTTATTCATGTTAGCCAATATAAAAAAGGTAAAAAAAACTTAAAGGAGGGGCTAAGAAGGGTTAGGGACACGTTAAGTGAATACAAATGACCATTGTAGTTCAAAATGTAAATAGATAGGAGTGTTGAAAATAGGACACTTCTATGTCTGACATTATTGTCCAATTTTGGCACTCCTACCTACAAGGTGAGGACTTGGGGGAAAGGATTTGCATGGGGAATACTAGTTGGCTGAGTTGGAATCACTGGTTAGAAGGTTTTTGATGAATTTTAATTAGTAAAAAGGTGAAAATGTGAGAAACAAACCAAGACAAGTAAAATAAAGCCATTAATAGTGGGAACAAGGGTCATATTCTCCATTCAGAGCCTCCTATGAAGAGGACTATGAAAATACATGATATGTTTGGTTGCTTGACCAATTTAGGGTGTATACACATGCTATCAACATTGAATAATGTCAAATAAAGGTAGTACACTAGTATGCAAATAAAAATTAGAGCAAACATGATATTTAATAATTTAAATTTTATCAATTTTATTGTCAATTTATAACATAATTTGTATAATTGAACAAAGGTCCTTATTTTTCATAAATGGGGGTATGTTGTCCTCAACTTGACATTAGTCCCATCCCTTCCCATCTACAAACATTTTATTCTTAGTGGTCATTAATCACATGGATCAATTCATCGCCATACCCAAAGTACTATTAGCCATTGACCATCTATTTGTCCTTCACCTTCCTAAATGAGGCTTTGATTTCTATCTCCTCCCTCCAATCTACATCCTCTTTATTCCTTTATCACTTTGTACTTGCTCATGCCTATCATTCTCACATTAAAAAGACTAATTGAATTGAGGACAACTTTAAAACCATTTTTTTTTTAATGAAGATACTTAATTTTTTTATGGATTTATTTATTAGTTGTTAAAAATTACAATATCATAAAGTGGTAGTATGTTTTTCGATCAACAATACAATCTAGGCTCTTATTAGAGTGATTTTTAAATGTATTATGGCTATCTCATGTCATTTTACCCCTAATTACCTCTCTCTTTCCTCTCTCCTATCATGTTTCATTGGATTTATAATATTTTCTCCAAAAATGTACATGTGTGGTTTGGGACCCATAAGTGTATTGTTTATGATTTTAACGTGGGACATTTTTAACCTTTTTTAGGAATTTCATGCCATATGATCTTAGTTTTATTGTTTTTTTGCATTACTACATGATAAAAGAGTCCTAATTTGAATTTAAGAAGTCTATAAGTACAATAAATGTATTACCATATAGGACATTGAAGATATATACAATAAATGTGTGAAAACAATCAATTCAAGCATTTAAATTAGTGATTGAAGATTTTTAATAGATGTGAAGAATTTAATAGTGAAACAAGCATTCATTATAACATTAAAATTTATATAAAGTATAATCTATCATCATTGGATTGCCTTGCTAACATTAGTTAGACTTGGTTCATTACTTGTAATATTATTATGTGTAAAGGGACTTGATAGCTAGTTGGTGCTTGAAAACACAAGCCCCTTAAAGATCATTTTACTTATCGATTTATGAGTTTATTTTCCTTATTAAGGTTTTGAAGGAGATTAGTTTCCCATAGATTTACACAAATTTTTAGGAATGTTAAAGAAGTTTTTGGACCCCTAGACTAGACAAACAAATTTGTCTAATCTTTTTTCATCATTTTTTTGTTTTTCATGTTCAGTCTCATGGATTCATGAATGGTCCTACTCTTTAAAAATTCCCTATATGATGCTTGGAGCAATATTTGTTTGCCTTAGATTTTTTGGGTTTACAATATCTTGTTGTTTGGACTTGTTATAGATTATTTAATCCTAATGATTATTTATCGATTGGTTTGAAACATGAAATTCCTCTAAACCCCTCCATTGTGATTTATTATAACTAAAAAACTATGTATAACATATAATCTAATTTTATTTATTTAAGTTCGATTAAGTTTATTTGCAATGTTTATGAATAGATGTTATGTAGTTTGAATTAGATCTATTTTTTTATAAAATAGATATAAGGATAAACCAAACATTTGATTAGGAATTTACTATATACATGATGTTCATTTAAATGTAAGAAAGCCAATTTTTTTATATATGCATGTTGTAGATTAAATATATACCAGCCAAATATGATCCCACATTATGCTATATACATAAGAGGAAAATGAACGCTTGAGATAGGCAACTAAATAAATCAACCAAAGAGTTGGTCATTCATCTAAACCTATGTATCATAGTCATCATTTGAATGATTAAAAAAATAATGAGTGGGTTGGTATCAAATTAATTAATAATGACATCTCGAGGAACTGTTATTTTAGCATGGAGATGCTTGTATAAAATGGAGGTGAGAAGTCTTTCAATTTCTCTTCAATCAGTTTTCCTATGGTGAAACCTCCACATTTCATACTCATATTGAAAAGTAAGGGTAAAAATTAGTGGAAGAGGTGAATCATTATTTGGATATATTTTTATGGTATAAATTACTATTAATTTCGATCCTAAACTTTATATGGTCTACCCAATTAATATGAGTGTATAAATTAACAAATAAATGATATTCTCTTCATGTCTTATTTTCCATAAGTGAAACTCACTCTTTTGAGAAACATTGTACAAAAATTACTGAATAGTATTTGCATCTCAACTATTTCACTACAAATTAAATAGCTTTTTTCATAATAAGTAAAGTCATAATCTACATTTGTTATAGTGCCTCCATTGATTACAACATGTTGGAAAATATTATTATGTATCTAACACAATGTGGGATCAAATTTGGTTGGTATCTAAAGATTCATCTCTAAATATGATGTCAATAAATTGAGCTTAATTCACATTCACTTCATGATGCTATGATAATGTAATGCAGAAGCATTATATAACATGTATGCATTATATAATGTGTACACATTCCATAACATGTATGTGTTACGTAATGTGTATGCATTATTACTATTTTTAATTCAAACTCAAGCTTTTTGACTTAGAGATGGCTTGAATTCTCAAGCCAAAGGCTTGTACCTATCAACACATAGTTCAACCCAAGAGTTTTGATGAAAAATAAAAAAAATTCAACTTCCGTCATAAAAAACACTATGAATTTCAAAGATAAAATTCATAAAGTTATTACCGTGATGAAAATCACTTTCTCCTCTTTCCAAATATATAATTTTTATAATTTTTGGACTATTTCAATATTTGAATCTCTATTGATATCTAGCTATATCTTTTTTAGGCCACTCTATGCCACAAATATACATGCTCTTGTGTGTGTGTGTGTGTGTGTGTGTGTGTGTGTGTGTGTGTGTGTGTGTGTGTGTGTGTGTGTGTGTGTGTGTGTGTGTGCGTGCGTGCGCGTGCGCGCGCGTGCGCGCGCGCATGCACGTGCGTACATGCGCGCGTGCATGCGTGTGTGTGTGTGCATGTGTGTGTGTGTGTGTGTATAAACTAGCCTTTTTGAGGTAGTTAGGGGGTCCACATGGTTGGTTATCCCTTATTGTTAGTTTTAGGAATATATTTACTTGTAAAATTAATTTCAAAAAATGTATTCATTGAAAAATTATAAATAAATATAGCTTAAAAAATATATTCTCTTATCCAAATATTCACAAAATAATTTAACCAATATTAAACAATGCTCAAAAAATGAGGTGCTACATGACTAGCTATCTACTTTATTTTCCTACAAAATAGAAATTACTATTCTGTTTTTATATGTTTGACCTACTTATATTTAACCAATTTTTTTTTAAATATTAGTGTTTCATAAATAGACTCAAAATTATAAAATTATATTGTTATACCATCTTAAAATTTTTAGTGTAAACATTTCAAATTATGCATAAAAATTTAGATTTATCAAATGTTTGGAAAAATATGTCTACGATTAGGCCCATTTTTGTGCCCCAACTTTGTGCACTACCACAAATATATTTGGTAGAGAAAGAATTTTTTTATAGGTTTAATTTTTTTATCTGTTTAGGTGATATTTTGAAACTAAACTATTTTTTAGGGTTAAATAATGGATTAGAAATAAATTTCTTCTTTATATACCTTGTGTACCTTTTAACAACCATGGCACTAAAATAATTTAAGCTCTATGGACTGCCTTGATCACAATTCTTCTAACAATGAGTGAAATAATTATTTAATAAAATTAAACAATAAACATGTTTATGTTCTTCATCTAACATAGTTGTATCCCTTTGAAAATGGGAATTATATACCATGTTATCCTAGGAAAACTACCATAAATTAGAAGAAATATCTACTTATGCAACTTATGTCCAATCAAGGTTTGGTCACCGAGTTGGGTTTTGATTTTCGTGAATAGTCGTAAAAATGACCATAACTAAAATATTTTGGGCTGTACAAATTGTACAAAATGTGCCCCATGGTGGGTGCCAAAAACTATTTGTAAAATATTTGGTACTTTGTGACAAATCTGAATTTCACAATAGTATAGGATATGAAAATTCTCTCCTCTATTATGAGGGGAAACTTGATTTATTGAAATCAATAACAACTAATCTAGGTATATAAAATATTTACAATTTGAATGAGGGTAGGGTTTATTATATTCAACTTAAAAATAAAATTGGAAAGATAAGGAAGATGAAGATTTATGAGTGAATGATCAAACACATGTTCCATTCAACCAAATAATAGGAAAAACTCAAAAATAAGTAAATTAACATAGGAGATTAAAAAAACTATTGCTTGGAACAAATGATATATGTATTAAAATAATATAAATACATACCCATTAAGGAAAACAAGATGCAAAGTTCTAGTATTATCTTGCTTCATGGATAAAAGAATGAGCACATAGTTTCCATCTTCATTTTCAAGATTCACAAATTATGGACATCGAAAAGACATTTTACAATATACATTTCTTGTATTTATAATAAGAGGGAATGATCTGAATCTTCATATTTAAAATTAATCTTGGTATTCTATTTATTATCCTAATCTCTCTCTTACAATTCCTAGTTTTATAAAAGGAAAAAAAATAATTTATTGGAATAGAAGTTATACATAAATAGAAAAGAACACATGTAGATTCCACTAGGGATCCTTTGTTGGTATATAGGTTGGTACTAAATAACTTAGTGTGGCCAAATATCTTTTGGCTTGTCTTATATAATGCTTATGTAGCACCATTACCTTTCAGTACTACTACATGCTTGTACCATATAACTCATCTATCGGATACTAATAATATTAAATTTAGTATATCTACCAATTCAACTAGCGAATTATTCATTTTTTAAATCAAGACATGGATCTCACTAGTTACATACTTGGAAGTTGTATTGAAAGAGATTTATTTGAAGAATTTTTGTTTTTTGACTTTCTTGAATTTCTCCTTAACCTCATCTATAGTATGCAAAGTAATTGAATCATTTTGAAATAGGTAAAAATGATTATCATCTACGTTAAAATAGATTAAACTCTAATTTTCCTTTGCATTTTTGATATAGTATTTTAAGTATTTTTTTTCCTATTTCAACACTTCAATCTTTGGAGGATACATTCATACCATTTATAGGAAGCCTCATTTCTTAGTTTCTCTAAGATTCCAGTTTTAACCATTACATATATATCAACTTCAATAATTTTATGAATTTCTTATTTTAATTTTATCCGATTTAATTAACTCACTTGTGTGAGATTTGATCTATCAATTTACATCAATGAATTATTTTTCAATTGCTGAGAATAACTTCATTACTTCCTCAATGTATTTCATCCTACTTATTAGCACTTCATCCACCCAATCCTCAAAATCATTGACATAAGAATTGCATTTACTAATTATTGTAATTGTTTCCTTACTTATGACTATCACTTGAGATTTAATTTTAAATTGAGTGTTGAAAATGTGTCAACAAGATTGAGAAGGTGTATTTGATGTATGCTGCCAATTATTTGATCTAATCTAATATTGGAATTGTTCTTGAGTGAGATCATCATGTTCTAACCTCTTTAATATTATTATTTCATTAGTCTCCATCAAGATATGAATGTCACTTTCACTATTCACTTGTCTAAGTGATCTTATCCTGAGAGTATAGTCACTCAAATTAAATTATGAGATATGCTTATCAACATTAGGTTCCATTTTTAGACAAATTGTCTGCTAGAAAGATCTCACACCAATAAAAAAGTAATTTTATCCTTTTTGGGGGAATTAACCTTGAGGATAATACATATTGTGTCAAATTCAAGGATATTTAATTCCACCACCCTCTTCCTTTTGTTGACCATTGATTACATCCATTGGAATGACATAGTACTATAAAGAATCATTTAAGTTCAAATTGGAGGAGGTATGGCCCACTTTGGAGGAGAGGCTCCAGGGAGAGGATGAGCACCTAGGGAGACTAAATGGGGTGAAATGAGGGCCAAACCATATTATTTTTAAGGTGATTACTAGTTTTTATTAGATATAATATGATATGGATCACCATGTGGAACAAGAGAGGACTACATCATTGTATTTTTCATTGCTACTTTCTTCTTGCCAATTACATGGATTTCTTCACATGTTTTTCCAATTTATTTCCCCTATTCAAGGAATTCATCATCACCATAATCATAACTCAAATATATAAGTGTTTTAATTCTCATACTATTGATGATCCTAATTGGAGTTGATGTAAAATCTTGCTCTAAAGGAGGTCAAGTCTTTCCCTTTCTACAGATTTTTTCTCCATTCACTTTGGCCAACTACTTATTGGACCATTTATTAGTTCTAAATCATACTCTTTGGGTTCACACATGTACATATTCTAGTTATTTTATTGAATAATTTTTGGTGTGTAGGGAAACAACTACAATTCTATTTGTGTATATAGGGTCAATGAGTTTAGACATTTCATTAATCATGTTGTTAGGGACCCATTATTTAGTGATTGATCTAATTTGATCCATAATAAATCTCCTCAAATATAATTGGTATACTTTATATTCATATGAATAATCTAATTGTTAGTCCTCAAATTAAGTCACGTGTTCATAGGCACCATTTTACATATCTCTTTTTATCCAAAACAATTCTATTAGTATGTGATCAAAGAGTCAATTGGAAGATGGATATTTTGATGTATTCAAAATTAAATATATTTTTTTATGTGAAGTTCCCTAATGAAATATGGAAAAATAAATCTAAAAAATTCTACTTAAGTGAATTTTATGTACTACAGTTAATTATTTGCATAACTCAATTAATATAATATCATCATTTTTTAGTCTTGGAAGCAACAATGGATAGTTTTCAAAACCACCAACACTAATATATGTTAAGATATGATATTTAAGATAATATATTTTTTATTGGTTATTCAAGGTGGATAATTAATATGAAATTATTCTACCCCAATCTTCATCAAGAATTTGTACTGCCCTCATAATGAACACATCATTTAACCTTGTGAAATGTTTTTTAATCTTTGTCAGAGTTCATTGAGGAAAACATTCATAAGATAGAGTGGTGGGAGTAATTATTCCATGTTATAATATTATTTGATATACCATTTGAGAATACAAAGAATAAATGAGGTAGGAGATCATGAATTTTTTTTTTAATTACACATTCATCAATTAGTGATGTAAAGATTCATTGATCATATCTCTCTAATCAGTAGATTACTTACCATGACAGACGATGTTCATTGATATGAACATATAGGGTTGGAAACACTTATTATATTCATTAGCCACTACCTAGTTTATGAGGGTGATTATATTTTAGATCTCCTCATGAAAATCTATGATATAGAAGTTCCTAGTTAATTTTGAGACTCTTTGTATCTTATTTATCAAACATGAATTATTCATAGAAGTCATTTATTTGTTTGTATCTTTGTCCCCAATATTTGTATAACTTTTAAATGCTTATTATGATAACATCCTCAAGGAATGGAATCTTTATTGTCATTCTTTTTACTATTTCATCGATTTTGGCCACAAGAATTATAGTGCTTGATTTGATCTCATGACTTGATGGGTCGTACTATACCTCACAAGGGAACACTAAGTCAAAACATTAGACTGAGGATGGGAAAACTAATTCCATAGGAAGAGGAATCTCTATAAGACACATAAGTTAAGTTCTTTGATTTTTTGAATTTTAACTTATGGTGAAATTCTTCCAAGTCTATGTATTTGATTTCAGACTCAAAAATCCTAGGGATGTCATTATCTAATACCAAAAATGGATAATAACCCATGTATTTTAACTTTGTCTTAGTGATTTATGGGTATGTGAAATTAATTTCACGCGTAAAAGTGAAAAGTCTAAGAGATAGAGAGGTAGGAAATATTGGATTGGTTGGAAAGAGTGAGAAGCAAAGGTCATATAGAAAGTTCTTACAATTAAAGAATTGATCTTTGAACAAGATTTTATAAAAATAAGAGGAACTCTATTGATGATATAAATGTTTGAAATGGTACTAAGAATTTCCCTAGGGATGCAAAAACACATTATGTAGGGCATCACCAATAGGAATAAAATAGGGTACAAAATTTTAATATTATAGTAAAATATCTTCAATAAAATGAAAACAAATGAGCCTTGTGAGGGTTTATATAGACCCTCTAATTTCTCGGTGTGCATTGGTAAGATTTCAAGAAACATGGGTACTTAGAAATGTTGATGAACCAACCATGCTACCTATATCAATGCATGGATGTGCTAGTACATTATTTACATGGATGCATATTCTCATTCATGTGTCTATAGGGTATGGTGGGCTCACCGATGTGACTCTACCAATGTATAGGCATGTAGGAACACTATATTACATAGGCACATCCATGTGACTTTGTATCTAAAAGGGATAGTTAGACAACCATGGCCACTCACAACACATGAATTATATTTTCCTAGGGATGCATGATACACAGGATGTGTCTATGCATCCTACATGACCGAAATGTTAGGTAAATTGGCCTTCACATCATATGATATGTGAAAACAATATTTTAATCTATTATGTTTCTTTATATACTTAACCATATTTGAATTTTTATATAATTTTTTTAGACAAATGACTTCCTACGTAGTTCTTTGATGGAAGGATGAGATGTTGTTCTGACTCATGGATGAAATTGAATTTATTTTTTTGAAACAACAATATTTCATTATTTGAGCAGCAATATTTTTATACTTAGATAAATATTTTGAGTCACTAAACCCATTTCTTTTTTATAAGGGGTTGGGGGGTGTGTACACAAACTACTTCAAGTGTCATGATCCTTACTAGTCCTTGGTGTAACTCATTTTGTATTAGAGGTATTTGATTGAATTCACTTTTGTTCTATGGGATTCACTCCATTGAGTGCACATAATATAACATTATCTTAAGCTTTTAATTCATGTTTTATAATATTCCTTAAAACATAATTCATTATGTACCTTATAGTGACACATTTCATCCTTGGTAAATATTTTTTCCTAATTTTGGGAACAATTTTTAAACTAGAGTGAGCCTCATATAGGGTATTTATTCCTATTTGACTTGGTGGTTATATAAACTCAACATCCATGTATCCAGTAATATGGATTGGTAACCACAGGGACACTTATTATTTCACTCTAAATTTATACACGGGTACCTTATCAAACCTAGTTCCCAATACCCATCAAGTTATTTTATTTATATTTTCTCAGTCCTTATTATGTGATTAAGGGAGAGTGTTTGAGTGGTTATTTTCACACTATCTAGTTTTTGGGTTATTTCCAAACTAGTTTTATGTTAACCATGTTCACACCCAGTATAGGATTTAAGCTTGATTGGGAGTTAGTTAATCAATTTTTATATGTATAATATTTATAAGTACTATTTTTTAAGTGAAAATATTCCATATCAATTATATTGGTTTCATACAACAAATTGTTGTCTCATGAAACTAAATCTTGAGCCTATTTATTAGGCACTTCCCATGTTTTTTCCTATCCTATAGATAAAGTATATGAAAATTATGTATTCACTTTGAGGAAATAATGAAGATACTATTGTGCATATTACTTATATGATTATTTTATGGGGGAAATTATGGATTTTCTATAGTAATTTTGTGTAAGAGAGATCATGTGTCTACATGAGTGCATATTGAAATATGATAGAGGATTTCAAGTAGGCATAGGCTATGGTGGAGGTAGAGGATGGAATGGTACAAATATACCTTATGTTTGTTATATATGTAGTGAAAAAGGACATAAATTTCTTCACTTGAGGCAAAAAGATAGGACGAGTGAATTTGGTTAAGTTTGAGAAAAGATAATAGAATAAAAAAGTTATTACAATAGACATAGGAGAAAATCTCAAGATGAGGATGACACTGATAGCTCCAAGAGAAGAAAAATAAATAAGGACATGATTCATGGTTGCATACAAATATTTTTTGAATAAGGTGTAATTTAAAGTGTAAGGATGCAAAGTAATTATAGATGGTGGTAGTTTTGAAAATATGGCTTATAAATAAATGGTAGAGAAACTAGGTCTACAATGTGAAAAGTGTCCTTACCCTTATCAAATTTCATGGTTTAATAAATGGAATGAAGTTATAGTAGATATAATATATTTAATAACGTTTTATATAATAAAACATTACATGGATGAAATATGTTATGATGTTATCCCCATGGATTTATGCTATGTGTTTTTACGAAGGCCATGACAATATGATAGACAATCAATTCATGATGGATAAAATTATATATATATATATATATATATATATATATATATATATATATATATATATATATATATATATATATTCAAAAGGTGGTACAAATGTAGTTTCACTATCTCTTAAATAGTAAGTGCAAGTACAAAGCATGTTATCCATGAAAAATTTTATCAAATAAATGAAGATGAGAGGTTATTGTTATACATTAATATCAATTAAAGAAGACACATAAGTGGTGATTTTTTTTTAAGAATAAACATAAGTGTTGAAATAATATGTAGATATCAAACCTGATAAGTTAATAGATTGTTCAATATAAAATATAGACACTCAAAATAATAATGATTAGATTCTAAGATTGGATCTACCCAATCAAGAAAATTATATAATGATTCCATCATAACATGTATAGTTGAATAAATAGGTTGTCGAATTAGTTTGAAAAGGTGTAGTGAGGGAGAGTACAAGTCCATGTTTAACCCAAACATTATTAAATCCAAATAAATATGTAACATGGATGATGTGCATGGATAATAAATGAAATGATAAAATCACCATCAAATACAAATTTTTTATACCTCACCTAGATTATATGATGTATGTGCTTGTAAGAGAAAAATACTTTACTAAGACTCATTTAATGAGTGGTTATTATAATATTCAAATTTGTAAAGGATATGAATTGAAAACATAATCAAAAACTATGGATGGCTTATATCAATGGATGGTGATGCCATTCAAATTATCTAATTCACCCAAAAAATGAATGAGGGTGGTGAACATAATGATACAAGATCACTTAAAATTAAATAATATCACTTAAATTTATTTATAATGGTATTAAAATTGTTAATAAATGACAAGATATATGTAAATCTAAATAAGTGAAAGCTTATGCATAAAAGTTTGGTGTTTTTAGGATTTTTAGTTTCAAAATCTGGTGTAAGAATGGATGAAGAAAATATGAAATTAATGAGTGTCCTATTCTAATAAGTATATTAGAGGTAAGAATTTTCCTTGGTTTACCATATTTTTATAGAAAATTTATTAAGAATTTAAGTGTTATTATTTCAAAAATAACAAATTACATTAGGGGAAAAGAATTTTCATGGAAGAAGGCAACAAAAAAAAAAAAATCAATTACTAAAGAAGAAGATGACTGAAAAAATTATTTTAGCATTACCAAATTTTAACAAATTATTTGGGGTATATTTCGATGCTTCACATGTGGGTAGTGTTATTGGGTTGAGTAAAGAAGGAAATCTAGTAGCATATTTTAGTGAGAATTTGAATTATGAAAAAAAAAAATATTCGACATATGATATTGAATTTTATGCCATTTTACAAACATTAAGACACTGGAGGTATTAGCTAGTGCTTCAGGAGTTTATCCTATTTATAGACCATTAGGATTTAAATTATGTGAAAACTCTATTTTATTATTGGAAGTGATGTCCCTATTTTATTTGAGAGTTTTCATGAGGTGTCAAGTGTGCTAGTATTTCTATGATAAAGTGTGCCAAGGTATCTTGTATGAGATATCTTCATTGATGGATTTTGAGCCATAATTGCATATTATTTTATGAGATTTCATCAATATGCAGAAGGGCCAAGGGTGTATGTGACTTGATTCAAAGGTATAAAAATTTTTCCTTAAAAATATCATTGTGATGAATGTGTTCTTTTTGCAAGGTATATGACATGTTTGAGCAAGATGGTATAAGCAAGATTTTATACATTTGAATGTTGAGTATATGCATGCTTCATATGTTTATTTTATGATGGAAAGGCTTCATGATGTTTATATATGGTTTGAGAATCCATTGGAGGTGATATTTAGACTTTAGAATGCTTATGTTCTTGTCTAGGTCATCCTAGTCTACATGCCAAATTAGTCTGAGAGAGAAGGTTGATGATGTCATAATTGGAACGCGTGAAGCCCTCATGAGTAGTTTTATATATGGAAAGAATCCCCTATGAGAGAAGAACATATATTTAAAGTTTTATGTCCATTATATGTATATATAAAATTTTTTTAAATATTAAATAGGGCTTTCAAGGTAGATTTCATCATTTCCATACTTTACCATTTTTACATAAATATATGACTGTTGGAATTTAAATATTTGAAATTTCTAAAGGAAAATAGTTATGATTATTTGATATATATATTAATAAAATGAAATATTTGATGATGGTGTAAAAATTAAATTTGTAGAAGACTATAGAAGCTATCCAAAAAATATGGTTTCTATCCTTTACTAATCGTATAGGTGCATTTATGGAGCTTCAAAGTTAACTAAGGGTTTGACTTTATTTTGCAAGTAACATGAGAAGGGTGTTTTAGTTTTCATTAATTATATTTGTATATTTCATAATGATTTATCTATTGGATAGTGTTTTCAACTCCCCGAGGATCATCTGTATGGATTTTGGAGGTTTGACCAATCCATCTTCAGTATGAACCATTACTTGCAAGATGTCTTTTCCTTCATCCATCATGGTGGTCAAGGTTAATGAATTGAATTTATAGGTTTGAGTTATGTATAGGTGTCTTTATATGGTTTTATTATTTGGAGGATGTCTTATGTTTCTATTTTTCTTGGTGATGTGTTAAAGGGATGAATAGGTATCTATGAGACCTAACGAAGGATTGAGGCCTAATGAAGTGTTCCAAATGTAAGAGTCTAACATGAAGTGGTGTATGACTTATTGAAGAATTAATATGGCATAAAGGATCTTGTGGTTATGTATCTTAAAGTTTGTTCTTTTTTAGTGAGAGTTATTGCCTTATAAAGGAGTCTTCATGTAACTTGTGCTTAAGAGAGGGCTAATTCATTAGGCTTAGTAAGTAGGTTAGTTCCATCTTAAGCATGGTCAACCTAGAGAGTTATTGGTTGGGATATGTAACGTGTCTTAATTCATATTTTTGTGTTGGTTCAATTATGTAATTTAATTTAGCTGATATAAGTTGTTTCTTGAGAAAGTGTCAAGTATAAGAGAGAAATACTTAAGGTTTTTTTAGTAAGTTAGAATAAGGGATATTAAAGCGAATGGAATGATATTTTGAATAAAGATAAGAGGCCATAGAATCTATCAAAAAATAATGATTAAGATTAGATAAGGGTCTAAATGTGTTTTTTATAGGTTTGAATGTGTATATGCGGGTTGTTTAAGTGAATAAGAAGAGGGGTTGTTGTATGCCTATGAGAGAGACAGATTTGTGTTTCTATGAGATATAGAATATCATCATTGGTTATGTGAAGGAAAAAAAATCAAGGTGAAGTTTTAGTTTTCTATTTGATTGGGTGCCTGATTAGAAAAGGTGGTTGTATCCTTCTAGAAAGTTGGTCCTTGCTAAAGTATAGTGGGTGCTAGATAAATTAGGGGTTGGTGCTCCTTATGGACTAGGTGCTTCACTAATGTATCTTGGTTTTTATCTCTTATAGCAATATAGTCCATTTTTTTAAGGTTTGAGAGTGGTTTTTATTCACCATGAGTGTTTCCCACATAATTCATGTGTTATATGCTTTGATCTTCCATTATTTTCTTTATTCATTGCAATAAATGGTTTATATGTTTCATGAATGCTTATGTTGAATGGTGAAGATTTTGAAGTATTGGAATTAAATTTTATTTTATTGCATCACTGATTTACCACCCCCTCTCCATGATTGTGCTTCCAACACACTCAACAAAATTTAAATAGTAGATATGCAAAGTGGGTGTCTTTCTTGTAGGGATATACTTTTATTTTGAATCATAAATAAGGAAATCAAAATCATGTAGCTATTAGTTTAATTAGTTTAGTGGCTATATTAACTACTAAGGTGATTGAAATAGTTGGATTTGAAGTTATCAATGATTTGTATGATATTGATCCATATTTCTGGAAGATAGTGGAAAAATATAGGATTCCATTAGTAGGTAAGACATGTATTATTTATGGCTATTATTTTATACATGATTGTTATCTCTTCAAGGGAAGTAATTATGTATTCCAATTGGGTATATGAGTGAAAATATTATAATAGAATTAAAGAATGGTAGTTTATGTTGACACTTTGGTAAGAATAAGATAATAACTTTGGTTGAGGAGAATTATCCTTGGCCAAAGGTGAAGAGAGATGTGGAAAAATATGTTTTCAAGATGAATAATATGCCAAATGTATAAAGTCCATGCATAAAATACAAAGTTGTACATGCCATTACTAGTTTAAGGAAGACCATGGACAAATTTAAGGAGGGGTTTTTTGTTGGGGATGTCAAACACATAGAGAGGTAGTGATTTAATTTTTTTTTTTATAGACATGCTTTCTAAGAAATTTCATTCTATTTCATGTAAGAACACCAATGATGCCACTAGAGTAGCATATCTATTTTTTAAAACATGTTTTGAGATTGCATAGTGTTCTAAAACACCATTACTTCAAATAAGGATATGAAAAATCTAAGTCATTTTGGGAGGATAATATGGAATAAATTGGGAACTAAAATTTAATTTAGTTCTTCATGCGATGGAAAAATAGATGAAAAATAAAAATAAGTAAATAAGGGCTTGGAATTTTATTAATATGTATAGTTGGAGAGAATCCCAAACAATGAGACTTGGTACTACTAGAAGTTGAGCTTACAAATAATAGTTTTGTGACCATGTCCACACGAAATTGGACTCTAACATAAAGTTTATTATTTTTAAAATGTTTAGTTAGTGGATTTTTTATGGAATAAATGTGAAGATGTTTTAGAATTTATGAAATATAACTTATATACTTCACACTTGATCCCATTTCACAAGAGGAACCCTTTTTTCTAGTTAACTATCTTGTCAAAAACTTTTTTTACAAATTTGATTAATGAATTTCACCACCTTAGCTTGAGGTTGAAAAACCACAAAAATATAAATAGGCATAGGATTAAGAACATGTTTTATGAGGGTAATCTTACCTACCATATACATCAATTTTCATTTTCCATAAATTTAATTATCTTTTAATGAACCAAAAACATTATCCCAAAAATTGTATATTACATTTCCAATAAAAAAAAGTCACCCCAAATTATTTTGTATACAACTTACTTATTTTTAAATTTAGACACTAAGCTAACCTTAGTTGATTCTATCTACAAATCTTGATGAAATAGAATTCATATTTTATTTTATTCACCACCTTTCCAAATGCCAATGAATAATTATCTAACAAATAGTTAAAATTAAGAACTTTCCTTATGTAGGCCTTTCCAAATATAAATGTATCATTGGAATTTATTTGTCATAGATATTTTCCAACCCACCCATAACATTAAGGTGGCCAATCATAGCTTTTTCCATTTCATCCTTAATGTCCTTGTTAAGTGTTTCAACCAATAGTATGAAAAGAGAAGGAGAATGTAGATCACCTTTCATAAGACCCTAAAATGGCTAAAAAAACACTGTAGGAATTATATTGATTAAAATAAATAATTTAAGACTAGATACATAGATGAAAATACATTTGCACCAATTCTTGTTAAAGCCTAAACTTTCTAGTACATTCATAAGAAATCTCCAATTAACTTGGCCATAAAACTTCTCAATGTCAAGTTTTATGAGCATGCCATTTTTGCTTAGAATAATTTATAGAGTATAAAATTTCATGCATAATATGATACCACCCTGAATAAGACATTTGAGGATAAACCCCATTTTTTGAGGGAGATAAACTGAGTAAATAAAGATTTCAACATAAATGACATGGATTTGAAAATGATCTTATAAATTGTTTTATATAGAGCTATTAGTTTGAAATCTCCAAAAGTGGATTAAGAATTCCCCTTATGACTAAAAGAGATTAAAAAAAATTGAAATCATTACTAACATTTTTATGTTGTATAGTGAATTTAACCACAACAGTAACCTCCTCCCAAATAATAGGCCAAAAAGCTTGATAAAAATCCGTTGGGAAGCCATCAGGACCTAGGGTTTTATATTTATTCATTGCAAAGACAAAATTACTTATTTATTTATTAGATAATTTATTTAGGAGAATATAATTTTATTTCCTCAATAGAAGACAAGGAATGACACTAAGAAGATTATTTTGGGACCTGAGATCTAAAGCTTTGTGGAAATCTAAAAGAGAGTTAAAGAATATAACATCTTCAACCCTTAATTCAAATATCTGATCCAATTATTTTGATTCCATATCAAAAAAATTATAAATTATATTACAAAGCCTTTATTATTCAGTAGATATGTGAAATAACTTGCTGTTATGATCACCTTCCTTGAGCCAACACTCCTTTGATTTTTCTTTCTAGTGAATATGATCCCTAAGATGTAGTTCTTCTAGATCCATAATAAGAGAGTGATTTATCTCTCTCTTATATGTCCACACTCATACAAAAGGAAAAAAACAACTCATTTAGATCTTGAAACTTAGCTTCCAATATTTTAACTTCATCAAAAAGTATCCTTAAAATGAGATTTATTCAAATGTTTGAGATAATTCTTGATGAGTATAATATTTTTAGGAAACGTATAGATATATTTAAATTTTAAAGGAGGGGATTTATTCCACCAATACTTTATTATATCAAAGACAAAATGATATCTCAGCCACATAAGATCAAAATTAAACAAACACAAATGAAGATCTTGATCGTGCAATATTTCCTAATCTACCTAACCATAGGTAGAACTAGACATCAAAATACTTTTTCTTTTAGAAATAAAACTAGAATTAAACTAGCTTGGATTTATCAAAAACATATCTAAGCATTTACAAAAAAATTTAAACCATTTTCTTTTTTTGTTCTAAGAATACAATCCTTTATTCAGAATCATATAAATGAGCCCACAATTGGACACAAAGGATAAAAAAATCTAGCTGGGAAGAGAGAGGTCTCCCATACCACTTGTTTTATTAGTTGAACTAGGGATGGATTTTAAATATCCACACAATGTAAACATATTATTAGGGGTGAAGAAAAATAATTTGATAAATCTCTTGCCAACATTTCCTTTTGAGATCAAGATTGTTCGGGCCATAAAAATTTTAAAAACATTAGAGGATAAATATTTGAATTTACACCATTGTCAATTATCCCCACTACCCATAAAAACCATTTATACTTTGAGAGGGTCCCAAAACATAACCAATCCCTCCAAAGGTCCCACCAAATCCATAATCCAACCCTTCTTGTTAGGCCAACTATGAGAGAGATACCCCTTATCCTCCTCTTTGTCTAATTTAGTTAAATTTAAAATGATGACATCTTGGCAAAGAGGAACCATTTGATATCTTACCAAACATATTTTTTTAGGGGCACTGAGACACCTAATATTTCAGGAAATTAGCTTCATGGAGTAGGTGGGGGGATTTCCACCTCGCACTCTAGGAAATAAATTTGTGATGGACTTCTTATTATATAGAAATCCTTGCTCACTTAATTTCTCAAAATTAAATTTACCCACTATTTTGATTTCTTTCTAAAATTTAGCTCATAGATACGACAATATTTCTAAGAGATTGATAAAATCTCCCTTGAGCATAACTCCTCATCAAAATCACTCTCTACAACTGAAACCCCTAGGTCTTCGAAATAGTGTGCCATACCTTTCCCTACTTCCAAATGGGAAGGAACTAACCCCTTCATATTTTGAACTTTTTTCTTAGAGTACTTTCATATTATCATCAATATTTTGTGAGAAGCTAAAAAATTAATCAATTTTGAAGATTGAAAAACTATTTTTGGTGGCATTCAACATAGATTGAATAAAATATGGCTACACATCATTAAGGGAGGATGCCTATATAAACCTTGAATGATAGGATATTACAAAAACCATCTAAGCTAATTTCACCTATTTCTCTTCAAGAACAAATTAGAGGGAGAAAATTTATTTACCTTCCACACTTTATTCATTGTTATAATGCTAGAAAGAGGAAACTGTCAAGGGAAAGTTTTCTTGATGTGTCTTAATTTGTGACATTAAGAAAATTGAAAAGGAAAATTTTCAATGTTCATGTTATGGACACATTCTATTTTAAAGAATTTAAGAATGGCAACTTCCATAATTTTAGCTTATATATATATATATATATATATATATATATATATATATAAACATATATTTCTGCATACACTACAAGGGATCCATCTATTGAAATTATATTGAGATAAAATACCCCACAAAATCACCCATTGATTTGAGATTTTTTTATCCCTAGTATTTAAATTGAAATGCATAAATTTGTAACCACAC
>JARHVA010002090.1:205000-237500 GCA_037957365.1 Torreya grandis | reverse complement strand
TGTATTTTTTTTAATTCATTCATGAATAATTAATAGATATTATTGTTCAAAAAATTCTAAAAATTATGCCTAGTATTTTTTTTGTTTTTCTAGTTTTATTATTTCATCATCTAGTATCATAATTGGTTTGGATCTTAGAGGTAACATCCCTGTAAATTTTTTTAAAATTTTTCATTATATTTATGAGTAAAATTATGTGTTTGAATAACATGTGTAAAATATATCAAGAGAAAGACAATGAATTATACAAAGGAATAACATTATGTAACAACTGTAGATTCAAGTGGAATAATTAACTTCAATAATCAAATGCCAAATGTAAATGAAAGAGTGATATTAAACCAAGGAATAAATAGATCATTAATAATAAATTTAATAAGAATAGGAATAAAAATAATAGCCATAATTAGTTGAAGAAAGGATGGTTAGGTCCTTAAAGGGAAGGAACAAAGAAATTAAGGTGGAAGTTTTAGAATATAAAGGTAGTTCAAAACTAGAGGATTTAATAGATTGGTTAAAGAGTATGGAAACATTTTTCCAATGGATAAGTCTAAAATAAGAAAAGAATGTAAATTTTTCACTCAAAAAATTGAAGAGTCATGAAATAATTTGGTGGGATCACCTATAAAAAGAGAGACAAAAAAGGGTAAATAAAATGTCAAGACTTTGAGCATGATCAATAAGAAGCTAAGAGAGAAATTTCTTCTTGTAGATTATGAAAAAATACACTATATAAGATTTTAAAATTTAAGGGGAAATTTTCACAACTTAGAAGACTATACACATGAATTTTACAAGCTACCCATATGAGTGGAGCATGAAGAAATTAAAAAAATAAATGGTTTTAAGGTATGTAAATGGTTTTAAGTTCCCTATTCAAGATAAATTGAGCGTGAATAAAATAAATATCATAAGAGAGGCTTACCAATTAGATTTTAAGGCATATTAAAATAAAAATAGGCAATATTTTAGAAGATCAACTAGGCCAAAAAGAGGAAAATCATCTCCTATAAGGGGATGAGGTGGTTTATCCCATTAGAAGATTATTATTATCTCATGGTATAGAGAATTAAAATGATAATAGACAAATATATCAATAATAACAAAGAGGAAGAGGATTTTACAGATGTAGAGGTGATGGTGGTGGTACAGGATGGAATGGTTCATACATACCTTATGTTTGTTAAAGATATGTAGAATAATGATACAATGCATTTGAGTGTCTACACTATCATGAACAATAAAGGAGGGAAAAAGATCAAATAGGAGTGAATTCTAATGAGGCTGAGCTAAAAGAATACAATACATAAGTTACCATAATATACACATGATAAAATTTCATGATGAGGAGAATAATCATAGCTCCAAGGAAAGAACATGTACTTAATAAATAAGGTAGTGATTCCTGACTACATATAAATATTTTTCAAACATGGCATACATCAAGAGGTAAGGTATCTAAAGTAATTATAGATGGCAGTAGCTATGAAAGTATGGGTTCTAAATAAATGTAGAGAAACTAGGTCTGCAAGGTGAAAAACATCCTCACCATTATCTAATTTCATGGTTAAGAAAGGGAATAAAGTTATTATATATAAAAAGTGTTTAATCAAGTTTTTTATATAAAAATAATATAGGGACGGAATAAGATGTGATGTTATCTCCATGGATACATGTCATGTGTTGTTGGGAAGGCCATGGCAATATAATATAAAAGTAAATCATGATGGAGAAAATAATACATATATATTTTTGAAAGGTAGTAAAAAAGGTAGTTTTATTACCTATTAAAGAAGAAGGGAAGGTATAAATTATATTTTCCATGAAATAATTAATCAAATGCATGAAGATCATAGGTTGATGTTATGCATTAATAGTAAATAAAGAAGACACACAAATGGTACAAACATCATAAGAAGCAGTAGAAGTGTTTAAATAATATGCATATGCTATATTTGGTGAGATATAAGATGGTTTACCACCAAAATGGCCATTAAATATCATATTTATCTAATTCTAAGATCATCTCTACCCAATAAAGCAATTCATTAGATGAGTCCAATATAACATGAAATGTTGATTAGATAGGTTATGTTATCCCATGAGAAAAGGTGTAGTGAGTAAGAGAATCATTCCATGTATAACCCCAACATTGATAAATAAAAAATAAGATGAAACATGGAGGATGTTTGTGGATGGAAGAGAATAAAAAAAGTCACCATCAAATATAGATTTCATATACCTTGCCTACATTATATGATGGATGTGTTTATAGGAGTGAAAAAAATTATTAATATTGATATAAGGAGTGGATATTATAATATCTATATTCATGAAGGAGATGATGGAAAACATCATTCAAGATTATGGATGGCTGATATGAGTGGATGGTGATTCCATTTGGATTATCTAATGAGGATGATGAATGTATTATTTCAAGATTATATTGGTATGTTTGTAGTTGTATATTACTATAATGTTTTGATATTCAACAAGCATAAATAAGAGAAATTAAAGCATTTGAGAATTATTTTATAATTTTAAATAAAGGAGAAGCTATATGAAAATATGAAGAAATAAAATTTTATGTGGAAAAGTGTGGTATTATTGGAATTTTTTAGTTTTATAAGATGATGTAATAATGGATGAATAAATGGTAGTAAAGGCAAATTTTGAGTGGCCTATTCTAAGAAGCATATAAGAAGAAATAATTTTCCATGGTTTAGATAAATTTGACTAATAATTTTAGTGGTATTGTTGCACCAATAATAGATTGCAGTGGAAAATAAATGGTTTGGACAAAGGAAATAATATAAAACTTTAAATTATTTAAGAAGCTGATTGAAAAATAATTTTAGCATTACCATATTTTAATGAAGTGTTTTAGGTAGATTGTGATGCTTCACATGTGGGTATTGGTCTTGTGTTGAGTTAAGAAGGAAGGCCAATATCATTTTTTTAATGAGAATTTGATTGAGATAATAAATAGGTATTCTACATATGATATTGAATTTTATGCCATCGTACAATCATTAAGACATGAGATACATTACCTGGTTCCTAAGGAGTTTATCTTATTTACAAACCATGAGGCCTTAAAGTATGTGAACATTAAAAAGATGTTAAATAGTAGATATGAAAAGTGGGTGTGTTTATTGTAGGGATATACTTTTGTTTTCAAAAATAAATTAGGAAAATAAAATCAAGGAGCTACCTAATGATTTAAACAAGCGAGCGTCAATATTAACTACTATGGTGATTAAAGTAGCTAGATTTAAAGTTGTTAAGTAATTTTATGATACTGATCCATATTTTGGTTAGATAGTATAGCAATGTAATAATTTATTAGTAGGCAAGACATGTATTATTCAAAATGATTATATTATATATGATGGTTATCAAATAAATGGAAAGTAGTCATGTGTTTCAGTTGGGTCTATGGGAGACTATATTATAAGAGAATTGAATAGTGGCAGTTTGGGAGGTCTCTTTGTTAAGAATAAGGTAATAGATTTGGTGGAAAAGTATATTTTACCAAAGATGAAAAGATATCTATAAATTTATGTTTCAATATAAATAATATTCCAAGTGAATAAAGGCCATGCATAAAATACAAGTTTGTACGTGCCATTATGAATTCCAAGAGGACTATGGATAAATTTGAGTATGTGCTTTATATTGGGGCTACGAAACACACACAGAGGCAATGATTTTATTTTTTATTTTTTAGATGGGTTTTTTATGATGGATTATTTTATTGTATGTAATAACAAAAATGATGCCACTAGAGTAACACATTTTATTTTTAAAGACATTGTGAGGTTGCATTGTGTTCCAAAAACCATTACTTAAGATAGGGATGCAAAAAATTTATGTCATGTTTGGGAGGATACTATGGATTAAATTGGGAATTAGATCATAATTTAGTAGTCCATACTACTAACATAGAAATGGATAAACACAATTAGTAAATAGGAGATTTAAATACTTATTAAGATTCATAGTTGGAGAGAATCCCAAGCAATGGGACTTGGACTTATCATAAGGTGAGTTTGCGTATAAAACTTATGTGAATAGGTCAATAGTGAAATTACCATTTATGATTGTTTATAGAATAAATCCCTATGGTGATTTATATTTAGTGTAATTATGAATTTCATATTGTGTTAGTGATGATGCAAAATCATTTTTAGAGTACATACAATAATTTTAAGAATAATTAAGACTAAAGCTAAAGGAAAGAAACAAATAGTACAAGGTAGTAGAAAGTGTAAAAATAAGGACACAAGTACTTAAATAAGGAGATTTGGTGATGGTATATTTGATAAAATAAATATTTTCCCAAGGAGCATACACCAATTTGAAGTACAAGAATATTTTTCCATGCATAATTGTGAATAATATAATTCACAATACTTATTATATGAGTTTACTAGAAAATTTTGATATTTATCTAAAATTTAATGTTCTATGTTTATATGACTTTCATGGAGAATATGATGAAGGTGAATAATATGAATAATTTTTTTTAATAAAAAAATTACCAAGGAAAAAGAAAGTAAATATACCATATTTTTTGGTTAAAAAATAGTGAACACAAGACAATGTAGCTATACTATGCATTTAATATAGTGGGAAGGAATAAAATAAGAAAACAATACTTGGATTTAATAATCGGAGTTGAATAATATTGAAAATAATAAATGAAAAAAGAATAATTAGAGAAACTCACAAGATCTGAGTTTTTTTCAACTAGAGGATAATGATGCTAGCACCTATCTTGCAGAGGCCATAAATTTTGATCCAGAATCCTGTTTAAGATCTTATCCATGTCAAAACAAATATGTAAAAAATAATGATGACGCCATATACTTATTTTTTATTTATGTTAATTTTTAATACAATTTTAAGGTTATACATCACCATATAAGGGTTCCCAAATACATTTTAATATATATTTTAGGGACCCTTAAACGGCCATATATGGCCTTCTAAAAGTTTTTAAAATGTCCCTAACTAGATAGGGATGGTTATGGTCATATATTTCCTTATTAGATATTCATTTTGGTGTGAACAAGATCTAAAATGAGTTTCTTTATAAAATGTTATGTCCTCTATAAGATAGGCATCTGCATCAACATTTGTCATCAATAAAAAATTATTAGTTTTAAGAGATTGAAAGCATAGAAATTGTTAAATTTTATTTCATGAACATAAGAAATATTTGAAAAATAGATAACATACCTATTGTGTGTTGGTCCAAGTTCTAATGCAAATAATGAGTAAATTAAATTATGTCAAAATCCTTTCACACCAAAAATAATATTGTATTTTTCCTCAAATCATTTTTACAATGAATACTAAAATCTTTATAAGCTTTTATGGTGGTTACGATTTACAAGTAACCTATGAACCAATTTTTATTTAAAACAAAGTAAACACTAATTATTAATTAACTAAATATTAATCTAAAAATATAAAATAAACTAAATTTGGATCCAATAAACTCCCACTTGATCTAAAGGGGTATATAAAAACTAGAGCAAAGAATTGTGAGTCATCGAAGTATATTCTACCACAACTATAATTGGTATACTATGCATCATGGACTGATCGCATCTTAATCATCCTTACACTATAGTATAACATGATCATGCACTATCCAACTTCATCAATCCTCACATAAAATTTGTCTAACAAGTGATTTCCCTTTGTACTATGTATGACACATCTCAAATTGATGCCAAATAATTTCCAACATCTTGCACAGGCCTTTGCTCAAAACTAACAATGCTAGCAACTTAATGCTAACTCATACCACACATCATCAATGACTAATCAAAAAGCCAATATACAATATCTTCTCTCCCTATCAAGCGAGAGGTGAGAAGTCATGCAAAAAATAAACTAAGTATAAATCACTAAAATGATCCACATCAAAGATCATAGAAACACTACATCTATGAAATAAAATTACACAAGCCAAAAAATACTAGTACATCAAATCATAATCTTGAGCCTAGCAGCTCGTATAAGATGAGTGAATCACTATCTCAAAATATATAGTCATCAACTACAGAGAATATAACTTCAAAGTCATCCCATCCATCAAAAGAAGATGCAAATGAATAGCCACTAGAGGAATTAGAAGAATGACCAGAGTGACTAGAGTGAACAACAATGTCTTTTCCTACCTTCTATGATGTCGAGAAGACCTCTATTAGGAGGGACATTCTGTAGAGAGATGTCATATGCCACCACAATTGTAGTATATGGTCTCACATCCACTAGAACTAGAGGAATAAAATCCACTTGAAGAATAATTCCTATGATTTTTATTATGTCCATGTGAATGATGACGATCATGCTTTAGAGAACTAGTATGATGTCTATGTTTTGAAGAGCCTGAATGATATCTACATCTAGAATGATGCTTATGCCTAGAAGTGTGTTTGTGAGAGTGTTTCTCTTTCTCTTTATAAAAGTTCTTCGAATAGTGTTTCTTATTGGTCTCATACAATGGATTTCCTATTTTGTTATAGTATTCATCCTCAGTAGGTTTTTATTTCTTCTTTGCAAATTATTGCTCATGTTGAGTGAACAACTCATAAATCGAATCAAATGTAGATTTGTTAAGATTATCACTAAGTTGTAAAATCTCTAGAAAGTTATTGTAGCTTGGGATAAGTCCATTTAAAACAATATAAATGAGCATTTCATCATCAAGTTTTCAACCAGTAGAGCCATATTCTTGTTTTAAATTCTTAATGTGTGACACATTCTAAAACATCTTCATCATCAGTCAGTTTAGTGTTAATCAAATGCATAAAGAAATAAATTTTATTATAATAAGGTTGTTTATCATAAACTTATTTTATATCTTTACATGCTTTCCAATCTTTATATCTAATCACCTCTATGTGAATTATGACTTGTGCACTGCAAGTAGATTTTAACAATGCAAGAGCTCACCTGTCACATTTGTGAAATTTTGTAAGTTTTAAGCCTTCATTGGGAAATGTTGGTTGTTTTTCAAAAACATAAAATAATTCATTAAATATTAATGTGTTTTGCATGTTCATTGACCATTCTTTACAATTATTAGGAGTTAGGCATCCAGTATCAGAAATGATAATCACAATTTTAGCCATGATACAAAAATGTAAAGAATGCTATCAAGATTTTTATTTTACCTTAAAAATAGATTCCATTTTACAAATTATATTATTAATTTTGAGAGGCTATATGTTCTCTGAGAATGTAAGCATAATGAAAGAGAAAAAATCTTGCATTTCGAAGGTGTCAATTTCAATCAAAAATACACCTTGATACTCATTTCTAGTACATTTGTTTGAAAAAATCATATAAGGAAGTTTCAAAACATAAATTTTATCATTACAATGTATCTAAAATATCAAAAACCATTAAGATCACATGGTCACATGACCACCTTCACCGACGAGAAGATGTACAACTAGTGTTTGTAAGAATGATGACTTACACCCTTATGTCCTTGTATGAACTAAAAAATATTCTAAAAAGAGAATATTCCTCCAAAATATTCTCAAAAAACAATATTATTTCATAAATAAATATTTGAACCCTTGACCTCCCCTTTTCAAATCACTTCACAAAATTAAGCTATCCAAGTGCTTTATGAGCATTTACAAGTTTATAACGATATGAATTTATATATGAACTTGAATGTTTGCTCTAGTAAAATAAAAAATAAATTACATGGGTGAATTTAATTTTCCCCATTAAATTTATTTTCCAAGTGAAAAAACTCAAATCTTTGAAGCTTTAGGTGGGACCCAATCAAAGCCTAAATTTTTTGAAAGACATGAAAAAAATAAGCAAAGGAATTATTAATCATTTTCATATTGTAATGAAATTTTTCATGCTTCCAATTATGTTTCTAATCTGGAGAATTTTGAAACCCTCTAATAACTCCTCCTAGTCATACAAGGCTATACAAGCCTGTATCATTCAATATTAGGCAATGTTTAAGACTCTTAGAATGAATTTTGATTGAGTAAATTTTATTTTTGATGTAGGGAGGCATTATGGAGGTTGTACATCTACTTATGTGGGCCATAAAAATCAACTTTTCAGCTTGAAAAACTTTTCGGAGAACTTTGAAATTTATTTCTAGTATTGAGGAACTCAGATTCAAAACCAAAAATTAGCAAATCAGGTTAAAACAAAATTTTGAAACCATTTCATTTATTCACAGGGATATCAAAGATAAAAGATCATATTAACTTAGATTTTTTGGCCATAAAACTCAATTTTACATCTTGTATGAAGATTGAAAACATCCTAAATGCCTTAGGAATTGAAATGCAATCTTCAATTACTTAGAAACATATCAAAAACTTAGGAAATGAAATAAATGAAGCTTAGATTCATTTTTCACATTCCAAAGAGGTTTATAGACTCAAAAAATATATAAAAATGGTTTTTTGATAGATTTTCGAGTGTTAAAAACAATTTTGGAACATTTGAAAGCTTACAAATTTGATCCAAAATGCTTTAAAAAGAGTTTGGAAGTAATACTAGGGATATTGAAAAGCTTGTCAAATTAAATGGCCATACCAGGCCTATTTATTCAAAATTTTACTTTAAACTATTGAAAAATTAAATATTTAATAATTTTATAAAGTCTAAAATTTAGACCAACCAAACAAAATTTATTTTACTAGCATACCATTTTTAGAATTCATCTTTCACCTACTTGATTTTCACCATGCTTTGATACCACTTTTGGCCAACATTCCAATGCAAATAATGAATAAATTACATATGTCAAAATCCTTTCACACAAAAAATAATATTGTATTGTTTCTCAAATCATTTTTATAATGAACGATGATTACAGTTTACAACTAACCCATGAACCAATTTTTATTTAAAACAATGTAAACACTAATTATTAACTAACTAAATATTAATCTAAAAATATAAAATAAACTAGGTTTGGATCACAAAATGACCCAACATACTATATATTACTCTATTGTTATGTCAACTTAGCTTGCTTCCACTATGCAACATAGAGATATTTTGAAAGCTACAATTAGAATATTGAAAATCAAAGATATGTTAGAGAATATTATTTTTGTCACTTTTTTGGGTTCAAACTATAGGAAAAAAACATAGAAATCATGCAATGAATCAGCATTGACTTAGGACTAGAAACAATAGCTCCACTATACTTAGATTACATAGTAGTTTGTTTATTGTAAGACCAATTCATGGGAGCTACCTGAAAATGATAGATGTATTATGTAGTTGACTTTTGATCATACAGATCACCTACCCAATCATTTTTTTACAAGCCTAAATTTTTTTTCCCATAAAAAACTCTAAAAAAAATGAGGTGATTCATTTTGACTTGTACTTAATGTTATGAATAATATTACCATGAAAATACCAAAGAATATATTTTTTGGCTCTCTAATGGCTTTCATTGGCATCCAAATAATATAATGATACAAAGTTCATAACAAATTAAATATTATGAGGAGTCCAAGTCAACTGTAGAAGATTTATCACTGATTTCCCACAACAATATAAATCAATGAAATATTTAAGTAAAAATAATATATAGATATGCGAAAGGTAGCATGACTACCTCTTTAGATTAAAAATATTTAGTCTACATTGCTAGTATAAAAATAACTCTCTTCCACAATGAATAATTCAATGAATATCTCTCCATGCTCTTATATATATAAAAAGGTTGGGGATAGGTTTCAGAGAGTATTGAACTTGAAAAACATGTCTTATTCAAGATAATACATTAGTATTAATAGTATAAGTCAATCAAGTTAATAACTCGATTGATGCACTTTTATAATAATAGTTTGTGGATGATTATATACCAAATCCATTATCCATGAATTATATTACAATTAATAAAAAATCACATCTTAAAACCATACAATAGTGTAGGAGTAGAAAAATAAACTAAAAAAATAAGGTATATGATAATGCCATGGATAAAGCTCTCATTATGTATTGCTTAATGTTATGATGGATTTTTATTTTTTTAAATGTTTAAAAATGTGTAATAAATATCATATTTGGTATGTTTAAAAGCATTTGTAACATGAATATGATTGTACTTGAAAATTTAAGATGATGTTTTATATTATTCAATGTTGGCATGCTTTGTTAGTTTTTAACATGTTCATAATGCTCTAATAGATGTTTTATTTATTATGCTTGAATTATAGCTACCTTTGAAATTAGTATTTATAGGTAGATGTATAATGTGACATTTTTTTGAAAATTAAATTATTCATATGATTTAGCAATATACAATGTTGTAATTATAACATAATGCCATGGCTTAAGATATCATTTTGTATTATTTACGATGAAGCAAAAATTTGTTTTATTACATCTACATATTTAGTTGTTATTTATTTATTTATTGATAATTGAGCTATTATTTTTTTTAAACCTAATGATAAATTCTATAAACCTCTCAACTAATTTTTTTTCACATATTTTTTATTCATAAAACTTTTGTTAGTGTGATAAAATTATTAATAATAATGTGGGTTGCTTGTTTTAAAATAGATGATGGATTAAAGTTCATAGAATATTTACAACAAATGAAGGCTTCATATCTTCTTTCTAATGAATAATTGATATCACTTAAGATGTTTTATATTGTCTAATGGTAGAATGTATTTTTTTAATGTTTTTGTAGCCATGTAATTCATATATTGATTAATATTATTAAAATCCTTTGTAATCAAGGTATGGTCATACTTTATTATTTAAGATGTCATTATATATTGTTTAATCTTGTAATTTCATTTCTTTTTTACACGAACTTGTAGGCATGTAATAAATATCTTGTTTATTGAATAATTTAAAAATTATTTAAATTATTGAATAATTTAAAAGTTATTTAAATTATTGAATAATTTAATCTTGTAATTTCATTTTTTTACACAAACATGATTTTAATTGAGAATTATATGATGACATTTATTTAACATTTAATATTGGTACATGTGCCGTTGTTGAAGCCATTAATTGGCATGTATGGATTGATTTATTTTGAAATGCAACATAACCAATACATCCCAAATTAGTGGATAACATATACCAAGACAAGGTTTTCAAAGCTACCTAATGAAAAGATAATTTTAAAAAAATAAATTTATTAAATATGTTGAATTAAAAAAATATAGAATTTAATTATTTTATATATGCAAACAAAAGTGATATTTTTATGTCATTCTAAATATTAACTAAGGATTTTGGAAATGAGTATCTTTTACCTGTCTATCTTTCATACTATTGAGACACTTTCAAGAGGTTCTAGTCTTGTATATGATAGTGTCCATCATGTAGAAAAGTATGAACCAACATAAAATTTGATAAAAATAGGGAATATAGTTCAATATTCAAATTTAGTGAAATATTTACATGATCATGCTAAAAAAATTCCTAGAGCAAAGAAATAAATTTATTCGGAGGAAAAAGTATATGTTCATCAAATCTTCATATGTCTGTAAAAAAAAATTAATCTTTTTTTGGTAAATTTGAAGGTATATATTTTATCATTATAAACCTTACACCTTATTTCAGATGTGGATGATATTAAATAAATATTTAAGTACATTTAAATTTCCTTAAAGGTATCTATTCTAAAACATGTGTTAAATTTGTTTACTTGACAAACACATTACTCTTATTTTTTGCCTTTTCCATGTTAAAGAATTTGTTTTGTTAGATATATTTAAATAGTGTTTTTTTATTTATGTTTTATATGAATTACGTTACATTTATTTATAGTGTTTAATTTTAAATCATGGATTTAAAAATAGTTGGTGCAATGTCAACATAAACTTTATTTTATTTCTTGCTCAAAGGTTGAGTTGAAATCAAATTGTTTGTCCAAATATTAGAACTCTACCCTATTCAGTTAATTTTAAACATTGATTTATGAAATCACATTTTTTTGATGCATTTCATTTATAAAAAACCATTTTTATAATAAAATTAAATTCTTGTGTTGAGTCAAATGATATTCAAGAAGGACCCATTTTATAAATTAGCAAATTTTACATAGGTTGATTGAAGATGACATGTAAACTACTACTTTTTTTACCATGTAGCATATTATTTCTTGGATTTACAATCTCACACACACACACACACACACACACACACACACACACACACACACACACACACACACACACATAGATATATATGAGTGCTCTCATCTTCAACTTAGAAATTTTTACCTCCAAAGATGAAGAGATTATAAATACACTACACATATAAAATAGATTAAATAATCAGTTGTAGTTAGGCTCATCATCAACCAATGTCTGATTGTAAAACAAATTATGTACCAACATATCTTGTTATACCTACCATAAAAATATATATTGTGACAACTATTTTTCCTTTTAAAGAGATAACTATTGAAAAAACATTTGGTTGATAAAGGGAAGAGTGCTTTAAAAAAATAACCTCTAAGAGTACAACAATTAAAATTTTTCTAATATTTCTAATTTTTTTCCAATAAGAGTGGGGAAATATGTATGACATGTTTAAATGAGGTTTATGTAAAATTTTATGATAAAATTAACAATGAATGTTTTGACATATTGTTTAATGGAAGCACTAGAAAATAAATAAGTTTTTCATTCATTTCAATAATCCATGGGAAATAATTTTACAATTGGCATCAATAAGAAGTTATTGTTGTGAAGACAATGAAAACATACTAGTTCATCAGTTCTATACCAGTAACATAAGCAATATCTGAAAAATAACTAGCATAACTTGGGTCTACATTATTGGTGTTGTTATGTCAACTTGTCCTACTTATAATTTGCATCATATAGATAAATTGAAATCTATAATGATAAATTTTTAAATAAAAGATATGTTAAAGACATTATTTTTTATGACATTTTTTGGTGCACATTATAGAAATACAAACTCATAAATCATGAGACCAGTACAAAATAAAGCACGAATTACAATGATAACTCCACCTTATACTCATATTAAATTTTATAAAAAATAGTAGTGGTTTTATTCTTGAGGGACCAAGCCATGATACTTACCTAAAGATGATAGATATATCATCTATTTGACATACGATTGTCTGGATCACCTTCCAAATAACTATCTAAGTAACTTAAAACTTTTGTGTTCCACCAAAAGCATAGAAAAAAAATAATATTTTACTCATAAACTATAAATAATATAATTATTACTAATAATATTAAGATATCATAGAATTCATATTGTAGATTTCCAATGGCTTTCATGGGGATTCTAGTAGTAGTGTCATACTAGGTTCATAGAAAATGAAATATCAGGATGAGTTTGAGTAACCTATACATGACTTCTCATTGATTTCCTATATTAGTATAAATCAATGAGATATTCAATAAAAATAATACATATATTTATAAATGGTAGGATGACTACCTTATTATCTTAAAAGGTGCTAGCCTCAATTGCCAATATAATAATAACTCTCTTACATAATGAATACTTAACCCACTAGGTCTCTACACTCTTATAAATATATGAAGGAGGCCATGGATAGGGTTTAGAGAGTAGTTAACTTGTATAATAAATCTTCTTAATGATATTAATTTAATATTAATAGTATAAGTTAATTAAGTAAATAACTTGATTGATACATTTTTACAAAAATAGTTTGTAGATAATTGTACACCAATTAGTGATTATCCATGTATTATATTACAATCAATATTACAAGTTTATATTAAAACCATATAATAGTCTAGGAGTAATAAAAGAAACTAAAAAATTTAAGGTATGTGACAATGGGTAAGTGCACAAATTTGGGGGACAAAAAGGAGCTACCAGTGGACATGATTTTCTTGACATTTTAGAAAATTATATTTGTGTAGATAATTTAAAATAGAAACACTCAAAATTTGAATATACTATAATAATATTAATTGTATAAATTCAAGTCTAGTTTTGAAGAAAAATAATAATTTAAAAAAATTACTAAGTATAACTAGGTCAAACATCTAAAATTTCAATATGAATTCCCATTTTTTAAGAAAATAGAGTGGATAGATGGTCGTGTGGACCGCCATTTTTTTATCATCATTTTGTATTGATAGAAATTATTTGGTGAATATTTAGATAAGATCTAATAGTTTTTTACTTGTATTTTTTATATTTTATCAATAATTATTTTAATAGCATTAATTTTTAAAGTAAATAGATCCTGAAAACTAATAAAAAAATGGATAGTTGACTGTGTGTCCCCCTAAGTACATCAAAAAAACAAAAAATGGATTTTTTTAATGTGTGTATAATTAGTAATAGTTTGTGATAATATAATTTATTTTTCACTTGGATTAATTAAAAATAAATTATATGAACATGTATAGGCATGCATATTTGTGGCATTTGGTGGCCTGAAAAAGCTAATGTTAAAAATCAACATAGTTTGTAAACTTAAATTAGTCCAAAAATTATAGAAATCATATATTTGAAAAGAGGAGAGCATGATTATCATCATGGTAATAAATTTTCAAATTTGGATTAGGAATTCTTAGTGTATTTAGTTATGGAATTTGAAATTTTTATTTTTTATTTAACCTCTTGGACTCAAGTGTAGAATGACTGGTCCAAGCCTTTTGCTTAGGAATCCAAGTATTTTTTTAGCCAAAAGGCTCATTTTTTGAATTTAAATTTGAATAAATTGTATTCATTATAAATTTTACATATTATAATGTGTAAGTACTATGGTGAATACATACATGTTATGAGGAATGCATACACATTCTTGTTATTTTGTATAGAAAAGTCCCAAAACATGTATATGGATGCCAATATTTACTTGAAGCTGATATTTACTAAAATTAATGTTAAGTATAAAGAATATAAATCTATCCATACAAATGTATTAATTAATACAAATATAACAAATGATAAGTATAAGGAATATTATTTTTTTTAATTTATTTAAGTAATGATAATAAATTAGGGCCACTGCATTTGATAGAGTTGGTCTCATAGATGCATGCCTTATGATGTGGAAAATAGTTTTTCAAAATCCAATATGGTCAGTACTTAAGCATTTTGATCATCTCAATATTAAACCTAGCAATTTTAGGGCATAACATTTGTAATTTATGTCCATTTTTGGTAAACATATAGTCATTTTTATGTTTTTGTGCCATCTCGATTTCTTCCTAATATTTCTAGGAGTCCTAGCTTAGTAAAAAAATTGAAGTTTTAAAACCAGTCACTTTAAGCATGATCCAAATTCATGTGATTAGGGAAACATAGGTTACATTGATGACCTACACATATCAAATGACCACTTTGGGTTGATTTTACTTGATCATCATCCCTTCCTCATCCTTGATCACTTCCTACTCATTCCTCATCACCCTTAATCACTCTCTCATAATTATTAATTATCCCTAATCAATCCCTCATTGACCTTACTATTCCTATTCATCTTTGATCACTCCTTTATCATCCATAATCAATCTTTCATTAACCATCATTATCCCTCATCATCCTTAATCACTCCCTCTTCACCCAATATCATCCCTAATAACTCTTTATTCATCCTTTGCCATCCCTAATACATTCTTCCCATCCTTCATCATCCCTAATCAGTCCCTCCTCATCCTTAATGACTCTCTCATTGACTTTTATTATCCTTCATCATCTCTAATCACTCCATTATCACCCCTAATCATTCTTTTATTGAATATCACCATCCCTAATTACTCCCTCCTCATCCTTCATAATCCCTATTCCCTAATCACTCCCTCATTGACCCTTACCATTATTCATCACTCCATCATTGCCCCCCAACATCCCTCACCATCATTAATCACTCCCACATCATGTGATGTAATTATTTACACTAAATGTATCTTTAATTCCAATCATATTTTGTTTAATCTATTATAATATAAATTAACTCTTTTATAGGACTTATGTTTTCAATACATTTTTTTGATAGTCAATTATATTACTAAATGAATTTGATGATCTTATAAATTTATAATCAAGTAACATAAGTACTATAAAAAAATAGAGTTTGAATTTTAATTCATCAAATTATCTTTGTTATACAATTGACTAGATTAAATTTTATTTAGCTCCACCTTTCATAACTTGGTTCAAAGGATAAAAATTAAACACAAATCTCTTTTATATTTTTCTAATTCAAAGAATATTGCAACATATGAAAGCTTATTTGGTGTTTCCCATTCTTGTATGACTTGAATCTTGGTTAGGTTCACACATGAACTCTTTGTGTGTGTAATTTATCTTAAATATTTTATCTCTTAGATGGAAAATGAAAATTTATTGGTTTTATCATAAAAAATTTCTTATAAAAAAATTGAAACATTAGTTCAATATGGTGTAGATGTTCATCCAATGTTTTCTAAGGATTAAGATGTCATCAAGATAGATTTTTAAAATGACATAGTTAAATGGCCTAAGAATGTTTCTTGACATCTCAATGAGTGAATTCACTACATTATTTAACATAAAAGGCATAGACAACTACTCAAACAATCCTTAATTTTTTCTCTAATATTATATTACAAATGTCAATAGGTTCAACATGAATACAAAGAAACCCAAACCTAAGATCAATTTTGGAAAAGACTTCTACACCATGGATATGGAATCAAAATTCATCAATATTCAAATGAGGATAATAGTTATTCAATTTAATATTTATAATATTTTTTTAATTAATTAAAAACCTCATGTCCCATCCTTATTTTGTGCAAGAACAATTGGGCTTCTGCAAGGCAATAATAACATGTCCGTTATCCATGATTTCATGGATCTACCACTTAATAGGTTATATTTCATGGATTTAATCTATTCATTCTTTAAAAATGATATGTTGTATAAATAGGTTTGAGTTAGAGCTAGTTAAGTGATAAAATCAATAGTATTTTTAGTGTACATTATATAGGAACTTATTTAGATGATTGAAATATAACCTTGTATTCAATTAGTTTATGCTTTAATTATTTTGTCTTTGTTATTATTGTACAAACCACACTATGATATGGTTCCATAATGATGTTGTTAGATTTACTTGTTACCATCAATATTATACTTCTTACTATAAATGGCAATATTTTTACACTTCCTAGCAGTAATGATTGAAATTTTATGAACTATGATATATGGTATTTTAGATCATGATAATATATCACAACAATTAAATGACATAATTCATTTTCTATATGTAAATGGTAAATATTTGGTTAACCACATGCTAAACATCACATACCTCTACTATTGAGATGTCATAAAGGATTGCATCTTTAAAATATTTGATTTTGTACAACAAGTGACACTACTAGGCCATCCATTTCTCAAGGCCTATACTAAATCATAAACTAGCGTATGGTTATAGATGATGCATAAATTTCAAGTTTAATTTTTGAAAATGTGTTTTAGGAGAAATTAAATTCTTCTAAATTATATTATAAATGATGAAGTTTATTGGTTAACCATTCATCTACATTTGTTAATGAAATAATGTTTATAGTTCATATAATTTCTTGTAGAAGAAAGTGGATATGTTTTTAGTATTGACCATATCTTTAGGTTCAAAATATATTACCTACTTACCTTTTTTTATTGCTAGATAACTTGTACCTAATTCTTCATTGGATTGAATATTGATGTTATAAATTAAGCACCACTTTCCAATCTCAGACTACTTGTTTTAATCAATTGATAATTATTATCCACTCTTTCATATGATGGCTCAATAAATAGACATATAGATAGAAAGAATTTAATTTGATTATTCCAATCATAAAATATCCTCATATTTAAATAAATTTATTGGTTTAAATAAATCACATACCTTGGTGATCCTCATATTTACTACCCATTTTTTGGTGCTCTGGTGGTTTTACTTGCTTCTTTTTTCCTGGTGGAACTTTAATTTTAAATTACATCATTTTTAATAGGAACATATTATTCATGTGTTGAATATTTATGTTTCAAATTTTCCCTCATGTCATTTTGATCACTATGTCTTATATTTTTTGATAGCACTCAAATATCCACTTGTATCTCCTAGCATTGTTAAACCCCAACACAATACCACTATCCATTTTGACCACCAATTTAATTTAAAACATACTAATTTCCTAAAAATTAGACTCATTTTAGATTATACTCTAAATAACCTAGTAGATCATATTAGTTTATTTATATAAACCATTTTTTATTCAGATTTATAAGATTTCACCCATTCAACCCATATACCATATAACCTAGCGTTATCCATTGCTTGAATAATGCTTTGTCTGATTCCAATTGTAAGTATATCCATAGGATTAAAAAGTATATTATGATAAAGGACCCACATAAATAAAAATAAATATAAATATAAATAATATATAGATTATGCTTACAATTAAAAAAAATACCTATGTAAAAAATAAGCATGTAGCCATTATCCATCAAGTTAAATTCAACACCAAGATTTTTCGTATGGTATTTACACCTAAGAAGTAAAATTTTGTTATAACACATATTTTTAATATTTTTAATAGGTATTTATCCTTTATAGTATGCGTAACCAATCTAACATAAATATTTTCATAAATGGTGGACTACTTTCTATTATCATTTAATAGACATCATTGAAGGATTTAAATATGATCAATTAACAAACATCATTAAAGGTGTTAAATATGATAATATGATAGACATAATTAAAGGATCTAAATAATGTGATTTTTACAATAATAAGAAAGATAAAATAATTAAACCATGGAAAAATCATTTCCTTCCTTACTTATTTCATGCCACATATTTAACTCCTTATGCTAACATGAGGTTCTTGTACTCTAAGTTTTGTAACTAAATCAATAAAAATGTTTTATTCTTTTGAAGTAATTGTGTCTATATATATATATATATATATATATATATATATATATATATATATTTCAAAACATTTCTAACTTTACTTCATTCCATTACAGGTTTTTCATTATGCAAGGTTGAAAACAATAGTGCTTAATCCTTGGCAACCATGCCACTAACAATCCAGGCAATTCATAACCAAAAATATTATAAATATTGCCATATATATGAGTGATAATAATTTATTATGTATGAAATCCTATTTTTATAGCCTTTTCCTATGTTAACTTGTGTATCATATATTCCAAACATATTTCAATGTCTCATTGAACTTAAAACCCTCTTAACATAATTAAAGTCCTAGTAATTGGACCATTTTTATAAGTGGTCCTTATAAATCCTCATAAGGATATGTTATTATTTCAGTCTACAAGTTACTATGATACTCATAAGATATGGAATGATCCATACATGATAATTTAATGATTAAAATTATTGTAACTTGTATATATTCCAATTATCTACCTAATATGGAGTGACTAAAATTTAGAATTCGTAAAGGTAAGAGTAATTTCAAAGAGAACCATGTATAACTCAGGAAAAAAAAATCTTATTCATACAATTAGTTATAGAAAAGTTCTAATTCTAAGGATAATTATTTTTATAAGACATATTGATTCCCAAAATTAAGTACATAAATACAACTAAAAAAATAACTAACTTATCTCCCTACAAGTGTTAGATGCTTATACATTTAACATGAAGCTTTGGCTTCTCATGTTTTCATTTCTCTTCCTAATTCATCATAGGAAACTATTCAACCTTATATTTTTATTTTTTACTTACATGAACATTTATAAAATATAGAATATATATGTCTCACATATATAACATTTTAAAAAACATGTAAAATAAAATTTATTATGCCTTACTAACATTAAGTCTTTATATTAGGAAGAGTGATACCTTTAATAATATCTTGCTCATTTTTTTGAATAATAAATACCCAAAGGCCTCAACATGAATAACATATCAAGAAGAAGTAGTTAATAAATTAAGCTATTTTATCCACCATCAAGGTATTAGATGGATTGACTTAGGATGAGGAAGGATTGAGTAGAGATGATGAGGGAGTCATTAGGGATAATGAGGGATGGTGAGGGTCAATGAGGAACTGACTACGGAAGATGATGGGGTGATTAGGGGAGATGAGGGATGAGGAAGGAGTGATTAGAGATGATGAGGGATGATAAAATAGTGATTAGGGATGGTGAGGGTAAACAAAGGAGTGATTAAAGATTATGAGGGAGTGATTATAAATTATGAGGAGTGGTGAGGGTCAATAAAAGAGTGATTAAGGATGATGAGAGACAAAGAGGGAATGATTAGAGATGATGCAGGATGATGAAGTAGTGATTAGTGATGATGAGGGAGTGATTAGATATGATGATAGATGGTGAGATATAATGAGGGATTGATTAGAGATGATGAGGGAGTGATTAGAGATGATGATGTATGGTGAGGGTCAATGACGGAGTGATTAGGGAGGATGAGGTACATGAAGGGAGTGATTAATGATGATGAGGGATAATGAGGGTCAATAAGGGAGTAATTAGGAATGATGAGGGAGTGATTAATTATGATGATGTACAATGAGGATCTATTAGTATAGCTATTCATAACTATTACCATAACTATTCATAATTATTACATTGTTTTATATAACTAGAGTTAGGTATTAGTTTGTTACAATGATTGGCTTGATATGATTGTTTTAAACATATTACTTAATTCTATAAATAGACATATTCACATCATAATAAATAATTCAATCATTTCACTCCTATAATCTAGTATCAAAGTGTCTGGCACAATAGAGTAAAGCATTTGGAATTTTAAGTGATCCAAGCTTGAAGAACAACAACATTTAAGGATCAAAGTGCTAAACATTAAAGTTTGATAGATTCAAATCAAAGGTATAAGCCTTCAATTTTCCTAGTTGATTCAAGGAATAAAATATCAACCCTAGTGGAATGTGATCAATGTCTATAGCCAATCAAATAAGAGAAACAACCCATAAAAATGAGAGAATGATGTAAAGGAGAGAATGTTGGAAAGCATGAACCTACATTTTGGTAGTGGATGTGACTAAGCCTGAGATTATGGAATGTTGAATAACTGGCCAAGAAAGCCTTGGAATTTTTCATCATAATTTTAAGCATGCAAAGATACCATAATATTTTTTTCCTTCAATCAAGCATAGTACATAATCATTGCCACGCATAAAAGTTAAAGCATATAGTGAAACGCATAAAAAGTTGAAGCATATAGTGAAACACATAAAAAGAATAATATTGGAATAAAACCCTCCAAGGTACACTTTTTATATAAAATTTTGAGGCAAAAACATACTTCTTTAATTATAAAATGTTGTATAATTGAAAGTAGAAGTAAAAATAAACATAAAAATCTCTGCTCCCAAACTCATGTAGTTTGTTGCCCAACTCCTTAAAAAGGTAATTTTTTCTCCATGGAAGATGAAGATGTAATTGATTCTTTAGTTCAAATAATTATGGGGCATCATCACTGGTGCAATTACCCATCTAAGCAAAGTTGATGAGTGAAGAAAATATGACTAGTTAGATGCAAAATCCATGATGTTGATCACACTTAGTCTCATCGACGAGGTTCAACCTTAAATTTGGGATGTGTAAAAATTAAAAGAGGCTTGGGATATTTTTTCCACCATATATGAGGGAAAAAATTAGATGAAGATACTCCATCTCTAGTCAAAGCTTCATATTCTCAATATGAAATATGGAAATAAAGTTGAGGAATTCTTACATTGGGTAGTAAAACTATGAGCTAAATTGATTGAACTTAAAGAAAATATCAAAGACAAGATACTACTTATGATCACACTGAGAGCTCTCCTCTCTCAATTTTTCACTTTCATCATGACATTGAACATCACAAAATATGTAATGTCTTTCTAAGAATTGGTGAGTCTACTTTAACAAGAAGAAGCCATATAATCTATGTAAGAAGAGTTTGAGAATACACCCCTGATATCCAAGAAATATGGTCCAAAATACTCAAAAATACCACCAAAGTATACACAACAACATCATAAATCTGAAAAGGCAAAAATATGGTTTCACATTTTCCGTACCAATACACATGATAATAATAGTTATTGGTATAATTCTTTGACATTAGGCTCATCCAATCAAGAGGGCACATTAGGTAGAGATGAGTTACATAAATCAAATATTTATCCTCGATGATGGAAGTAACATAGACATGTAATAGCATAACACCAATAAGATGATGAATTTGAAGAGGAAGTAACTAAAAAACAAAATAAAATGGTGCATATAAGGATGTTATTCTTGTCTCCCAACCCTCATCACAAATAAGAAACATTTGGTTGATTGATTCTATCACTAACAAGCATATGATAGGATGCAATGAAATTATTTGAATCACTAACAACTCAACCCAATAGAGATCAAGTTAGAATTTTAGAGGATAAAGAGTATGTTGTAGAAGGAATTGGTACTATCACCATTCCTCTTGGGATATGAGATTATACTCTCACAAAGGTATTGTATGTCCCTAGTTTCATAAAAAAATCTCTTATTTGTAAGTAAGATTTTTTAATCATAAGGTTAAGGTAGAGTTTATGATCAAGAATGGTACAAAATCATATCTCCTCTCGCAAGATGGTTTGGTCATTGCTAGAAAAAATTTTAAGGGTCAATTATTTTCCCTAAATGCAATTTCATCTAATGATATTGCTCTCTACCTCTACAATAGAATATATAACATTATGGCATTATGGATATGGGCACATTTCTACTAGTTCATTGTACTAACTCAACTTTAAGGTCATGGTCTATGGAATTCATTAGTTATCTCATTCATTTCTTGTATACCCTATATGCCGTACCAATAAACAACATAGGGTTATATTCAAGCCAAGTTCCTAAAAAGCCAATGATCGTCTCAATGTGTTAAATATCAATCTGTGTGGACCATAGCCTACTTCTTTTCAAGGATTAGATTACTTTCAATTATTTGTTAATGATTTATCTCATAATATATGGGTATTATTTTTGAAGAAGAAAAGTGAAGCCTTTACACATTTTAAGGTCTTCTATCAGTTTGTTGTCACCCAATCAGGGAGGCCTCTTAGACTCCTCTTCTCAGATCAAGGGGGGAATTGACATCAAAAGAATTATTGGAATTATTAAAGTAACATAGAATAAAACAATACCTTAATACTACCTATATTCCATACTAGAAAGGAATAGTAGAGAGATGAAATCATTCAGTCATGGATATGTCTAACTGCATGCTTTCCACTATGATGTTGGATGCACCATTTTGGGAATATGTAGTTTAGATATCTATATATATTATCAATAGGGAACTTATAAATATATTGCATGACAAGACACCATAAGAGGTATGGAGTGGTCATAAACCTTTGATCTCTTATCTTAGAGTATTTAGTTGTACATCTTATATGCATGTCCTTGCTAAAAAGATGAAGGAGGTCAAACCAAAGACACTATAGTGTATTCTATTATGGTTTAGTACTACTTCAAATTATAATCATCTCATGGATCCTGAGACAAAGAATATATATGAAAGTTGTGATGTCGTTTAAGATGAGTCATCATTCACCTCATTTCCATAAAAGGAACCAAAAGATACTACCTCGCACAAACTATTCCCACAGTTAGATGATGAGATTAAAGAATATTCTCACAAAGAAGTTGATTTTAAAGGAGAGTTATTTTTTGATCTTTGAAATATGGAAGATAATTCTTCATTGAATTAGTAACAACATCATTTCCCAAAATAGGTAGAGAGTACCATTAAGGACTCCCACTTGAACTTTAATCTAGATACTTCATCAAGAATTTGGACTAGAAGATAGGTGAGACAAGAAGTTAATCTTGTAATGATGAGTTCAGTAGTTGACAACACCAAACTAGAGATGGTTTGAGAGGCTTTATGTTAACCTTAGTGGAAGAAGGCCATACATGCTAAATACAATGCCCTAAAAAAAAATGGGACATGAGAACTTGTTGATCTACCTATAGAAAATAAATCTGTTTGCTACAAGTGGATTTTCAAGACAAAGTACAAAGTAGATGGATCTATCAACAAATATAAATCATGAATTTTTGTAGAGGGATATTATTAGCAATAAATAATTGACTATGAGGAGACATTTAAATCCACTACAAATATCAAAACCATCAATTTTTTTTGCACACTCATAGTATAAAAGGGATAGAAGATTTAATAGATGGATGTGAAAAGTGCATCTCTAAATGGTGATCTCAAAGAAGAATTGTACATGACCTAGCCAAAAGGCTTCATTGATTAACAACATCTACATAAAGTATGTCCTCTAGTTAAGTAACTTTATGGACTAAATCAAGAACCAAGGTCATGTTATATTAATATTTATGATCATTTATTGCAACATATATTCATTTGTATCCCCTCAGATACAAATTTGTATATCAAGAAGGTAAGAATAGAGATTTTTATTCTTATTTTATATGTGGATGATCTTGTGATCATAGGAAGTTTAGATGATATTGTTGAGGAATTAATGTGAATAAATTGAATAAATTCTTTGACATGATAGTTTTGGGGCTACTTCATTATTATTTTGTCTTGGAGATATGGAAAAACAAAAATCATATTTTTGTCTCACAGATGAAATATGTAAAGACACTCCTTGAGAAATATGGGATGATAAATTGAAAACCAAGGTCAACTCTGATGGAGAGAGGTTTTTAACTATATAAATTTCATTAAGTCACCTCAATTAGATGAACTCATTATAGGCATCTTATTGGGAGTCTCATTTACTTGACTTATACTAGACAAGACATATGCTTTATTGTCAGCTATGTTTTAAGATTCATATAAGAGCCAAAGAAATGTTATTGGGTTGAAAAAAACCATGTTTTAAGATATGTTTGAGGTATAATTAATTATGGTCTAGAATACAATAAAAAGTAAATTTATTCTTTCATGGTCACACTGACTCAAACTATGCTAGATCTATTGATGATAGGAAATCAACCTTAGGGTATATTTTTCATCTCAGATCTGGACCTATTTTTTGGATAAGAAGAAATATAAATTTTATCTCTCATTTACATAGGTATAATACTATTTCATATGAGGATATGTGTGTGAGGTAATTTGGTTACATTGTATTTTATCTAACATAGACATTCTTGAAGATCAACCACTAGATCTTTTTTTTGACAATCATGTTGTGTTAAATCTTGTCAAGAATATAGTATTTCATTAGAGGACCAAACACATTGAGGTCCAGTGCCAATATATTCAATAACAAGTTTTAAACCACCACATTCAACTCTCGTATTGCCTAATAGGATCAAAGAAAATAGATATACTCACCAACTCACTTATCAAGGTGAAATTATTTTGGGGGTACATTTGTAAAAATAATGTAATATAGGGGGGAATGTTAGAATAACTATTCATAACTACTACATTTTTAATATAACTATTAGTTAGGTACTAGTTTGTTATAATGGCTAGATTGATATGGTTGGTTTAATCATATTCCTTTATTGTATAAATAAACCTATTCACAGCATAATAAATGATACAAGCATTTCACTCCTACAGGGTCAATGAGGGATTGATTAGACACAATGAAGAATAAAGAGATATTTGTTATGAGTGATGGGGGTTGAGTAAGAAGTGATTAGGGATGAGGGAGGGATGATGAAAAAGTAAAATAAACATAAAGTGGTCATTTGATGTGTGTAGGTCATCAATGTGACATATTTTATGTCTATCACACCACCTTAGATCTAGTTCAAAGTGAGTGGTTTGAAAAATTCACTTTTGACAAACTGAGGACTCCTATAAATTTTAAGAAGAAACCCAGAAAGCACAAAAACCTTAAAAATGACTATATGTTTACCAAAAATGGACATCAATTATAGAATTTTTGCCCAAAAATCTATAAGTTCAATACTGAGACCATGAAAGTGCTTAATTACTGACCATATTGGGTTTTGAAAAACTTTTTTCCACATCATAAGGCATGCAGTTCTAAGACCAACTCTATTAGATGTATATTGACCCTAATTTATTATATCTTATAAAATAAATTAAATGTGTAAGGAATATAAATATCTCTTATAATAAACATTTATTTATAAAATATTAATTTCAAGTAAATATTAGCATTCATGTACATGTTCTGGTGCTTATCCATTCAAAACACCATGAATGCATATGAATTCTTCATAATACCTGCACATTCCTCATAATGTGTACATATTACTCATTATGCATACATGTTCCTCATAATTTACAAATTATTAGGAATGCATGCATGTTATTAGGAATCCATAAGCATTATTATAAATGCATAGGCATTATTAAGAACACGTATTTGTTATTAATAATGCATATGCATTATTAGAAATGTGTACACATTATTAGGAATGTGTAAACATTATTAGGAATGTGTACACATTATTAGGAATGTGTACATATTATTAGTAATGCATACAAATTATTAGGAATGCATATGCATAATTAGGAATGCATGTTCATTATTAGGGATGCATACACATTTTTAGGAATGTGTACACATTATTAGGAATGCATATGCATTCCTAAGTTTAATGGATATGAAAATGAATTCAAATAATACATACATGTTATAACAATAATATGTATGCATTATGATCATAATTCATACACATTATGACCATAGTGTGTATGTGTTATTTTTATAATGCATGTGTATTAGTATAAATGTCCATTAAATTGTTCCCCAACTCTGTGCACATACCCTAATTTCATGGCTAAACATCTCTTTTTATATTATTTAATGCTATAATGCTTTGTTATTTTATGAAATGCTTATAATTGTGTAATTAATATCTTATATTTTATGTTTAAAACCATTTTAAAGATAATTATGGTTGTACTTGAAAATATAAGATGATGTTATATATTATTTAATGTTAGAATGCTTTGTTAGTTTTTAAATCTGTTTATAGCCATTTAATAGTTTATTAATTATTATTATTGAATTATACCTAACTTTGGGTTTAATATTTATTTGTGGATTTAAAATTTGAAGTTTTTATTAAAAAAATATATATATTTCTATGATTTAGCAATATATAAAGTTATAATTATAACATCATACCATGACTTAAGATATCATTTTGTATTGTTTATAATAAAGAATGGATTTACTTTATGACATCTGCATATTTAGTTATTATTTATTTATTGTTGAGATCCTATTTTATAGTACTAAATTTTATATTTTATATATCTATTTACTTAGTATTTTTCACATATTTACATTTGATAAAACTATTATTAGTGTGATAAAACTATTAAGAATAATTTGGGTTATTTTATTTTACAATAGTTGATGGATTAAATCTCATAGAATATTCACAAAATATTAAGGCTTCATAGTTTAATGATAATGAATTAAAAAATTCACTTAATATGTTATTTTATAACGTTTAATGGTGGATTTTTTTTAATGCAAATCTATACATGTAATTGATATCTTGATTTCTATGGTTAAAATCTGTTTGTAATATAGATGTAGTTATACTTTATTAGTTAAGATGTCATTTTATATTGTTTAATTTTTGAATTTATTGCCATTTTTTAATATGAATTTGTAGATATCACACACACACACACACACACACACACACACACACACACACACACACACACACACACACACACACATTTATCATGTTTAAAATTTATTCATAGCATTGACATAATTTTACTTGAGAATTATATGATAGCATTTCTATAACCTTTTTTTTGGCTCATATGCATTTGTGTACACACATATATTAATATTTAAGCTAAAGCAGTGCACTTGTAACCACCCTTATTACATAATTATCTCATGACTTATTTGAGGGCCTCTTGACCACTTTCCTTCACTTTACATGTATATTAGTCATCATTTTAATAAAATAAATGACTCCAAAATTTCCCTATTTATCATGCAAGGCAGTTCAAGCTCACCCATAGAGTATTCTTGGTACTTAAATTAGTTGTTTGTGATCCTCAGTCAACAATGCCCTGATTAGATAAAATCACACTACTCCCTTGTTTTCATCCACTAATATTTTCCTCCTACCAAATTACAACTAATTAAATAAAAATTAAAGGGTTGGCCCTCAAGTTTAAAAATCTTTGTCCAAAGGAATTCCAAAAATACCAATATAAATTCACATTTATAACCATTTTACACATAAAAGATTACACACTAAAAAGAACCAGATTTATAATTTCACATTGTGATAAAAGTACCTATTCATCTCAATCTTGATTACATATAACCTTAGTATCCCTAAGGTAAAGTCTCAATACACTCACAAGGTCACAAGTCGTAATTGAAACACTTAATCACACCTAGATTGCACTAACATCTATAATTTTGCATCAGTTTTTCACACATACCATTATAGCATGGGAGAACTATATAGAGTTTGATCCCTCTTTATAGGATTGATATGTAGGCAATGATCAACATATTTGGTGTTTAGGTCAATAAAAAATTAAACCGCTAACCCTTTTTTACTCTATGATTGTATTCATCTTACTATGTCATTGGTAAAGTGTTTCAAGTGAAAGAGGAGATATATATTGGTTTATACATTCAAATACAAAACTCCCACACAATCCATTAAAAATAGAGACAAAGGTGAATCTACCCTATAAATTTTAGATCTCTGCTACTTGTCAAACACCAAAACTCCCTATGGACACCATCACACTCCTATACTATCTAGTTATAATGATCTTATCTATCATCCATACTAGCTTTTATTTTAGGTCCAGACTTAGTCATCACAATCTTCCTATCTTATATAGTTTTATAAATAGCCTACATCTTAGTTTTTTTTCTAAGATTATGTTTTTTCTTTGTACTTCCCATTTCTAGTATACTTATAAATTTAATAAGTTCAAAATCAATTTATACACTTTATTTCATATCCTTAATAGTTTGAATTTTCAAAGATTTATTTTATTAGGTTTTACCATTCTCCTAGTTCCACAAATTTAATAAAACATATTGGTTAACCTATCTACCATTTTTATATTTAAAAACCCTAACCATAGATGTCATTATGGATTTTATCTTTTTTTTTAAATTATTGTCCCAATATTTTCATATCTGATAAGTGATTTAATCATAACAATCTTTCAAGTTTCCATTTCAAATTCTATGCACTCTAAAAAAATTATTTCTACATCTCTTATAAGAAGTGCTAGGTTAAGTTAAATTCCCGTTGACCATACTTAGATTCCTTTTCCTAAATTACATCATGTGGATAAGAACAAAGGTATATCATAATCTTGGATGATAATACACATAGTTAACATGTAGAGGTCAATGAACCTACATCAAAACATGAGAAATATGATCAAGATAACATTAGTCATCAAGATGGATGATAATATGTACTACCTCTTATAAGTGAAGAGAAACTAAAATTCAAAAAAGAGGAAGTTATCAAGATATTTTGAGGACTCCATCAACAACCTCTTGATCATAATATAATTATGAAAATGATTTGGGAGATAAAAAGAAAAGTATGGCATAATCATTTGAGATTTATAATCCATTAGATAAAACTTATGAACCAACATTTACAATGGGTTCCACCCCGGGGATTTAAAAAATTAATATCCTAATTCTTACTTAGCCATTGGGAACACCACCTTTAGTTAACACATATTGTTATTCTATTGATGTACAATACCTTATGTATGAGAATCAATATTTCTAGACTAAGGTGTTATATTTGGAGAAAGGTGTTTTGAAACCTTATCAATGACTAGATTATCACATTGTATTGCATAATCCATTAGAAAAACATATATAAATATATCCTATACTTATAGGTTTTGTGTAACCAAATCTTATGATATATGACAAAAAGGGTGACCTTGAACATCATATTAGATCCTTCCACACAACATGTTTGTAATATGTGTCCAATGATAGAATATTACCCAATTTATATATAAGAAGAATAAATTAATATGCTTTATAATAGTTTTATGAATTACCCAATCAATCATACATATGTTCAATCCTTTGGCTAATTTTTTAGCATACTTTTCAATCAATAGTAGTGACAAGGTTCCATATGCTTAGACTTACCAACTCGAAAATAAATATAATAAGCCCATCACAAAATATGTCATAAGGTACAATATGATGCTAGCTAAGATGACTAGTCCCATGGAAGATAAAGAATTACAAGATATATTCAAGAAACATTTACTAGGATAACTACGTGAGTCCATCATATTTATTAAATTCCTCTCATTCATAAATTTGTGCCACAGTCCAAGAAAACCAATTAAAATTTCAATATAAATAATTAAATAAATCCACCATACAAGGTGAGGCCAACTAATAATAAGAATGATCAAAATGTCATGGTATATGAAATTTATGATCCCACTCCATGCATTGTGTTATCAACTCCTCCAATGAGAAAATTTATGAATGTATCAAAAGTTCCATATAAGGTTCTAAAATTTTTATTAAAATGTAATCTCATATCTCTCCCACCCATTAAAGAGGTTGATTTGAGTAAGCCTCTTCTGAAGGGATTCTCCCACAATGCCTTTTATTAATTTCATAGAGAACTAGAGCAAACAATTAATATATGCATCAATTTGAGCTAAAGGATTTAGGGTTTGATATTTGAAAACATCATCGATGTGGGCACACCTAAAAATAGTTTGAAATCAAAACCAAGTGAAAATACTATAATGAAAATACTCAATGACACTTGTAATAAACATACAACTAATGATATAACTGATACATTTGTAGTATATTATGATTTAATGTAAATCTTCCACTAGTTTCTTACCATTCCCATATAGAGGTAACACATCCTTTTAACTAAATAATTGGTACTGTCCATAATTTAGTGACATCTATGCCACTGAGATTACATTTATCACTAGCATATTCATGTAAAAAGATATTTATGATATCTTGTATTTTCACTCTATGTTCATTTGAGCTCACATTGATCACTAGCCTATTGATAATCGCATGATCAATGATGGTTTTGAGTGTGAATATGTGTAAAAACACACTTATTTGACACCTTGGGTATATAAATATGGATTTTTTGCCCACCACCATGTTAATTATTTAATTCAATCGTCAAATTTAGATTTCCATCCATGAGATTGCACTACCATTACAAGTTGCTCCAACGTATGTGGCCACCTGATCTACAATAGTACCCACTGTAGGGGTTTTTAATATATTATTGGGATGATATTGGATTTAATAGATTTTTTTAGTTATTTATAAATATCATAAGCGTTTAAAGTATATAAATTTTAATGAGGTCATAATACTTTGGGGTATCCCATATAGTGTTCAAAGAGTAACTAACTTGTAGAAAAAAATATTCTTAAATATATGGAGTTATTATTAATAGTAGAATCTAATCAAGTAAATAACTTGATTGATAGATTTTTATAATAATAGTTTGTGTATAATTGTACACCAATTATTGATTATCCATGAATTATATTATAATGAATATTACAAATGCATCTTAAAACCATAAAATAGTGTAGGAGTAATAAAATACACTATTAATTTTTAAGTATACAATTATGTCAGGGCTAAAGATCTCATTTTATATTTATTAATGTTATAATGTCATGTTATTTTCTCAAATTCTTACAATTATGTAATAAATATCTTATTTATTGTGTTTAAAGCCATTTATGACATAAATAATAGTGTTCCTATAAATTTAATATGATTTTATATGTTATTTAATGTTGGAATTTTTTTATTATTCTTTTATGTGGTTGTATCCATCTCATAGATGTTTTATTTATTATGATTGCATTATAGCTAGCTTTGAATTTCACATTTATTTTTAGATCTCTAACACTACAATTTTTAAAAAATTAAATAGTCCATTTGATTTATAAGTATCTAAAGTTAAGTATAACATAATGTCATAGATTAAGACATCATTTTGTAGTTTTTAAAATAAAACACAAATTTTTTTATTACATCTACATATTTAGTCATTATTGATTGATTTATTAACTATTGAGATAGTATTTTCTATTCATTAATGTTAAATTTTTTATACCTCTCAATTTAAAATTTATTCACATATTTAAATTTGTTTAAATTATTATTGGTGTCATAAAATTATTAATAACATTGCATGTTGTATATTTTACAATATTTGATGGATTAAAGATCAAAGAATATTCAAAAAAAATGAAGGCTTCATAATTTATTTATAATAAAGAATTTATTTCACTTAAGATGTTGTTTTAAATTGTTTGATGTTGGAGTGTGTTTTATTTAATGCATTTGTAGACATGTAATTGATATCTTTATTACTATGCTTAAAATATATTTTAATATAGATATGGTCATACATTATCATTTAAGATGTCATTTTATATTGTTTAATATAAGAATGCCTTGTTA
>JARHVA010002090.1:135000-195000 GCA_037957365.1 Torreya grandis | reverse complement strand
TGTTACGTATACAACAAAGTTAGAGAATAGTTATGAAACTTATCATCAAATGCTGATGCAATTGGTAAACATTGAGAACCCTGATGAATTTGAAGGAAAAGCATATGGAATACTTCTAACAGAGATAATTATTGAAAGAGACATCGGGGCGTGACAAACATGATACATGTTGTTAGATCTTCTATTAGTAGAGAGTCATAGAGTATTTATGAACTTGAATGTTTCATGTCAGGTGTTCAAACCCATAGACAAAAATGAAGAAGATTATCTTGAAGAGTATACAATGTATTTCATTGATGGATTGAAAAATAGGCCTTTTTCCATCGAAATCACATTACTCATTGAAGAATCTAGATCTCAGACATATAATCCAAGGAGGAAAAAAGATAACAAATGGGAGGTAAGGAGTAGTATAGATATAGTGATAGTATTTCCAAGGTTTTCCTTCATCCCTATTCATTAATCAAATAAATGGATTGATTTTTGTTGGTCAAAATTATTATTTTACAATCCATTTTGTGATATATAAAGATATATTGGAATTTATGATGAATAAATAATATAAAAGTGGTATTCAATCAATTATAAGTATTGGCATGTGGAGAAAAGAGTATTCCAGCAATGTAGAAAGTCATAGTGATATTGAAGATGAGGATAATCAATATGTTCAAAAAAATACAATGGAACATAAGTGAGGAATAATATCTAGGAGGAAATGTGGCCAAGTTATGGAAGTTAGTGAGATAGATATGTTTGGAAGAATAGATATTGATAGACAAGCAATATGGAATAATGAATATAGAGCTAAAGAAAACACAAATAAATAAATTAAATTCATAAACACCATGAAATATAATGGATTTATTATAGATGAATATATAACACTAGAGATGAATTATGAAACCTTGGGTGCCAAACAAAAAAATCACTTCATATGGTTAGGACACATTTTGATGGAGGTAAAAATACTTCACCCTTATGCATGATAGTCCAAAGAATAATAGGAATATAAAAATCATATATGATAGGATATATTCATCAAGCTCTTCAAGATGCATCATTTATAAAGTGATCTCTACTTTTATGACTTACACCAACTCAAGTTGCAACATTCGATATTGGTGCTTCAATTATCCACGCACAATGTCAAATCAAAATTGTGTATTTTGTTGACTCAGAAAGAATAAGATTTAAAAGTTTCCAAGAGGATATCCTTCACATAAATTATATATTTATTGATGAAATGAGTTTCATTGGGAAACATTTGCTACATAACATAGAATCTAGATTCTGTCAAGTATTTATTTAAAATACAAACATGAGTTTTGGTGGTATATCTATTATTTTGGTTGGAGACTCAGGTCATCTTCCTCCTATTATTTATATACTAGAAAATGATATTATAAAATGGGAAAAACTATTATGGGATGAATTTTTTAAAATAGTTTTTACTTTAGACAAGATCTTTAGACAAGAAGGAGAAAGTGATGACCAACAAAGGTTTCATTGGCTACTCATAATTTTAAGAGATGAAAATATAAAAAGAGATGATTGGAAGATATCGATGACCAAAAATAATGTTGGAATAGATATATGCACTAATGAAGAGTTTGAAAATTATATTCATTTATTTCCCATAAATGATAATGTGCATAACCACAATAAAAGAAAATTTTATTCATTGAAAATACTAGTTGCACATATCATTGCAACCAAACTAGAAAGTGTCAAGGCACCAATGGGAGGTACAAATGATGAACTTGATGTGGATTAATTGATTTCTATCAATTCAAGGGTCATGTTAAATTACTATATTTGGATAGAAGTATGTCATGTAAATGGATCTATAGGGTATATCATAAGTATAATCTACAAACCTAGGAGTGCCCCACATAACCACCAAAATAAGTTACGGTTGATTTTGACAATTACTTAATAATATTATTTGAAGATGAAAATACATATGCAGTTCCAATTGCACCAATACAAAGTGGAAGCAAAACCTAACTACCATTACCGTTGGATTCAACATTAACAATATATAAATCACAAGGTTTGACCATTTAGAAATTAATAATTTATATAGTTAAAATATAAATAATATGATTAAAATTTGTGGCTATATTCTATATAAAGTCCTTTTAAGGACTAAGATATTACCTCCATTTACATATAACCACTACTGAAAGCTAAAAAATGAAAATAAAATTCCAAACGGAAAGCTAACGAAGAGAGATTGAAAATCTTATTGGAAAAATAATTTCATGTATTTATTCATTATTTGAAATGTTATTTGATGTGTACTTATTCATTATTTGACATTTTATGTGATGTGTACTTATTCATTATTTGATATTTTATGTGATGTGTATGGGTATTGCACATTTTGATGAGTACAAAAAAAAAAAAAGTTTGAGATTTTTAAATTATGTAAATTAAAATTTTGGGAGATTTAATGTAATATATATTATACATTTCAAGTTTTAGGAAAAACTTCAAATTATATGTCAAATAAATACGTAAAATGCATTGTTTCTACTAGTATACATATCTGAGATAAATCTATGTAAAAGATGTTGATATATATCATTTTGAAGGCACCTATTCCACTTATGTCATAAATATAATATAATATAGGCATCTTGAGAATGATATATCTAAGCCTCTTTTACATAGATTTATCTAAAATAGGTATGCTAGTTATATACATAATTGGAGATTTAATTTTTAAATGCAAATTTGTAAATGAAATTGATTTTGGTATGTGTTTGTTAATATTGATTCATTTATAAATGTAATTCATGTAATGTATTTATTATTATGTACATATTTTTGTACATAGGAAATATTGTCTATTGCTTACTATACTTAATGATTTTCAAAAGTATTACCCTTTTTTATTATAATTTCAATATTTAAATAATGTTACTTTTTTTATTATTACCTTTTTTGGTGTAGCTTGTAATTATATTACATTTGAAAAGAGTATTTACATGTCTTAATTTATGAAAACTTGATAACTTGTTAAGTTTTTTTTATTTATGCATGCCTTCAACTTTCATGTTCTTTTGTATATAATTTTAAAATATATTTTGCAAAAGCAAATGTGAAAATTCAATATTATTTTGTTATTATATGGTATTAAAATAAATAATGAAATTATCTAAAGAGGTTGTATATTTTAATATTTTTAACTTATCAATATGTTGCTTATATTTTTAAATTATGGTATGTGTTTCACACATAATTTAATAATGTAGAAATTTCAAATGAATACTTGATATTAATTTATTTTTAATTTGTAAATTTAAAATATATATATATGTGCCTTTAATTTTAATTTTTTTAATATAATTTCAAATCTTAATTTTTGGTTGCAAATGTGAAAATTCAATTATTTTTTGTTATTATATGTTAGTAAAAGATATATTGAAATTATCTTTATAGGTTATATATTTTAGTATTTTTAACTTACCAATATGTTTCTTATATTTTAAAAGAATGTTATATGTTTCATACGTAATTTATTTATGTTAAAAAATCAAATGATATTTGATACTAATTTCTATGTTTTAGACTATACATCATTTTGACTAATTTATTACTTTTGATTTAAACCTTTAAATATATTATCCTTATAATAGATATCAATAGTGCCAATACTATGCATAGAATAAAGATCATTTAAAATAATAACAATTCCATTTATACAAAGTCCATAAAAAAATCATATATAAATGTAAAATGGAAAAGAAACACCTTTGAATAGCCATCTACATTTGACTACTACAAATTAGATAGTATTTCTTACAAATGAACATGATGATACCCATCTTAAATCAACCACCACTCAATGTATTGGTCAAGATATAATGTGTAGTCCTTCAACAAATACCACATCTTTTCCTTGCAAATCCATTAATGGAACATTTCAAACCCAAAAAAAAACCTTGTCTAAAACCAATTTTTTTAAATAATAATGGTTAATCTTTGTTATCTAAAACATTCAACAATTCATTGAATGATAGGCATATCAATTCTCCATTAGTTACCATTAAAATAAAGGTGATTACTAATATCCCTTATAATTATAACTTTGTAATTACACATAAGTGTTTTGGTTAAAGGATGGATCAATTATCATATGCTCTAACATGTTATATTTGCACGAAAAAAGATTCAAGCATAAAGACTAAAATATCAAATGGGTAATTAAATTATTATAGATATATTTCTTAAAGATATAGTCATTTTTTATTTAAATATAATAATATAGATTCTAGATAACAACCTTTAGTTTTATGATTACTTACTCAGTTTGAAGAAATGTTTATAACAAGAGTATATCTAATTTGCAAGAAAAACATGTATGTAGAGTCCAACAATAACACAATAGACACACCATTAGATTCACCAAATACATTAGTGTGATTTTAAAATATAATCCATGGAGAATTGACTAATTGGATATAATGATAGTAAAAAAAATTATTTCTCAACACTAATGTATCATTTTTATGTTAGTAGATCATGCCTTGAAAGGCTTACAATAAAAAATATCATACGATTCATACTATAAGGATGTGTTTCTTGATGAAAGTACATTGTCATAATTCCATGTTGAACCTATAGATGTTTCATCAATGCTTCTAAATGTATCTATTAGCATTCTAGGATTTCATTAGACTAAACCATATTTTTACTATTTTATGGATGTGAAAATACATTTTATAATTTTATAGAACAAATAGATTAATCACTTCTGAATGTAATTACAAATACATGGAAAAAAAATAGATACAAAAATACTTGTAGTCAATAGATCAAGAAACACTACATATTATGGCATGAAAAATGCTTGGCTTGTCAACTATAAATAAATACAACATATAATGAATGTTTGATATGGCATTTCCTACTTTTTTAACCCAATGATTCAAGTTATGTTCAAGAAACATCACTTCAACAAAATATATATGCATGAATATGAACTTCATTTGATTCATTACCATTATGATAGATTTGGTGACCACCCTAGATTTAGATTATTTTTTCTTAACATTATTATACAACATCATAGACAAGGAATAACTAGTGTGCCTTTTTTTTGAAATCCTAAATACACCCTACCAATGACTATTTTAAACCTTTGTCAATGCATTTTATAAAAGTAATGATTCATCATCCTTTAAAAAAAAACCTTCCTCTTTTATAGAGATTAATCAGGTGAGCCACCAAATATCTAAAGTTCATACCATTTTTTATCCACTTATGTTACTTTGTCTATAAAACACAAACATAAAATTGATATTAATTTGAACTATTATTATCAACATGATATATAATTCTTCTACTTCATTTAACATTTTTTTTATCCATGCCATGTGGCCTTTCAAAATGTCTAACTGAATTTTTGAACTAAAAATTAAAGATTGAAATTTGCTCATGTATCAAATAGATACAACTTTACCTTTAAAATAAAAATATTCATTACATTCTTTAATGCATTTATACATAACAAATATTTGAGCTGAGACACATAAAAAAAGATATTGAAATAATTAAATATAATAATTGTATGTAGTAATACATACCATATAAGAAAAAACCTTTAGAGACCATGGTGATGATCAATAATAATAAGTCTTTTGTCTTGGGGTAAAAAATAATTTCTTACTACCCATTTAAGGGTGAAATTCAACTTAGTCAATGGTGATAAGGTGAAATTCATATTATTGTTTATAAAATTATCACAAATACATTTGATTTTCCTGTGTTTGAAGTTGTCCATTTAAAAATATATATAAATCTAACATGAGATGTGAATAATTCTAAACATATTTTGATCTCCTCTATTACTTATGTAAATTATAAATAATTTATAATAAAAATAGTTTGGACTAAAACAATACATAACTCATAAGCCCTAATATTACAAAAATAAATATAAACAAACATTAAGAACATTAAACATCAAAGATTGAATTTTATCGTAATCTCAAAAATTTGTTAATTTCAAGACCTCCGCATATCTCCTCCATACTCTTTTCAAATATATGTAAATATGCAAGACAATTAATAAATTTGAACATATATTTCATATCACAATTATAGGTAAACTAGTAATTATATAGAAAGTATATTTTTAGTTGTATACTTAACCATAATTTAACCAATCAAGTAAATCAATCAAGGAAATAGTTTAAAGATTAGAAATAAAAAAGTGAATCAATCAAGGAAATAGTTTAAAATTTAGCAATAAGAGAATACATGATATTTTTAGTTGTATACTTAACCATAGTTTAAAATTTAGCAACAATTAAAACATTCAACTTTTAATTTTTATTTATTAATACAAATATATCATTATGTCTATTTTACAATAATTTTTATATTATATAAATATTAATAAGACAATCATAATTTTCTCTCTTAATTTGAAAAGACACTTGAATGGTATTGGTAGTTTGATAATTTACCGCCAACTGAAGTACTCGAGCAAATTCTACCCTTGTAATATAGTGCTATTTTAAAATCTCATAAATATATAATGATTAATTGTTGAATCAATATTTTTACAAACCTTAAAACAAGCATTAAAAAAACTCTCTTTACTACATTTTTGATATGTTTCTGCATTAATGATTACTTGTTCCTTAAATATATTTACGAAGTTTAAACCAACCATTAAAAATAATACTCTCACAATTACATTTCACACCAATTGTGTCTGCATATTTCGACGACAGCAATTGCAGATCTTATTACTCGTTGTATATCTTCTCTCTCATTGCATAGCTTGTCACTTATTTCAAAAGGAATTCATATTTTCAATACCAATGCATCTCTACTTTCATTCGAATATTCTGTTGTATAATCCTATTGTTAATTGGACAATATACTTCATTGTATACCACCTACATCCATACTTATGTTGTATTCTATTTTGCAGCACCAATCTATCAATTCTATGTTAGAACATCCTACTTGCATTGTATTTTATATTTTATTATTATAATTTATTCTTAGTTGAATTCATTTTATCAATACTACCTACATCCATACTTTCATTATTCTCTATTTTGCACCATCAATCTAAAAATAATCATGATAAATAAAACAATTCATAAATGAAAAAATTCTATGTTGGAACATCCCTACTTCCATGGATTTATATTTTGCAACAATGTGCAAAAAAGATGATACATAAGCCAATTCTATGTTGGGGATTACAATATGGATAAGTACGGAGAAGTTTTTATTTAACACATTCGTTTCGAAAATACAATAATATGATTAGAAATGAGTAGTAATAGCAAGCACATGGCGATATTGGGTCACCTCCAAACGCTTGTTTTGCATTCAGAGTAACAAATTCCATGCACTCCAAACAGGTGTTCCATGTGATGTCCTATTTCCAGTCACGTCATTTCCATGCATTCTATTGCCTCCTTAGCTAGGTAGTACTATTCATCTCGTTTCTTTAGAAATGTGAGTTTCATGAGTTATCAAAAATCATAAAATCTTTTGAAATGTCTTATATAATAAAAGGGAGGCCTATGCATCACTCCGACTCTTTAAAAAATAACGTAGCACCTCTCTTCCCAAGAACAAGAAGAGTACTAGCTTAAGACTCCATACAACCACCAACTTCAAAACCATGTGGATCACTTGACTTTAATTTTATATATATATATATATATATATAACCTCTCTTCCCAAGAACAAGAAGAGTACTAGCTTAAGACTCCATACAACCACCAACTTCAAAACCATGTGGATCACTTGACTTAAATTTTATATATATATATATATATAAACTAAATCCACTCTCCTCAACAGATCTCCATATCTACGTTCTTATCCACCAAGAGCTTTCCAGTATGCGTTAGGATCAGCCCTCGGAAAACTGCCAATGTTCACGGGATACTCTGAAGAAATCTTCAGGAATCTTTGTTGCAGAAATTTCTTGGTTTCCTCGTCTCGGATCTTAACTTGAATAGTATCCTCTACATACAAAATCCGGAGCATAACATTAAACGTTAAGCCACTAAGATTTCTTCGTTTCCTTAGGAATAAATTTTTTCTTTGTTTCAAAAATTTTAATTGGGTTTATGTATGTATTAGTCCAAAATTGTATCTCATTTCTTCGATTCCCGTTTCTAATCACCCTATAGGATATGGTCTTATCCACGTTTAAACATAGATTAACCTTAGTTACGATGTGTTTATAAGCACCTACCACCGTAAAATTATATGAAACGTACATTGGTTATTTCGCATAAACACTTGTATTTTTAAATATATATTGTACACATTCCTTTTATATTATAAGGAGTTTAAGATTTATGACATTACTTTGCTAATGATGTCCCTTAAATGGCATCCTTAAGTTGATCTGTGTAGACCTGTACATTGTCTCATGGCAGCGCGTAACCGCATAAACCTCCTCACTCCTCTTCTTTAAATTGGACTCCAAACCTTTAAGGCATCTTACGTTAAGTACAAAGCTTTGTGGGAATGTACAATAGTGGTCCAGCTCCTCGTAATATCCCGCATAGCTCTTCATTTCCACGCATCTTGCCCAACATTTAGCACTCTTCGAACTAGCTATCGTGGTAAACTGACATATTTCTCTGCATAGTCTCATGCTTACTACACACTTGATTTGTAGCCCTCACAGCTTTTGTAGTTTTGCGCAAGCATTTCACAACGCTTGCAACCTTTGTAGTCTTGCACAGTTCATGCCAAAATGTTTAGAACTTTTGTATCACCACGTTTCACTCTGTGATTTCACCACACACCTCACAATGACTATAACTTGCCTCAACTTTGCATGACACATCGTAGTTCCCCCACGCATCAGCCATATTGTGCATTTCTTCTTCGCATGCTAGTTTTCTCCATAGATCTACGCAAGCCTGTTACACACCAATGTTGGCTCGTTATCACTTTTTCACCACGGGACATACCAGATGGAACACACCTACAACATGTTAGAACATAGTTTGATAGAATAAATTAATGTGAAGCATTACAAATAAATTTTTAAGTGAGATATTATCTCACCTAGATTTTATAAGGACAGAGATATTAGAGATTTGAGTGACTAATTTAAGGGATGAATATTTTTTTTTTTAAGGAAAATATTGCTTTATATATGTATTGTATTTTTTAATGAATAATAAGTTATTGTGATCGATTGAATTCTCTGTGCTTTACATATTTTCAAGCCTCTGGCTCATCACTATTAATGAGATAATTCCCATCATATTTGTAGTATGCCAGATGTTCAATCATAGTCATTCCCTGATCATGAAAGATAAAACAGATCGTAGCCATTTCTCTACCTACTATTGCCAATTCCAAGTGTAATCTTATTTATGCGCGCACATATTTATTTATTTATTTTAACCACTATAGTGGACATCATAACATCACCATATATTAGATTTCATTCCCTCAACACCATCTAGTTAGCTATCTTGCAATTATACATCTATCTATTGTGGAGTAGAGAGTTCATTCCACACCAGATAAGAGATAAGAGTGTTTATGACTTTCTCTAGCATTCAGATACATATGTTATGTATTATTTTATAACATTATAGTAAATCATAAAGGACATTCCCCTTTTGATACAATAACCTATCATCTTAGCGTTATTATTTTATTAGACATAGTTGTACATTCTTATTTTCAATTTTGAATAAAATTTATATTTTTGCATATCAATATTCTATTTATTTCAATTGTGTGTATATAGATTAATATGTTTATATTTAATTGTACATTCCACCATCCATTTAATGAATGTGAAAATTATCAAGATAATAAATTATTATTAGGTAAAGCTTTTGAAAATAATAACTTATATTGATTTGTATTGAATGACTTGAAATAATTACAAACTAAAACCATATTCAAATAAGCCTCAATTCAAAATTTAGAGTCGACATATAAATTCGAAAAAAAATTAAAATCTAAAAAAACATCTATTTTTAGCAACTGTTATTTATAGTAGCTTTTGCATACAAGCGTGTGCAGCTCTAAAAATATTTTGAAATATTCTAATAATAAAATTAGCCTATAAAACGAAATTCAACTGAAGTTAACATCTGATCTTAAAAATATACAATTTCTTAAAAAAAAAAAAAAAAATATGAAAAAATAATTAAATTATTATTTTTAAATGATCATATATGGCCTCTAAAAAATATCGAAAACATCTCTAAACAAATAGAAATGCTTAGCGATTGGATGTTGTGTACCAAGTCGAGGCAGAATATCCAGCTTTATTATTCAAGCAGTAACTTACAGCTTATGTCGAGAAGATTTATGGGATCATTCATGATAATCTGGAGAAGGAAATTTCCACCTCCCGTATGTTTGAGATATCCCCCTCTTTGGCCTTTACAGCTGTAGAACCATTTTATGCCAACACTACAGTTCAAGCAGCCATCTGCAATTCTCGAGCCAAGTCACATGGGCCCTTAAATTTTACTGAAAAGTCACCTGTGAGTAGAAGCCCGATTATGGTCAGTACTATAGGTTCTTCAAATATGCTTGACCTATTGGCTATGTCTGGCATGGATGCCATTATACTATCTCTTTGCCACCAGCTATTCATACTGATAGTGAACCTTTATTTTCTCAAGTTCCTGTTCTGTTGAGTCCAAGATTATCCAAAAGATTATGTAGAATGAAGATCCCGGTGCATATTTTTAAATATGTTCTCTCTCCAGTATTTTTTGTTGGAGACCCATTTGATAAACAAACAGTTCAAGAGCATTCCATTGAAAGGAATTATGATGCTGTTGCGATGACTTTTTCTGATATGGGTTCTTTGGAGTTATTAGTGCAACATGTAAAGGGAATGAAAGGTTTAATTTTGGTGATGATTATGATGATCTGGAGAGTCTTGCGTTAAAATCTTGTCTGAGTAAGCATAGGCATTTACAAGCTGAGTTTGATGTAAGTTCAGATTCTGTAATCAACCTAATGTGGAATGATAAAGACTATATTCACCAGTGCATTTACTATAGTTCCCTTTAAAGTTCTTCCTCTACAAATTAAGGAAGACATTCATCTAATCTGTTTGAATGAATATGCATGTACATCAAACAACGTAAAGCGTTTATGGATGGTTTATCAAGGATAAAGATCAATGGTATATTTCAAGAGCACTTTAGTGAATGCTTTCTCTGAAATAAGAAAAAGTTATATGTTGTCCCATATAAATACAAATGTTCATGCATGTGCTTATTTGCTTGTTGGTATTCTGTAACTGATGGGCTGTTCTTTGTCAAGGATTTCACGCATAACAAAAGAAAACTGGAAGGGGATGATTGTCAATGGATGCAAATTTTATTGGCAATGAAAATTTTATTGGTCTATGCTCCAGAATCAAGTGAATTGTGTACACAAAGAAGGATATTCGAGTTGAGGCATCAAATTGTGAAAAGCGTAGTTTCTGGAGAAATATTCTATAGGGTATTCTGTTGGACCAGATAGCTAGAATGGAGTTGGGTCAAAAAAATCAAAAAATCAAAAAAAATTCAAGTTCCAAAATTTGTAGATGATACCTCCGAAGTCCCTACGAATTTTTTTTGGGAGAAATAATTTGCAAAACACAAGTCTCCAAAATGCAATTGTAAATTGCCGTCAACTCTTCCAATCCTGCCAGTCAAAGGTGGAATAAAATTCAACTCAAGAAGAGCTTAAGGGAGATCTTGAGAAGAAATATAGTTTTATAATTTTACACTTGTGCAAATTGTAAATTGTAGTTGGATCTCCCAAACCCCCAATCAACACTAATCAACATGAGGTCCTAGTGTAAATGGGAACTTTCAAGGCTATTTGTAATTTTTCAAGTTTGAAAATTATAAATTGTAGTTGGAGTGCCTATTTCCCTAAAGAATCCTTTTAGGGAAATGGGAACTCCAAGTGCAATCTACAATTTTTCAATTTTTTAAATTACGAATTGCAACTGGAGTTTTCATTTCCCTAACATAAGTCTTTCAAGGAAATGGCAACTCCAAGTGCAATTTTACAATTTTTTAAATTGTAAATTGTAGCTGGAGTTCTCATTTCCATAAAAGAAGCATTTCAAGAAAACAAGGATGCCAACTGTAATTTGCAATTTTTTAAATTTGTAAATTGCAAATTGTAGCTGGAGTTCCCATTTACCTAAGAGAACATTCAAAGGGAACTATAACTATGAATTGCTATTCTACAGTTTGCAATTCTGTAATTTACAAAGGGAACCTTCCATGGAGACTAAAACTATGAATTATAATTCTAAAATTTGTAATTCTACAATATGCAAATTGTGAAACTGATATTGAGTTCCAAATTTTATGAATACAAAGGAATTGTAAATGGGACTGAGATTTCTCCAAAACAAGGATAATCACAAATTTAAAAAAGTGACCACAATTTCTCTAAAAGGTTAAAAAATGAAAAATAATGCATTTATGCATTAAAAATGTTGATTTAACCCTAAAAGTAAAAAGGTGAAATAACTTAAGTTTGTTTACTTTCCATTGCTTTGTTTGCTCAAGCACTCCATGGGAGAAATATTGTAGTTTTGCAACATCAATGTGCGCCACTCCAAATAAAATTTCTCAAGCAGCCATGGGTCTAGTGTGTTCAAAAGCAATAATTACAAAGCAAGATTTTTCTATGGTGTGCATATGAGGAAGGGTAGCTATCAAGAAGTTTTGAGACGTGCTAATGAGTGGTCAAAGGTCATCCTCAGGGAGTTACACAAGAAGACAAAGGGTTTGTTTGGCTCTAAGTCAAATATTCTCCTTCCATATCATATAAAAGGCATCTATAGCCAATAAATCAATGTTTTTGTTTCAAATCTTCATCATTCCTTGTAGAGGCAGTTACAAAAATAATTTTTCATACAAATGGATGAAGATTTCAATTATGACAAATTGCATATTCTAGCTAGGAGCATCTTGATGAAAATTGAAGAGTTGTTCTATAATTTTGCAAATTTACAAAATGCAACCCCCATTCCTAGATTTTAAAAGGGTGAAAATTTGTAAATAAAGGGCTTCTCCTCTATTCTAAGGTTGTTGTTGTTGGTTGTTCATTTTCTCTAAGTCTAGGTTCTTCAAATTTTTGGGATCCATTATTGTGTGTAGACATTGTCTCCTTTGTTTAGGTGGTTGTAGTTGTACATCCATTAATAAGCTTTGAGAGTAATTGTATACTGTCTCCTTGTCTAACATGGATCAAACTCACCATGATTGTCCCCATGGAATCATTTTGAAAAAATGATGTATGTAAGATCTATTTTCAAGTTAATGAAAATACTTATGTTCTCTACTATTTCCTATTGGTGAAGTGTAATAATATGTTTTACAAGTTATGTTGATTGGACATTTGGTTCAATGTTCATTGCTAGTAATCATTTTGAGCATAGATCTAGATTATAAACATTTTCTTCATTTTAACTTGAGAATATGTTGTTGAATAACTTTTTATGGCATCCTAGGTTTATAAATTTGTTATAGAAAAGTAGATGATATTCTAGTTTCAGTGTCTATTCTATTATTTCAAGGATCATTTTGTATTTCCCATTACCTTTTGTATGAGTTTTTTCTATATCTTTGCTAAGGAATATTGTCATGAACGTTGAAAAAAATGCTTCTATTTGAAAACCACCATCACACAACACCCTTCTTTACAAACTATCTAATTGTCCTACCCTATTTTACCCTAAAAATAATACACCCTTTATATATGTTATGTGTTATTTGCCTTGTAAATGCATAAAATCTTTCATATAAAACATGTGTTTGCATTTTGTGTTTTAAATCCTAGTATTGTAATCTTTTATTTGACCCTTATTATTGATAATTCAATAGAATGAAGGTTGCAAGTAATTTACCATTTGTCTTTAGTAGTTTTTATCTAACTTAGTGTACTTGTTCATTTCGTATGACAACCCTTCCTAGGTGGAGTGAACAAGTTTTGTTATGTTGTGGTCATATTTGTTGTTCTTAGTGCCAAAAATTCCCATGGAGGTTGAATTGCAAAATCTCTCCATGTGAAAAAACTACCCCTTAGGTCCTCTCAACTTGGTTCAGGTAGAGCTAGAATTAGTAGGGAGATGACCACACTCTTTGTTGGTGCCTCTCAGTCATTATCTGTATTTGGTCTAGTTTTGATGCCAATTTCTTCCCTAGATATAATGACATACTAGCAAGTTTTTTATCTTTATTTGTCATTATTTCAAGTGTGCAAGGTCAAGAAAAATAGGTTTATACTTGGGAACCAACACTCATCTATCACCATTGTTGAAGATTAAATTGAAGTCCTGGTTATTTTTTTTATCAGGGACTTTTGTAGAGAGTTGTAAGTAATTAAAGTTGAAAATTTTCCTACTCATTATTTACTACATTTTGAATATCTTTGGTTCATCAATGCTGCCACTCAAATGAAACCATTATTGGGGATTAAATTATATTCCTAGCCACTTCTTTTTCTAGGGACTCTTACAAAGAGTTGTAAGTAATTCAAGATGAAAAATTCTCTATTTATTATTTACTACATTTTGACTATCTTAAGTTCATCAACACCACCACTCAATTGGCACCATTTTTAGGGACTAAATAGAATATCCTTGGTTACTTGTGTTTTTGAGGACTCTTACAAAGAGCTGAAATAATTTAAGTTACATCAAGTTCTTTACATTGGAATTTTTTTATACAAGTAATCTCAGCTAGGTTCTCAAACAAAGTTCATTTGTATTAGCTCATGAGTTTGAATATAAAGGTTATTTGAATTTGATTTACTACTTTTGGTTGTCAACAAGTTCAACACTCTACTAGGAAAGTTGATGGAAATTTAAATTATTTGACAAACTAACTTTTGCTGCATTTTTTGTAAAGATCTATTAAAATTATATGTTGGAAGGTGATTCCTCCTTTTAAACATAAGTATAAAAATTTCAATATTTTTACCTTCATGTCTCATCATTAAATTCATGAAATTATGTTTTCATCATGTATCAAGACTAGTTTGTTAATTGTTATATTCTAGAATTTTGTTTCTAGTGGCAACTCCAATTTTATCATATGGTTTCAAGAAAGATCGGTGCATATTTTGAATATCTCAATTTTCAGATTTATATGCTATTTATTTTTCTTTCAAAGCTAGAAGGATTGATATCATCCTTCAAAGGTGACTCATCAAAACAACTTGTCTCGCCCCTAAGTATCCATCAAAGAAGAGTGAGACAAGTTTGGAGGCCTATTGAAGGGTAAAGTTCAGCATCTAAAGAGTGTTTGGGTTGTCAAGATTCTGATAATCTTGAAAAAAAATTGAACTCCCCATTATTGAGGACTTTCATATCTCTCTTAGTCATTTTGTAACTTATAGTCACATTTACTATCTAGCTCTTTATCAACCAAATGAATCCCCTCCCAAATTTGATTTACCAAGTCAACCTCACTCACACCCTCACAGCCCTTTACCATTAGTTCGTGAACCCACCATTGAACCAATCATGAGGCATAGGGATCAAGATGAAAATTAGTATCCTAAATTTCACATTTGTAGATTTAGACCTATTAATTTTGATGACATGCAAGGTTATCGTAATGAATTCCCAAATGAAGTAGTGAACTGCTTTCCAAAGTTTTAAGGGAACAATACAGTGGGTGGTGATCAGTACTTGAGGGATTTTCACAATATCATTAAATATTATGATCTTGAACATGAGGATGTTTTTATAAATTAGTATGTGCACACACTGGAAGAAGATGCTCAAGAATAGTTCAATTCCCTTCCTCATTGATGTATTGATTTGTGGGAAGAGAAGATGAATGTTTTCAAGTTTCAATATGGTGATAGGAGTGATCCTAGATTTATTTTGGATGAATTTGAAAACATCAAAAATAAACCTAATGAGTGTGTGGAGGACTTTAACACAAGGTTCAACAAGACCATGATGGGGCTACCTAGTAACATTTGGCCTAGTGATACAACATGCTTAATTAAATATTGTGATGCTTTTGACAATAAGTTGCATACTACTTGAGGACAAGGCTCTTATGAACTTGTGATTGGAATTCAATATATCCATCCAAATTTAAAATCATATAAATTTTTTGGGTAATCCCATAAACAAGTAGGCTGATGTAAAATTAATTAATCCAAAAAAAAAACATAGTCCACTAAGAAAGCCAATCTTGAGAAAACTGTTAAGACTTTGGTCTTTTCTATCAAAGAGATGTCCTAAAAGTTGGCTAAGGATGAGAATGGGATCCCTCATAGTTATAAAATTTGGGAGAGATATTCAAATATGAATCAACCACAAGGAAATCCTACTTTCCACAATCGAGGCAATGATATAGGGATGAGGCCTACACATGAGGAAAGAACGGATATAAATTAAAATAGAGGGGCTAGAAAATAAGTGCCTGATCTATTAAATACCAAAGTAAATGCTTTAAATTAACATTTTGAAATTTATTGGTTTGATAAGTGATTCCTCTCACATCACCCATGTGATACTACTAAACCAATTGATGAATATGTGGATGATCCTCATTATACATTTGATGATGATGATATTTTGATGTTCAATTGTCAAGTCTCCTAAAGTAAGTTGTTTGCCTCCATATAATTGATGAGTACTACTACTGTTGATCAGTTTTGGAGTGCATTACAAATGGTATGTGTCTCAACTCTAGAATTTGCTTGTTATGTTAATATGATGAAATCATATTAATTACCCAATCATGATTTTGAATTCTTACATTTGATGACGATTGATAAATATAATGGGGGAATTCTTTCATTTGAGGATAGGAAGCTACTAATCAAGGTAGTAGTTTCCCAAAAAAATGAGTAGAACCTGAGAAGTAGGCAATAAGTTGCTTCTCCTCAAGACACTACCCCTACAAATCTAAGGGTAGGTGACAAAAGTAAGGAAGCTAAATAAGCTACAATAGTCCCAAATTCATCCAAACTAGAACTTGTGTCCCAAGTTGCTAAACCAAGAGGTGCTTCATCTAATAATAAAATGTCCTTGATATCTAGTATCCATAAAGGTGTGAATGATATTATAAATAATCCACCTCTAAAAACTATATTAACAAATGCCAGTTCATCCAAGCCTATTCCACTTCAGACTTTAAGTGATTATATCTTAGTTTAAGGTGTTATCATCTTTCCACCTAGTACACTACTTCATCAATATAACATATGTGATATGGTCCAAGTATCGAGCCAATTGAAAATTACCGTGCCACTTGTTGAGTTATTTCAAATACATGAACATAAGAAGAGGGAATTTGAGTACATAGAAATTGGTGATAAATCAATTATAAATGAAATTGATTTACCCCAAACATCCTAAGAACAAGATGAAGAATTAAAAGAGGTTGTTGAACCTTCCCCATAATTTTATTTTTGAATTGAATTAGTATAAATCCAATTGAAAGTGGATACATTTTCTATAACCATGTTGATCAATGGTCTAATTATTTACAAATGCATGTTTGATTCTCGAGCCTCTTTCAATGTGATGCCCTTGAGTATCCTAAATAAGATTATAATAAATATTACAACATCCTTTATCAATTGGTATGCCATGGATTAATGAGAGGTGTTAGTTTTGGACAATTTGAAGGGTTGGTAGTGGAGTTGGTAGTGCATCCAGGTAAGTATTTGAATATGAATGTGATAATTGTGGACTGCCAAGCTAAATGGGTGATGCTAATATCACGTAAATAGGTTACTAGTATGGGTGGAAGTAAATAAATGGACTTATCTTATGCCACCATTCTATTGAGTAGTAAGATGGTCAAACTTCATAAGAGCTGAAGATGATGCATGTAATTGAAGATCCAAATGTTATAGGTACAATCACTAAGAGTAGGGGGATGGTAAATCAGTGATGATAGATAATCCAAACTTTAATTAAATTAATTTCAAACCCTTACCCAAGTAACATTAACATTCATGAAGTATACACATCATTTATAGCATTTTACAAGAAAGACAAACAAGATTACACACATAACACAAGGTCTACATGGCAAACCCTCCTGGGGAATAAACCTACTAGAAAATACAAGATGGACTACATTATTATAATGAAATGATCCAAATTTAGAGGATCACCAAATGATCAAAGAAAATCCATCCCATAATTTATTGAGACACCAATATCACAAAGACCTATCTCCCCTATCTAGCTGACCACCCACAACAACTATACCTTTTTAGAAAGTTTCACATTAGAAGGAAAAACCAACCCCCTATGAAATAAAGAACCCAACAACATACCTTGATCTGATCTCCACCTCTAATCTGATGTCTTCTATAAGTGATGATGGACTTATCTTACTTCACTCTTCATCACCCTTCAATCTCTCTCAAACAATATTTAGGGGTTACTCAATCTGCATCTTCTAGACTTATTAGGTCATATAATCTATGTGTTTACTTCATCACCTTCATCAAATTATTATGAATGGTCCTATTTTATCTTTGATGGTACTCACTAATCTATACATTCTTTTTAAATGGTTCTAACCTTTAGTCAATATCACATCTACTCAACTCTACTATCTCAAGTCTAGAAGCCATTACCTTAGCTTTCACTCTTTATAGAGTATTCATGAATATCATTTTATTGGTCAACCATTTGACATGCCTTAATTATTAATACTTATATCATTATAATGCATCACTCAATACCATCCTAATAGGGTATCCACAGCGTCCATGGGTCATACTTAAGTAACTACACCTTTAAATTAGGCCTTAATAGCCTTTATAGGTATCATGGAGACTTATTGGCCTTATATAACTTCATCAAGAAAATTAAGAAAATAAGATTAGTTTTAAATGTATGTTTCCAATCCACATGACCCTTATGACATCTTCAGGTGATTACTTGCACCATAAATCTCTTCTTTAAATGTATAATTTATTCAAACATTATTTTGTACATAAAAACACAATGAAAAAACAAATAGTCAACTTGGAGATTAATAACTTTGAATATATATATATATATATATATATATATATATATATATATATATATATATATATATATATATATATTCAAACCTTTTAACCAATGTCTCTAGATATCCCTTGAAATTTTCTACCACTTTGCCTTTTATACCACTATCAAATTCATCATATATCAAAAGTTATAGTTCAAACACTATAGACTAGTCTTCCTTTGTTAATTTGAATATTAAAATTTTAACGATCACCATGTAGAGTAGAAAGCTTCAAAAACGTGTCTTTATCTCATGCTCCATGAAATATTTATCTAATATGCTCCATTAATCTCCTTATTATATTCTTTTCTTTAAATTTTTCATCACTAACCATTGATATTTGGCATAGGCATCTGCAATTAAGACACTTGGCACCATCACATGCCTTCTGAGTACCCTGATCCATTCAATTAATGTGCTTGTGCCAGTTGGAAATCCTGTGTGCTCTCAGAACACATTTATTTTAGTCTCCACTCTTGCACCATTTAATATTCTTACATGCTTTTTGAGCATTTTTTTATCAGACCCCACTCTTATGCCACTTAGTAGTCTTGTGTGTTGTTTATGTTTTTTATGCTCACCATTATATTTCCTCGTACAAATTTGGCTACGTATAGAAACTTAGTAAACTCTATATGAGAGGCTAGCTTTACACTATTATAACATTTTCTATGCTCAATGTATAGAAATTAAATTTGAACCACATGATCACCTCTCATAGGGGAATCCATCCATGTATAAAATTTATCATAACACCTTTACATGTATGAAATATGATGTCATCAAACTACTTACTCATCCTTATCTGCCAAGATGACTACTTGAATGTAAACACTCATATGACTACTTTGATGAATTAATTTCCATTACCTAATCACTCTAAGCACTCATAACACCCCATAGGGTCTATACAACTTGACTATACTATTGATAACATCCACCATCTACATATCCGAGCTAAACACCAAAGAACTATGCAAGATCATTGAAGAAGATTGAAGCACACTTTGTCATTGTCATTATAGCACACATGGCACTTCATCATCATCCTTGGTCACCTTTGATACATCATCTAAAAACACACAACAATCTCCCCCTTTGTCATTGATGTCAACACCAATACAAATCTTATGCTCAGACTCTATATCTCTCTTTAAGCACTTTCTCTCCCTTTGACATAATGATAAAGTGGGAACAACTTCTGATACTATAGACCTAAAAAGACTTCAAGAACCAATAATAGTAAAATACCACCTATGAGATATGATACAAACTCCTTTTAACACTGTGCATACCTCTTCTTACCTTGAGATTTTTTAAAACATGCTTCAAAATTATACTCTTCTTTGATCATACTCTATTATATGAAGACAAAACATATAAGATTAATAAAAACTACTTGAATTCACCTTGAAAACATTTTGAGAGACTCCCCCTTACATTATGCACATTTCTTCAACCCTCTCTAACTATCTTAGATATCTAGCCCTAGCTCCATGCTCTATCTAAAAATTCATCTTCAACAAGTCTTCTTAATGAACTAGGTTTACAAGTAATTCTTCAACACTTCATGACCAAAAACCCTGAACACACTTTGAGCACACATACTTGCTTATCCATAAGAAATATGTCCCCTACGAAGCATAGGTAGAGACACCCTAACCCAAATGTATTAGAACAATGTGAAACTAGGAGTTTCCCACAACTCCTCATATTTTTTCTCTTCCTTAAACATCTGAAACTGATATTTCTTCTTCTCTTAGGCTTAAGAGAAATAATTTTCTCATCTAATTTAACATTTTCCTTTTCTATGATTTAATTGACAATATATGGATACTATATAGATTCATGACATACCTTTACATTGGAAGAAAGAAACTCATTACTAGGCATTAAAAATCAATGGTTTTTGCATAAAACATGCCTAATAACATTAGGATGTTCATTTATATTTATACACACCTCATAACTAGTCTCAATGGGCACCTTGTTCTTATCCTTGATATTGGTCTCTTCATTCCCAAAATGAGCAAACAATGAGATCTTCTAATTATCTTCAACCTTTGTAGTATTCTCCACTTTAGAAAATAGACCACTTAGACCTGTAGACTCGTTATGACTCACACCTTTCATTTTTAATTTTCATAAGTTAACTTGTCTTCTTCCTTACACACTAGGAGTTTGATTTAACTTATTTAGACTTGATGGCCTTTGCTTGTAGAACCTAAAAATGTGACCAATCTTTTCATAGTTGTAGAAAACCACTATTATTGAAGGAAACTCAACTTGCCTTACTTTATTTGGATAATGTTTTGTAAAGTGTCCCACATCATGATAGTTGAAGCATTCAAACTTGTTTATTATATTTAGTTGATGATTCCATTCATTCTTAACAAGTCTTCTACACTCTCTATCCCTATGACCAAATTAATGACAATATAACATTAAACATTCAAATTTACATAGCTCATGGCATTTGGTTGTCTAATATGATTTTTACTCATTCTACTAACACCTTCATTCCTTGAATTATGACTGATCTTAATGGTTTAATTATCCTTTTTCACATTGGTCTTTATCTTGGCTTGAGTTACATTATTTTGTTCTTTTTTTTCAACAAGTCCATCTCTATCACTAGCATGATTTTGACTATTAAGAATGTTGTCTAGATCACTTGATATTTTTTTAAAAATCACATATGACTTCATCTTACTAGATGTCTTTTCTAACTTAATTTTCAATGACTCATTTTTAATCACATACCTTGAAAGCTCATGTGATTTAGCTTTTAGGCTTGTAGATAGGTTTCCAATTGACAACTGAGATACATGAATATATCTTCATGTGCCTTGGTGTCTTCATTTATTCTTTCCTCAAAGACACTAAATTGTTCTTCATAGTCCTTGATTTGAGACTTCATCTTCTTTTTTACTTTCTTATCAATCTTTAGTTCTTCATGAGCATTCCTCCATTTAATCTCATAGTCCTCATTATCTTCTTGATTGTTTGTATCACTTCAAGTAGACTCCTTTTGATATAAGAAACTTCCTTCCTCAACCACGTATAGGATTTCATCTTCAATATCAAACCTAAAGTCACTATCTTCACTCTCATCTGATGATATACAATCTTTATTGGTGTAGAGACTCTTGTTGTTCTTTAAGGACTTCTTGTTGTTGTCACACTTTTTGAATCCTTTCTTTCTCTTATTAGACCTAAATGTTTTGTTACCTTCATATTGGATTTCACCATGTTCTTCGTCATCATTCTTATTATACTTATGAGGGCACTTGTTAAAAAAATTTATTACATCTCCACAATTGAAAATTTTGAAGGCTAATTTACTCTTATACTTCCCTCAGCCTATTTTCAATTTACTTAAAAAAAGCTATTAGTTCATCATCAGATTTTATTTCCTTACCTTCAGTTATTTTTTTATTTGACTTCATTTCTATCTTGATTCTTTCTTCCTCCTTTGGTAGTTTATCATCATTGACTCCCATCTCATAGGTAGTAAGGATGTTATATAATTCATCCATCTTCATCTGAGTAAGATCATGACTTTCTTCTACAATAAATACATAAGATTCAAACTTGAAGGAGAGAGACCTTAATATCTTTTGTGCCACATTAGCTTATTCAAGCTCCTATCCAAGACCTTTGATAATTTTCTCAATCATCAAATCTCTAAAAAAGGGATGCCACAAAATCTTCTTCCTTCATCTTGAGATTCTCAAATTGTCTTTGATGAGTTTTCCACTTGGCCAACTTGACCTTTGAATCACCTTCATAAATGATCTGCAATTTGTCTCATATCTCTTTGGCAGATTTACAATAGATTACCTTGGTGAAATTAGTCTTAGAAAAGCCATAATTTATTCCATTCATTTCCTTATAATTTCTCTCACATAGCTTCTAATACACTGCACTAGTTAGAGGGGTTGAGGGTGCTAAATATTCATCCATAACATTTTGCCAAATGTCAAACCCTATTGATATGATGTATGTCTTCATCCTTGCACTAAAAAAAACTTAATTAGACCCATTGAAAATTGATGATTGTTTTGTATATAAACCTTGTATTTTTTGACTCTCCATATTGTACCTTGGATCACCTTCAAGTGGTTAAACTTTCATATAAGGTCTTTCTTTGATACCATTTGTTAGAGGTATAATCACTGAGAGGGGGGTGAATAAATGATGTTAGATAATTAAAACTTTAATTCAAAACCTTTCAAATCCTTAACTAAATAACATTGGAATTCATGAATCATACACATCATTTATAGCAATGAACAAGAAATATAAACAAGATCACACACATAACACAAGATCTACATGGGAAACCCTCTTGGGGAATAAAACCCACTGGAATATGTAAGATGGACTATAATACTATAATGATAAGATCAAAATTTATACTAACACCATTAGATCAAATAAAACCCATCCCTTAATTTAGTGAGACACTAATCCCACAAGGAGCTATTTTCCCTGTCTAGTTGAGCACCCATAACAATTAAACCTTTTTAGCAAATTACACCTTGTAAGGAGGAACCAACCCCTAGGAAAATAAGCACACACCCATGTACTTTGATCTAACCTCCACATCTAATATAATTTATTTTACCCCTGATGATGTACTTCTCTTGTTTGCACTCTTCTTCACCCTTCAAACTCTCTCAAACAACCTCTAGGCCTTACTCGCTCAATATGCCTCTTTTAGGCTTATTAGGTCTAATGACCTATGTGTTCACCTTCATCACCTTGATAATATTATCATGAATAATCCTATTATCTTTATGATTTTCCTCACTAACCTATAACTTATTTTTAAAATGTTATCTCCTTCATTCAATATCAAATCTACTCAACTCTACTCTCTCAAATCTAGAAACCATTACCTTAGCTTTCACTCTTTATAGAGTCTTTATGAATATCACATTCTTGGCTGGCCATTAGGCATGACCTAACCCTTAATAATTAAATAATTCTAACACATATCTCAATACCATCCTCACTAGTTGGCCATAGCATCCATGGGTCATACTTAAGTAGCTATGCCTTTCAATTAGGCCTTAGTAGCCCTTATAGGTATCATGGAGACCCATTTCCCCTTTATATTTTCATCAATAAAATTAAGAAAATAATATTAATTTAAAATGCATGGTTCCACTCCACATGACCCATATTATATCTTCAAGTGATTACTTTCACCAAAACACTCTTCTATAAATGCATAATTTACTCAAACATTATTTTGTACATAAAAACACTATGAACAAACAAATAATCAAATTTGGAGATATATAACTTTAGTTGTACATATATTTAATCATTTTAACTAATTTATTTCCATATCTCTTATAATCCTTTACCACTTTCCCTTTTATACCACTATCAAAATCATCATATATCAAAAGTTATAGCTCAAACACTATAGACTAGTTTTCCTTCACTAATTTGAATATTCAAATTCCAATGATCATTATGTAAAGTAGAAATATTTAGGCATGTGTATTCATATCATTATCATAAAAAGATTTATATAATACACTCCATCAATCTCCTTGTGATATTTCTATATTAACTCTTTAATCATTTACCATTGATCTTTGACACATGCATCCACAAATAAAACAATTAGTACCCTCACATGCCTTCTAAGCACCCTGCTCCATTCAGTTAATGCACTTGCACCACTTGGTAGTCCCACATGCTCTTGGATCACATTACTATCATTCTATTATATAATTCCACTTGATAGTCTTATGTGCCTTCTAAGAATATTGATATCAGATCATGCTCTTATGCCACTTGGCAATCCCATGTATTGTTGATCTTTTGAATGCTCAATGTTGGATCTCCTCTTGCAAATTTGGATAAGTATAGAAACTTAGTGAAATATGTCTAAAATCCAACTTTAAACTTTTATAACCCTTTCTATATTGAATTTATAGACCTGAAATTTTAACCACATGATCACCTCTCATAGTGGAATCCATCCATGTATTAAACTACTCCAAAAATATTCACACGTGAAATATGATGTCATCAAACTACTTACTCAACCTTGTCTGCCAAGATGACTAATTGAATCTAGACATTCATATGACTACTTTTATGAATTCCTTTCACTTCCATAAGAGATATAAGCACTCATAACACCCCATAGAGTCTATGCCATTTGACCATACCATTAATAACATCCACCATCTACCTATCCAAGTCCAACACTAAATAACTATGTAAGAAAATTGAAGAACATTGAAGTACACTTTATCATTATCATTCTATCACCATGACACCTTGTCAACATCCTTGGTCAGCTTGGAGACATCATTGATAAACATACAACACCAAAATGTGCTCTGAATGAAATGTTGTACATTAATGTGGAATTGGGTAACTTCATTAGGAATGTGTATGCTATTGAATAGCTAGCTATTTTTTACGTTGGGTTTCAAAACGAAAATGTTGTAGCTTGGAGAATTTCATTTGACATGGTTTGTTACAATCTTAAAAATGAATCTGGGGTTGTCTTCTATTCCCCCCCCCACACAAAATCAATGTTTTTAGTTTTCCTTTAAGAAGTTCTTCAAGTGTCAGAATGATATTGATGAATTTGATGTATTGTTGCTTAGTACTTACTTGATTGTATCCAAGAAACAAAATTATTTGTAACTAATAAAAATGTACCAACATCTTTTCTCTTGATCTTATACATATTTGAGATCATACATAAAGTATTTATTTCAAAATGTCATTCTATTACAGCCTAGTAGTAGTACATTCAGGTAAGTGCAAAGATAGGCTTACTTCATCTTGGCCACCAAGCTACTAGAAAAGTTCAAGAAATTAAGGGATGATAAGATTCTAGAGCCACTAGTTCATGGAAAACATTTGAAACACATCCTAGACTAAGCCCATTACTATGCACATAACTGTATAGTGTATAATCTTACCACTTTGTTGTTTCTATTACCCCTCTACTTTAGGCTTTGCTTGTATAGTTCCTTTCATTATTCTATTGTGTGTTCATTCTAGATCCTCCTAATCTATTTTTTTAGTTTACCTTGTTTTGTTGAGATTATACGGGTGTTTGTTATGAAATTGATTATGTTTTGACCTCATGGCCCAATGGATTGGCACCTAGTCTTGTGTTCTAGGGTTATTTACATACCCATAGGGGGTGTACATACCTGGGTGAGATCTAATGTTGGTGCTCAAAATATCACTGCATATTTGTTTCATTTATATAGAAAATAACATGGAATATTGGATCCCATGTGGACCTACATGGAAGTAAAGAGACGCACAACAACATTTTAATCCATGATATTGAACCTACCACATTAAAAAAAAATCAATGAGTAAAACATAGTTTGAATAATGTGTGTGACTCAAGATAACATGTGGCTAGAAGGATAAGCTTGGAAAATATATTCACATTGAGTGAAGTTTGAAAAAATATAAAAAGTTTCAAATGCTATGTCAAAGTTATGTGGAGATTTAGATGTCTAAAAACAATTGCATTTGGGGGTAGGAGGGTTTGTGGGATATTTCCATGAGAGAAGTAAGTGAAAAATGAAAACCTTGAAAAGACAAATTGAAAATTATCTTTAGATATTTAGATCCCAAAGAAAGAATAGTATATGATGGAAAATTTATTATTGAATATAGTTTGACCACACAACACAAAATATGTGGTAGTGGTTGGAAAAATGGGAAACATGGATGTAATTTTACAATTGTTAAAATTGCAAATTGTAATATGTGTTCCCCTTTTTGGATCCCACATACAGTGAAGAGAGAAACGAGTGGCAAAGTTGAAAGGAAATAAGGTACATTCCCAATTAGTATGAAGGTACATGTCATTTATATAGGTTTAACAGTGACCTATGGGTTGAAAGAAAAGTGTAGGATTCAAGAAAATAATGGTGTTTTGGCATGTTGATTGTCAAATATGTTAACTTTGCTTTTCTTCTTATAGTGTAGAATGAAGATAACTATTGCAACTAGAGTAACTCCCCAAAAATTGAAGTTCATCTTCAAATTTAATTAGAAAAATTGCTTTAGGTTTTCAGTCCTCACCATTGACCATGGGCCTTCCATTTGGCATTGGTGGATTGGATGATATGTGCCAAGTGGAGGTAGAATATCTAGCTTTATTGTCAATAAGTAACTTATAGCTCATGTCAATAATATTTATGGGATCATTCATGATAATCTAGAGAAGAATTTTTTTTCCTTCTGTATGTTTGAGATATCCCCTTTTTTATCATTTACACATGTAGAACCATTTTAGGACAACACTTTGGTTCAAGAAACCATGGGTGATTCTCAAGCCAAGTCACCAAGGCCATTAAATTTTAATAAAAATTCATCCATGAATATAGGAATGATTGTGGTCATTATTATAGATGCTTCAAATATGCTTGACCCATTCGCTATGTCTAGTGTGGATGTCATTAAAATATCTCTTCACCACTAGTTATTCATACTGAAAGTGAACCTTTATCTTCTCATGTTCCTATTCCATTCATTCCAAGATTGTCAAGAAGATTATTTAGAACAAATATCCTAGTTTATATTTTTAAACATGATGTCTCTATAGTAGTTTTTTCAAGATACCCATTTGATAATTAAATAATCCAAGAGCATTCCATTGAAATAAATTTTGATGTTGTTATGATGACTTTTTTTAATATGGGTTGTTTTCAGGTTATTAGTGAAACATGTAAAGGGAATGATATGTTTAATGTATGTGATGATTATGATGATCTGGATATTCTTACATTAAAATCTTATCTGAGTGAGCATAGGCACATATAAGCCAAGTTTGATGTATGTTCAAATTTTATGATCAACCTAATGTGGAATGATAAAGATTCCATTCACTAGTGCATTTACTATAGTTCTCATAAAATTTCTTCCTCTATAACTTGTGGAAAGCATTCATCTAGTCTATTTAAATCAATATGCATGTACATCAAAGAACATGAAGCATATATGGATGGTTTATCTGGGAAAGAGATCAGTGGTAATTAACAAGAGCACTATGGTGAAAGCTTTCTCTAAAATAAGAAAAAGTGATATGTTGTCCCAGATGCATAAAAATGTTCATGTAGGTGCTTATTTTCTTATTGATATTTTTTTAATTAATGAATTTTTCCTTGTCAAGGATTGCATGCATAATAAAAGAAAACTAGAAGGGGATGATTGTTAATGGTTATAGGTTGTGTTGGAAATGAAAATTTTATTGGTGAATGCTTCAAATTCAAGTGCATTCTACACACAAAGAAGGATATTTGAGTCAAGGAATCAAGTAGAGAAAAAACTAGCTTCTATATAAATATTCTTCATGGTATTTTGTTAAAAAAGGTAGCTAGAATTGAGCTGGGTGAAAAATATTAAAAAATTAAAAAGCTTACAAGTTCCAAAAATTAAATATGAGACCCTAAAGGTCCTTGGGATATTTATGTGGGAGAAACAATTTTAAAAATGTAAGTCTCCAAAATACAATTTCAAATTACGGTCAACTCTCCCAATCCTAGCAATAAAAAGGTGGAAGAAAAGTCAACTTAAGAAGAGCGTTAAGGATATCTTGAGAAGAAATGCAATTTTGTAATTTTTCACTTGTACAAATTATAAATTGCATTTGGGTCTCCCAAACACCTATTCAACCTAATCAACATGGGGTCCCAATGCAAATGGGAATTTTCAAGGTAATTTATAGTTTTTCAAATTTTCAAATTGTAAATTGTAGTAAGAGTTCCAATTTCCCTAAGGAATCCTTTCAAGGAAATAGGAAATCCAAATATAATTCATAATTTTGCAATTGTACAAATTAAAATTTTCAATTGGAGTACCTATTTCCCTAAGGTAAGCCTTTAAGGGAAATGAGAACTCCAAGTGCCATTTTTTAATTTACAATTTTACAAATTACAAATTATAGCTAGAACTCCCATTTCCCTAAAGGAAGCCTTTCATGTAAATAGGAACTCCAACTATAATTTACAATTTTGAAAATTTAAAAATTGTAAATTGTAGATGGAGTTCCCATTTTCCTAAGGGAAATTTCTAGGGGAACTTCCACTATGAATTACAATTTGCAATTATGTAATTTACAGAGACAACTTTCCAGGGAGACTACAACTACGTATTGCATTTATGAAATTTGAAATTATGCAATTTACAATTTACAATTTTAAAATTTGAAAATTGCAAAACTATTACTGAGTTTTGGATTTACCTAATACAAATGAATTACAAAATTATAAGTGGGACTCATATGTCCCCAAAAGAAGGAAAATTGCAAGTTTATAAAAGTGACCAAAATCTCCCCAAAAGGTGGAAAAGTGAAAAATATTGCATGTAGGCATTAAATATGTGGAGTTAACCCTAAAAATTAAATTTTAAAAAAAGTGAAGGTGAAAAATGTGAAATGTTAAAAGGCAAGTTGGAAACAAAAATCAATAGGTAAAATCACCTAAGTGTTTGCATTTTCCATTAATTTGCTTTTTCAAGCACTCCATGGGAGAAATATTGTAGGTTTTCAAGATCAAGGTGGACCAATTCAAAGAATATTTCTCATGTAGCCATGTGTCTAGTATGTTTGAAATAAATCATTTCAATGTAATTTTTTTATATGGAATGAATATGAGAAAGGGTAGTTGTCAAGAATTTTCTAGTTGTGCTAATGAGTTGTCAAAGGGAATCTCCAGGGAGTTTCATAAGAAGACAAAGGGTTTATTTGGATCTGAGGTCAATATTATCCTTCTAGCTCATGTAAAATCCATCTACAACAAGGAAATCAATGTTTTTGTTGCAAACCTTCATCATTCCTTATGGAGGCAGTAACAATAAATATTTTTCATGAAAATGGATGAAGATTCCATGTATGTCAAAGGGCATATTCTAGATGTGAGCATCTTCAAGATATTTGGAGGGTTGTTTTATAATTCTTCAATTTTAAAAAATACAACCCTGATTCCTAGATTGTAAAAGGGTGAAAATTTATACATAGAGGGCCTCTCCTCTATTCTAAGGTTCTTATTATTGGTTATTCATTTTATCTAATTCTAGGTTCATCAAAGTTGTGGAATTAGTTAATGTGTGTAGACATTATCTCCCTTGTTAAGGTGGTTATAGTTTTATAGCCGTTAGCAAGATTTGAGAGCATTTGTAATATGTCTCCCTTATCTAACATGGAGAAAACTCACCATTACTGTACCCATGGTAGCATTTTGAAAAAATGATGTATGTAAGATCTTTTTACAAATTAATTAAAATACTTATGTTCTATACTATTTCTTGTTGATGAAGTGCAGTAATATGTTTTACAAGTTATACTGATTAGAAATTTAGTTCATTGTTCATTAATAATTACCATTTTGAGCAAAGATCTAGATTACAAACCCTTTCTACATTTTAACTTGAGAATATGTTGTTGAATAGCTTTTTAGGGCACCTTGGGTTTATGAATTTGATAGGGAAAAGTAGATGAGATTCTAGTTTTAGTGTATGCTTTAGTATTTTAAGGATTATTTGGTATTTCCCATTAGCTTGCATATGATTTTTTTATATGTATTTACTAAGGAATATTGTCATGAATGCTGAAAGAAACCCTGTTATTTTTAACTACCATCAGACCACACCCTTTTTTACAAATTATCTAATTATCCTACCCTATTCTACGCTATAAATAATACACCCTTTGCATATGTTACCTTTTAGTTGCCTTGTAAGTGCATAAAATATTGCCTTAAATCCAAGCATTTTAGTCTTTTATTTAACCGCTATTGTTAAAAATTATTTAGAATTAAGGTTGAAAATAATTTTACATCTATCTTTAGTAGCATGTATGTGAGTTAGAGCATTTTTTCATTCCATGTGACAACCCTTCCCAGGTGGAGTGAACAAGTTTGGTTGTGCCAGGATAATATTTTTTAATTCTTAGTCCCAAAAATCCCCATGGAGGTTGAATTTTAAAATCTCTCAATGTGATAAAAATAACCCTTAGGTCCTCTCATCTTGGTTTAGGTAGAGCTAGAAGCAACAAGGAGCTAACCATACCCTCTATCTATGACTCTCAGTCATTGGATGCATTCATTCCAGTCTTGATGCCAAGACCTTCCCGAATTATGATGACATGCTAGTGGGTTTTTAATCTTTGTTTTCCATTTTATTATGTTTGTAAGGATGATTAAAAGAGGTGTACCACTAGGAACCAACAATCAAATAATACCTTTTCTAGGGATTAAATTGAAGTCTTGGTTACTTGTGTTATTGGGGACTCTTGTAGAGAGTTATAACTAATTCAATTTGAAAAGTTCTCTACTCATTATTTTCTATATTTTTATTATTTTTGGTTCATCAAAACCACCACTCAAATGGCACTATTGCTGAGGATTAAATTAAAGTCCTGGTTACATGTGTTGTTGAGGAATCTTGCAGAGAGTTGTAAGTAATTCAAGTTGAAAATTTATCTACTTATGGTTTGTGAAAATTTGACTATCTTTGGTTCGTCAAAACCACCACTCAACTAGTGCCATTACAAGGGATTAAATAGAACATCCTTAGTTACTTGTGTTATCGAGGACTCTTATAGAGAGATGAAATAATTTAGGTTGTATCAAGTTCTTTACATTGGAATATTTTTAAGCAAGTAATCTTAGTTATGTTTTCAGACAAAGTTTATTTGTATTGGCTCATGTGTTTGACAATTTAGGTTATTTGAGTTTGCTTTACTACTTTGGCTCATCAACAAGTTCAACACTCTATTAGAAAAGTTACTATAAATTTTAAGTATTTGACAAATTGACTTCTACTACATTTTTTATAAAGATCTATTACAATTGCATGTTAAAATCTAATTTCTCAATTTGAACATAAGTCTAAAAATTTTAATATCTTTGCCTTCATGTCTCCATTAAATTTATCAAATTATGCTTTTATCATGTATCACAACCATTTTGTTAACTATTATTTGCTCCCATTTAGAATATGTCAAAGGGCATATTCTAGATGGGAGCATCTTCAAGAGATTTGGAGGGTTGTTTTATAATTTTTCAATTTTAAAAAATACAACCCTGATTCCTAGATTGTAAAAGGGTGAAAATGTATACATAGAGGGCCTCTCCTCTATTCTAAGGTTCTTATTATTGGTTATTCATTTTATCTAATTCTAGGTTCATCAAAGTTGTGGCATCAGTTAATGTGTGTAGACATTATCTCCCTTGTTAAGGTGGTTATAGTTTTATAGCCGTTAGCAAGATTTGAGAGCATTTGTAATATGTCACCTTTATCCAATGTGGAGAAAACTCACCATTACTGTACCCATGGTAGCATTTTGAAAAAATGATGTATGTAAGATCTTTTTCAAATTAATTAAAATACTTATGTTCTGTACTATTTCTTGTTGATGAAGTGCATTAATATGTTTTACAAGTTATACTCATTAGAAATTTAGTTCATTGTTCATTAATAATTATCATTTTGAGCATAGATCTAGATTACAAACCCTTTCTACATTTTAACTTGAGAATATGTTGTTGAATAGCTTTTTAGGGCACCTTGGGTTTATGAATTTGATAGGGAAAAGTAGATGAGATTCTATTTTTAGTGTATGATTTAGTATTTTAAGGATTATTTGGTATTTCCCATTAGCTTTCATATGATTTTTTTATATGTATTTGACTAAGGAATATTGTCATGAATGTTGAAAGAAACCTTGTTATTTTTAACTGCCATCAGACCACACCCTTTTTTACAAATTATCTAATTATCCTACCCTATTCTACGCTATAAATAATACACCCTTTGCATATGTTACCTTTTAGTTGCCTTGTAAGTGCATAAAATATTGCCTTAAATCCAAGCATTTTAGTCTTTTATTTAACCCCTATTGTTGAAAAAAATTAGAATTAAGGTTGAAAATAATTTTACATCTATCTTTAGTAGCATGTATGTGAGTTAGAGCATTTTTTCATTCCATGTGACAACCCTTCCCAGGTGGAGTGAACAAGTTTGGTTGTGCCAAGATAATATTTTTTAATTCTTAGTGCCAAAAATCCCCATGGAGGTTGAATTTTAAAATCTCTCCATGTGATAAAAATACCCCTTAGGTCCTCTCATCTTGGTTTAGGTAGAGCTAGAAGCAGCAAGGAGCTAACCATACCCTCTATCTATGACTCTTAGTCATTGGATGCATTCATTCTAGTCTTGATGCCAAGACCTTCCCAAATTATGATGACATGCTAGTGGGTTTTTAATCTTTGTTTTCCATTTTATTATGTTTGTAAGGATGATTAAAAGAGGTGTACCACTAGGAACCAACAATCAAATAATACCTTGTCTAGGGATTAAATTGAAGTCTTGGTTACTTGTGTTATTGGGGACTCTTGTAGAGAGTTATAACTAATTCAATTTGAAAAGTTATCTACTCATTATTTTCTATATTTTGATTATTTTTGGTTCATCAAAACCACCACTCAAATGGCACCATTGCTAAGGATTAAATTAAAGTCCTGGTTACATGTGTTGTTGAGGACTCTTGCAAAGAGTTGTAAGTAATTCAAGTTGAAAATTTATCTACTTATGGTTTGTGAAAACTTGACTATCTTTGGTTCATCAAAGCCACCACTCAACTAGTGCCATTACAAGGGATTAAATAGAAGATCCTTAGTTACTTGTGTTATCGAGGACTCTTATAGAGAGCTGAAATAATTTAGGTTGTATCAAGTTCTTACATTGGAATATTTTTAAGCAAGTAATCTTAGTTATGTTTTCAAACAAAGTTTATTTGTATTAGCTCATGTGTTTGAAAATTTAGGTTATTTGAGTTTTATTTACTACTCCAGCTCATCAATAAGTTCAACACTCTATTAGAAAAGTTACTATGAATTTCAAATATTTGACAAATTGACTTCTACTACATTTTTTATAAAAATCTATTACAATTGCATGTTAAAATCTAATTTCTCATTTTGAACATAAGTTTGAAAATTTTAATATCTTTGCCTTCATGTCTCCATTAAATTTATCAAATTATGCTTTTAGCATGTATCACAACCATTTTTTTAACTGTTATATTCTAGAATTTTGATTCTAGTGGCAACTCTAACATAATCATCTGGTTTTAAGGAAGATCAGTGCATATTTTGAATATGTTAAATTTCAGCTCTGAGTGTTCTTTATTTTGCTTGCAAAGATAGAAGGATTGAGATCACCTGCAAAGGTGACTTGTCAAAACAACTTGTCTTTCCCCTAAGGAATTAGTAAAGAAGAGTGAGACAAGTTTGGAGGGATATTTAAGGGAAAAGTTTAGATGCTAAAGAGTGTTTGGGACATCAAGATTCTAATAATCTTAAAATTTGTATTAAACTCCCCATTGTTGAGGACTTTCATATCTTTCTTAGTCATTTTAAAAATTATAGTCCCATTTACTATCTAGCTTATTCTCAACCAGTTAAATCCCCTCCCATGTTTTATCTACCAATTCCATCTCACTCACCCCCTCAAATCCCTTTGCCATTTGTTCATGAAATTATCATTAAACCATTCATGAGGCATAGGGATCAAAATGAGAATGAGTATCCTACATTTTTCATTCATATATTTAGACCTATCAATTTTTATGACATGGAAGATTATCCTAATGAAGTCCCAAATAATGTAGTGAACCACTTTCTAAATTTTTAAGGGAACATTGCAGTGAGTGTTAATTAGCACTTGGGGGATTTTCATAATATCATTTAAAATTGTGATGTTAAGCCTAAGGATGTTTGCATCAATTTGTTTGTGCACACACTAGAAGAAGATGCTTATGAATAATTCAATTCCCTTCCCCACATACTCATTGATTTATGGGAAGAGATAAAGAATGTCTTCAAGATTTATTATGGTGATAAGATTGATCCTAGATTTATTTTGGCTGAATTTGAAAACATAAAAAATAAACCTAATGAGTGTGTGCATGGATTTAACACAAGGTTAAACAAGAGCATGTTGGGGCTGATCGAGAGCATTTGCCCTAGTAATATAGCATGATTGATTAAATATTTTGATGCCTTTGACAATAAGGATGTGTACTACTTGAGGGACAAGGCTCCCATGAACCTGTGGTTGGCATTCAATATAGCCATACAAATTAAGATTCATATAAAGGTTGTGGGTAAGCCCATAAACAAGTGGGATGATGTAAAATTGGTCAATCTATAAAAAACATATTCCACTATTATATTTAATCTTGAGGAAACTACTAAGACTTTGGCCTTCACTATCAAAGATATGTTCTAAATTTAGCCAAGGATGAGAAGGGAATCGCTCACGAGTCTACAAGTTAGGAGAGAGATCCAAATCTATTTCATGAACAAGGAAGGCCTACTTTACACAATCAAGATAATGATATAGGGAAGAGGCATGCATGTGAAGAAATAATGGATTGAAATCAGAATAGAGGGGCTTGAAAAGAAGCACATAATCTATTAAATGCCAAAGTGAATGTTATAAATTGAGATTTTGACATTGATTGGTGTGATAAGTGCTTCCTTCCACATCCTCCATGTGATACTACTAAACCAATTGATGAACATCTAGATGATCATGAATCTACATCTAATTATGATGAGAGTTTGATGTTTAATTATCAAGTCTCTCAAAGTAAGTTGTCTACCTCCATAGAATTGATGAATACTACTATTCTTGATTAGTTTTAGAGTGTATTAAAAAAGGTACATTTACCAAATCTAGAATATTCTTGTGATGTTAATATGATGAAAATATATGAATTAGCCGTCATGATTTTGAATTCTTACATTCTATGATGATTAAGAAATATGATGGGGGAATTCCTGTAGTTGAGAACAAGTAATTGCTAATCAATTCAATAGTTACCCAAAAAATGTCAAATTGGCCATAATCTTAGATCCTTGCATAGAAGATTGAGCAAGTCTATGTATGAGACAATGAAATCATAGATAAAATGTAGAAAAATAAGCTTATCTTCACAAAATAATATTGCAAAATATGACATGCTTGTATAAAATCACATTAACCTGTCTTACCTTCCAAAATGGAAAAGTGGGGTGCATATAGGGAAAATTAGGGCAACATGAGGGAGCCTCTAATTTTCCTAATTATATAATTACATTAAAATTAAATTAGCCTGTGTTACCATTTTATAACTAACGTGAGGAATCCTAATTGACATATAATGTCCATAAGGCCATGTAGGCAAAACCCAATGGGAAAAAACACTACACCAACACCCCCCCTTAAGTGTAACTTAGGTGAGATGGGAATTGGGTGCTGACATTGAAGCCTAATGAGGTAACCATGTACATAGTGAAGAACGTCCATAGGAGAAAGAATAAGGTGAAGTACCCCTAACCCCAATGAGAGCTCATAGATGAACAAATTTACTCTTTATTAAGGGCTTGGTCAAAATATTTATAATCTACTCTGATGTTGAACAACACTAAATATCAATGACTTACTCATTGATAGCTCCCTAATGAAGTTCATGTGAGTCTCTATGTGTTTGGTCCTTTGATGGAGAACTAGATTCATACAAATATGGTTAGTGATTTGGTTGTCATAGTAGATGATTATTGGGTTATAAAACTAGAAACCAAACTTAGTAAGAATATCTTGAAACTAGATTGCCTTAGTAGTGTTATTGAAAACCCCTATGTATTCTACCTCTATAGATGATAAATTAATTACATGTTGCTTCTTTCTTGACCAAGTTATTAGACTTGAACCAAGTGATAAATTATGGCCTAAAGTAGAATTTTGACTCTAAATATCTCTAGCCTAATCTGAATCTGTGTATCCAATCAAATCAACCTTTGTTCGTACTCCATAGTCTATCCCATAGTTGTGTGAACCCTAAATGTAGTGTAGAATCAACATATCTTATTTCCAATGCAATTCATGTGGCTTCTGCATAAATTGTGAGACCATACTAAATACATAGGATATGTCAAATCTAGTGTGTGTGAGATAGATAAGACTACCCACAAGCTACCAATATGGAGTTGCATCAACCAATGGTGTAGGAAAATCAACCCCAAGATTCACACTAGACAAGAAGGGATTGGGAGTTGGCTTGGAATAAATGATGATAAACCTCACAAAAAAGAAAGAGAATACTTGGATTGTGATAAAGTTATCCTAGAATCTAACTAAATGATTTCAATCCTGAGAAAGTAATGCACCAATCCCATGTCTATCATTGAAAATATATTTGAAAGTGTATATTTCACTACTGAGATGGATGATCGTGAGCTTCCTACAATCAAAGAGTCATCCACATAGAGAACTAATATCAACAAAGAATCATCCTCATATAAGATATAGACATTCATATTTGAGTGGCATCTAGTGAACCTGACTATGAGGAGAAAGGAGTCCATCTTGGCATACCATGATCGAGGGGCCTATTTGATTTCGTAGATAGATTCCTAAGTCTATAGACTAAGGAGGAATATTCCATAATTCTTGTGGTTTCTCCATGTATATCTCTTTTTTGAAGTCACCATGTATAAAATCACTCTTGACATCCATTTTTTGAACAACCCACTGATGTATGGTTACAATGGCTAGAGTGAGTCTGATAGATGTCATATTGGCTAAAAGAGAAAATGTCGCAATGTAATCTATGCCAGGCACTTGAGAAAACCCCTTTGTAACAAGATGAGATTTGTACTTATCAATAGAATCATCTACACCATACTTAGTCTAATAAACCCATTTTCAATGGACTAATTTTATTCCTTTAGGAAGAGGGACTAAGTCCCATGCTTTGTTCTTGATTATGAAACTATAATCCTCCTACATATCACAATCCCATTCTAGAATTCTAGATGCCTCATGAAAGTTTTGTGGATCTAAGGCAATGCTTAGGTAGGCATGTGAAGTCCCTTGAAACTATGAACATGTCTACCTTGTATCTGATGGATTTCCAACCCATTTCCTAGCACTTTAAAGTGTATTTGTGGCCCAAGTTAGACCAAAATTGTATGAGATTTGAGAATCAAGAGGTGAGTCATCATAATATGAAGTGTGAGTGTGAGATGGAGGAGGAAAATTATTGTCACTGTTCTCATCACTTGAACTTGAATAATAAAAAGAGTCATCCTAATCATTAAGAGTATTTTGAGGTGGATCCAAGTCACTATCTATGGTGGAATCAATGTCCAATGAGACTATTGAAGAGACTAGAGTGCTACTAGTGTGTTCAAGTGGGCCCTCATGAAACTTGACACTCCTTTCAATGAATAATTCATGATTTTTAGGATGTAAGAGATTATATCCCTTGGTACCGTATGCATACCCAAAAAAGATACAAGGTTGACTTTGAGGGTCCATTGTCTTACATTTCTTCTTGGGAACACAAGCCGTTGTTGGTGATCCAAACATTTAAAAATGATCCAATGTAGGCTTATGACCATCCCAAGCTTCAAAAGGAGTGATTCCTTTCAAGGATTTGTGTAGAACATGTTTTTAAATGTAGCATGCATATTTGATTGCTTTGGCCCAAAACTAATGAGCAAGAGACTTTGATTGAAGCATGTAGTTGGCCATTTCCTTTAAGGTATGGTTCTTACATTCAGCCACACCATTTTGCTAAGGACTATGTGAAATTGTGTGTTTCATATAAATCCCCTCTGATGAGAAAAAATGCTCAAACATATTTTTGACATACTCTCCACTATTCTTAGTCTTTAATATTTTAATGTAACAATCTGACTACTTCTCCACAAGTGCCTTGAAGTGCTTGAAGTGATCAAAGACCTCAGACTTCTTTTCAAGACAAACACCTACATGTACCTAGAAAAGTCATTGATGAATATGAGCATGTATCTAGTCATGTTGAATAAAGGTTTTGAAAATAGACCTGTTATGTCACTATGGACACTTTTCAACTTTTATTTGGCTCTCCTTGTTTTCACCTTGTCATATTTCTCTTATAGATACTTGTCAAGAATGTAGCCATTGCATAGGCCATCTAATAATTTGACTTTAGACAACCCTAAAACCATTGCATGATGACTAAGTTGCTTTAAGTAATAGTAGTTGAAATATCCAAGCCATTCATGACATAGTTTACTCACTCCATCTGCATGAGTAAGTAGTGCAATTGAGGGCTAATCTAGGGCAAATTTTGAGAACGTCTACAACTTATAATAATGATTTACCTTCCCATTAACCACTACAATGTCACTATGTAGCTCTTTCATTCCTCTATATTTATTTTCAAGAGTGGCCCTTACTCTCCTTTTCATTACCTTTTATTATAACCATTAGAATCCAACACACATTCCAATATCATGAAAATTAAATCCAAATTCAATAATATTTTTAAAAAATTTATATGTCATTTAGGGAACAGAAACATTATAAATTATTTTCTAGCTAGCATTCTAGTAGACCAATTTTTTTTGCATGCCTTAAATTTATTTTCTTTATGTAATTTACTATACTTTTACATCATTTAAATTATGTAGTTGAAAATAAATCCATGGAACCACTTTATTTTTAAAAATACTCTATAGAAGAAAATAATTATATTTTACTTGTAAGGATAGAGGATTTGTAACATGAGATATGAGGATTGATAATGAAGGAATAAACTAGGTGAACAAAATATTGAACTCTAATTTAAACTTGATTATCTTCTTCTGAATTAATATAAATTCTATTCAAAACATTTTTTAGAATAGATAAGAATTTAGACAGTTGTCCTCGATCATGTTGAATTTATTTTAACATGCCTACTTTAGTTTTATATACATATACATCATTTATTTATCTTAAAATTTATTATATTAATATAAACTCCTCAAATGAGGTGAAATGTATAAAACGATATAGTAAAATAAATGTCTTTCAAATGATTTTTAGGATTTATTCAAGGCAAACACCTTTCATGCCAAGAAATATTTAGAGTTTGTTCATACCAATCTGAATAGACCCATTACCTACTTCATTTTTGGGATATAAGTACTTTCAACTACTTGTGGATGACTACTCTCAAAAGACATGGGTTTTTTTTCCTAAATTAGAAGAATGAGGCCCTTCATTATTTCCAAGTCTTCTCTCACCATGTTGTGAAGGAGACCGAATAACCTCTTCTTATACTCTACTTATATTGATGGGGAAAATTCACATCAAAGAAGTTGTTGGCATTCCTAAACCAAGGCATCAAACACAATTTGAATGATCCCTACATGCCCTAGTATAATGTCATTATTGAGTGATGCAATCACATAGTAATGGAAATGTATCATTGCATGTTGTTAATATCAAATCTAGAGAAATGATATTGAGTTGAAGTAGCCTAGACAACTATTTATCTTTTCAATAGGGAACTAACAAAGATTCTACAAGATAAAACTCTATAAGAGGTATGAAGTGGTAAAATTCCATCAATTTATCATCTACGAGTGTTTAGTTACACATCATATATCTATGTCCTAACTCAAAAGAGGATGAAACTCGAGCCAAAAACACTCTCGTACATCATATTGGGCTATATTACTACCTCAAAAGCATACCATCTCAAGGACTCTAAGATGAAGAAAATATACAAAAGTAGAGATGTGGTTTTTGATGAGTCATCCTTTAAATTAGTGATGCATAAAGAAGAATCAATGCCAACCACCTCCCACTAATTAATCTCCAAGTTAGATGATGAAGAAACTTCTCATAGGTAAGATAAGATTTAAGGGGAGCTATATGTTGATCTTTAAAAATTAAAAAATGTTACTATACATTCACTAGGTAGTTTTTCACATCAATAAATTAGTTCATCACATCAAAAACAAAGTTCCCATCTGAAGTGGGTATGAAGCACCATGAAAGACTCCCATTTTTAATCTATCCAAAATACTTCATCCATAGTCAAAACAAGGAGTTAGATAAGAAATGAGTTAAATTTTGCACTCATGAGTATAGTATTTGATAGCTCTAAACCTGCTAATGTTCAATAATCACTAAGTCAACCTCAGTGGGAAAAATACATGGATGCTAAGTATAACTCACTCATAAAAAATTAAACTTGGGAACTTGTTGATCTACCTACAAGAAAGAAAACCATAGGCTACAAATGGGTTTTCAAAACTAAATACAAGGTAGACATATCCATCAACAAGCATAAATCATGACTTGTAGCAAAGGGATATGCTTATAAATAGTGCATAGACTATGAAGATACCTTTGCACCCATTTAAAATATCAATACCATCAAATTTAATTGTGTACTAGTAGCACAAAATGGATGGAAAATTGTGTAGATTGATGTCAAGAGTGCTTTCCTAAATGGTGATCTCAAAGAAGAAGTGTACATGACCCAAATGGAAGGATTTTTTGATGAAAATCATCCTAAAAAGGTATGTCATCTCATTTAATCATTATATGGACTGAAACAAACACCTAAGGCATGGTACATCAAGATATATGATCACCTTTTGTAGCATGGTTTCACCCATAGCCCCTTAGATTCCAACTTGTACATAAAAAAAGGTAGGGATAGAAATCATCATTCTTGTTTTGTATGTGGATGATCTTAAGATCACTGGAATTTTATAATATTAGGTTGATATTATGAAGAATGACCTCAAAATATCCTTTGAAAAGACTAATTTGGGGCCAATCCAAAACTGTCTTGGTTTGGAGATATGGAAAAAACATAATCACATTTTTAACTCAAAGATAAAAATATGCCAAGACACTCCTAGAAAAGTATAAAATGTCAAAATTTAAACCTATTTCAACACTAATGGATAAAGGTTTAAAAATATCTTACTTCTAAGACTCACCTCAAGTAGATGCAGATCTCTACAGACAACTCATTGTGAGTCTCATATAATTGACCTACACCAGACTAGACATTTCATTATGAGCTGTCTCTAGATTCATGTAAGATCTGAATAAATGTCACTAGATTATATTAAAACATTTTTTGAGATATTTTTTAGGAACACTTGATTATGGTCTAAAATACAAGAAGAATACTCAATTCTTCTTACATGCATACACCAACGTAGACTATGTCAAATATATTGATGATAAAAAGTTAGCATCAGGATACATATTTCACCTTAGATCTAGACTAATCTCCAAGATAAGTAAGAAGTAAACTATTGTTTCTATCTCATCCATTTAGGTAGGGTATCACACCACACATGGATATGTGTGTGAGGTGATATGGTTACATTGTATTTTGGCTTATATGGGCATTAGTGAAGATAAGCCACCTATCCTTCATTGCAATAATCAGGGTGTGTTTAAAATTATGAATATTCCTATTTTAAATTAAAAAACCAAGAACATTGAGGTATAATGTCACTAAATTTTATATAAATTCTTAACCCACCACATGTAGCTCTAGTACTACTCAATAGATGCACAAATAGCTGATATACTCACAAAATCCATTGGAAAGGTGAAATTTGAGTTGTTTAGGGGGTACATTTGTAAAAATAATGTAATAATTAGAAGTAATGTTAGTGTATAAATTATATAGTTAAAATTTATCTATTTCATTATTTTTGGTTGGTTTTGTCTAACTCCATATATCCTATGAAAACTCCACAAATTTTATGAATCTCACACTTGTTTTCCTATTGCATCTCATGTTGTATTTATTTTAATTTTTTAATGAATAAATCATCAAATTTCAATTGTTTTATCAAAAATCTATTAAAAATACTAAACACACATTATTTTAGACCTTGTTTCGAGTCTGTCACATTATAGTGAAACTAGGTTCACAAGGTCTTCAATGCCTTGTTCATAAACTACGAATGTAGATTTTTTTATTGATTCCAATTCCTAGATATTAATTTTTATTATTATTTTACTATGTTATTATACTACTAAAAAATTTATAACCCAAAAAAACACCTTCACACTTTATTGTGCTATCTTCCCTAAGAGAATACGATAAAATATGGTTCTCTCGTTAGGACTACTTTTATGGTTTGTCACCTTATTGATTTATAATATAAATAAATAATCATAATCATATTTAATTTATAGGCTTATCACATTACTCATTAGGTTTTATAATCAAAATAAATAACTATCTCATTTTTTTGAACTTGTAGATAAAAATGATCTAAAAGTTGGCATGTAAATTACACATGTTAGGGAATACCATCTCAGCAAATTTTTCCATGTAAATGTTACCTTAGGTAAATAACCATCTTTATAGGTGTTACATACATGATATATGACACATATTTATATAAACATATGGTACATTATTGTTGTAGCTCTAAATTATATGAAACTTTTAAATGTATGTTTCACATGTCATGTATTACCATCTCTGAATTTTTATAAATCTAAATCATGACATAAAAGGATAAATATTATTCAAAGTTTTTATAAAAAATCAAATGATATGTTTATGTAGTAACTCAAAATAACTTGAAATGTGGTATAAATATTAAAATTATCAGGTTATATCACCTAAATAAATTTCATCATTTAATTCTTACCATAGAAAGAGAAACATTTTTCCAACTGCTCTGATAGAATTAGAATCTTACAAGTTTCCATAGTGAATCCAAATGAGATTAAATTTTGTATATAAGTTCTAAATTTAAGGAGATATGACCTCACCAAATTCCATAATCTAGTTCGTACCAAATTTGAATAACCATTTCTAATAAATGTATGTAAATTAATAGTCATGTTAGACTCACAAAAGTAGAGAACTTATCTTCATACTTTTATTGCAATAAAAAAATAATTTTTCAACATCATTCTAAGAGGTTAATATAATCACTTCAAGAATGACACACCCAACAAACCCAAAAAAACACATTACACTCATTTTTTTATTAATTCAATATTACATGAATCCATCAGTGTTTTGGCATTAGACATTTGAGGTTTATAAAGTGTGAGCTATGCTCACATAAATGGAATAAGTGGAAAAAAGACTATTATGACCATGAATTATAATGGCCATGGCATTCCTTAACAAAACATCAAATACTTCAACTGATTGTAATGATTGTTCTTCCATTTTAAACTCCTTGTTGGTTTTAATTCATTTCTTCTATCCTTACCTTTGATATTATTTTTCTCTTCTATGCTCATTCCTTTTTTGTAATTAGAATAACCATAGTTCATCCTCTTCTACCAAAGGGTCATATTTTCCAATATCCATATCTTTGTGGGATGTAACCCACCTTCATCCAACCACATCCATCAAGATGTTATTTATCACATCTTTATCCTTTTTGTCTTCTGAAACCCACTATTGACTGACCACCTCCTCATAAATAATTCTTGGATTTGGCTAATCAATGTCTAATCCTATTTTATATTCATCCTCATATCACCCTTATTTCTTTTGAGGTAATCTTATCTCATGGATACCATCTCATCTTTCATCCATAATATCATTTTGGTAGATTCAATGTACATTTGGTCATTTAAATGATAACCCACAGCGTTTGGTACTACCTTTAGTATAGTCTTCTCCTTATCATATTTTCTTTAATTCTCTATTGTGTCAATAAACTCATCCAACATTGATACAATATCATCTTCTTCTACACATGCTTCTGATGATATGCAAATTAGCTACTCCTCAAAGTGCAAAATATTTAACTTATAACTTAAACTCTTTACCTCGGAATGCCTCTTTGAATGCTTCATGTCTCTCCATTTTTTAACCTTCACATAGGATAAAATACAAAATTAATTTATAAACATGAGAATCAGCATTCCCCATTGGTACTTCCTCCATATTCAAATTATTTGCTTTATTTTCACCAAACTTGGGTTCCTCAAATCATCCTCCATTCTGACACTATCATGTGATATATAATATTCACTTATCAAACTCTTTATATCTTCTCTAATATGATTTATCTCACCTAATTTCATCTCCTCCATCTCATTTTCAAATGATCTTGAATTCTCATTTTCCATTTCAGAACAATACATACTTTGATTGATAAGAGTCTCTCCTCCATAATTTATATAGGTTGATTCCACATAAAAAACACCACTTTCATCCTTTAATCTTCTTCATATAACCATGCCTACCATATCCAAGTCCATATATTGTTTTAGACTTGAACATTGAATAAACATATTAAAGGAAACAATAGTTACATAAATCACTTCTTCAAGATCTTTATCACATGTCATGTGCATGTTATCCAAATATTTTATGTTGTTCATAGTCTTATCACATCTTTTTCCATCACAATGGACTCCCATAGGCCCATTTTCAATAACCTATATGGTTTTTATCTACTTATTTTTTATTTTTTATCCTCTAAATGGATGTTATGCAACTATACTCTTCTCGTATTCATTAACTTGCATTTCTTCCACCTCCATTTTTAACTTCATGGAAACCTACATATTTTTAATATTGCCTTATTCATTCATATTTATTTATTTCTTCAAGTAAACATTCATATTTATTTGGTTGTACTCAACCCTTATACACTGTAAAATAGAAAGGACAAATTCATTGACTTCACTAACCAAGGATGGTTTCAATTTTTTCCACCTATGAGATACCACAAACTCATTTCCATCATTAACCAATGGGTTTTCTTCTTCTACTTAAACTAATATCACCTCCATATCATATTTCATGAATATTTGTTCCTCTAAGGGTTACTCACAAACTTATTCTTCCTTTTTTATTTAATATACTATGGATTCTCACACATAAATCTCACATTTTTGTTGTCTTAAAATACAACTTTATTATCTACATACACATTCTTATCCTTACTACTTATAAAAGTAGACTTGACCTTTTCACATGGCAACTTCTTTCTCTTATCACTTTTCATGGAAATCTTTTTCTTCATCTACTCTACTTAAATTATGTCATGTTTTTTTTTCAATTAATTTTTTATTATGCACAAATTAGTCATTAGAATATTATCTATGGGTTTAGAGAAGGATAAAGGAAAATAATTCTATTTATTATTGCTTATTTAGACCTGAAATATTCATTATTTCCAATTTTTGATAAAAAGGAAAAGTACTAAATTAAATGGAACTATTTTTTATTATTTTAACAAAGAAAGGCATGTGAATTTTTAGGAGGTTTTCAATTGCTAGGATTAGTTGGCAGTAAATTATTAGTGGATTCTTTGCTAAATTTTAAAAGCAACAAAGAATAAAGATAAATAATAATATTTTATTGATAAATTGGGGCATGGTATTTTTAATAATAATGATTATGATAAATTTTTAAATTAAACTAATAAATAATTTTTTTATTTTTATCCTCTTGAAAAAGATGGGAAATTTGGGAAAGTTTTGGAATAGGACAAAAGCAGGAAAATTAGAATTAAAGCAAATTATGGAAAATGGAGAAAGATAACAACTAATGGATTTTTATAATTGGATATTTATATTTATAAATTATATATATATATATATATATATATATATATATATATATTTCCATTCCCTTTGGTCCCTTTTGGTTATTTACATACCATAATTTCATTCTGAAGGATCTTCTCCCAAATTAATTAATTTCTCTTGTTGAATAATTGTTATTAAATCATCACAAAATAAAAACCCTTAGATGTTGGAGGTAATTGGATAGAAACCCATTAATATAAATGGTTTTAAGATGAAATCCCTATGATCTATAGGTAAATTTTCACACAAGAATTGTAATAGATATTCAAGGAGTGCATATTTAGACAGGTTTTAGTGTTATATGTAGAAAGATTGTGTGAGTAGAAGTTATAGAAGATTTATAAGATTTGTTGGTTTGTTATAGTAGATATAAAGTTTATTGTGGGATTATTTTAAGACTATTTTATTATTATATAATTTTTTTAATCAGATTATAAGTGTTTTGTATTTATGTTCTGCTTTGAGAAGTGTTTATAGGGTTGTTGCATGTTTTTGGCAAGGGTTTTTTTCTCAAACTTTATATTTTGACCCAAAAAGATTATGTAATAATTATTATAGTGATTTATAATAATTTTTATCTCATTTTTATGCAATATTAGTCTCCATATATTGTCATTTTGAGTTACTGTGTTATTTCATGACAATTTTTAAAATATAGGTTTCACTAACTAGTGTAGAGAAGGGAATGAATTTTACATAAATTGTTCCCAATATAAAACTAATTTTAGATATAATATTTATCCATTAAATTTATTAAGGGAACATTATATATGTATCATAACCACAACCTATCCATCCTATAGGTTTTTAGTAATGGATACTTATAAGTAAGAGAAATTAGATATTTTAAATGGGTACATTAATTTGTCTATTATCAGAGGATTCTTGAGATTTTTAAAATATATAAAAAATTCATCTATTAATAAATATACAATGATGTAAATATATAGGATCCAAGATTAAATGACCAATTAACTTCAAAGGTTTCTAGATAACGTGCCAAATTTAATTCTTGTTAAAATATCTCAAAAAAAGGATGATACTATAAATGAATTTAGGAGAAATAATATTTATTTATTTTTAAAATAACCTTGGGATCCAATTCATATATGTTGGATCAATGAAGAATTGAGTCTTAAAAAAACTCAAAATGTCTGAAAAAGAAAACCATAAAATTAAAAGAGATGACGGTTACATCAGAATGATAAAAGGTCAAGGAATAAATTATGATGGTGGAGCATACATAAAACTCATATTTTTAAGAAAGTGAATGGAATAAAAACATGGATGAATATGCCATGTATTTAATGGGTATTAAATTTGATAACTTAAAGACTTCTAATCACCTCAATGAAAGCAAGGATTAATGATTTGGAATATTATCATTGCAACAAAATTACTTGTAGGTAAAGATTATAAAAAATAACTAGTATTGATTAGTATTGAATTATTTAAATAATTAAAAACCATGCATAAATTATCTTCAACCAATAATTGGAATTAACGTGAAGAATTTAAAACTTTGAAAATAAATAAAACTTGACTTGTTATTTTTAGTAAATTCACATGCAAGTGCACACAACTCTAAAAATATCCAAAAATAAACTAAACTCTGAAATTAACCTATCAAATGAATTTTAATTGAAATTAAAGACTTCTTAAAAAATAGATATTTTATAAATTTAGACAATGCTAAAAATAATATTAGACATTAATTTTGGACCCTTAAATGGTCACATATGGCCTTTGAATATCAAAAATGTCCCATAACCAATTACTCAAGTTATGGAAGCATTTAAATTTTCAAGGTGATCCTTTTGATGTGAAAATGGGTTCAAATAGAGATACAAATCAAAATTTATGGCCTCTATAAATTTGGCCTCTTTTTTGTATTATTCTTCTCTGGTTGAAAACAACTCAGCTCCGCACAGTTGCTATGATTGTACTCCTACCAATTTTTCTTGTCAATCTTATTTAGATCTCATTATGTAATCCAAATTTTGTATTCATAATATAATCATTCCCATTGTACCAAATGCCCATCATAACTTCCTTGCCTTTTCTTTACCATCTTCTTATCTAGAACATGTACTCTCTTTTCTTTCTTATTATTTGGCACCTATTGCTTTCAATATACATTTTCATATTCTTCACTTTCACCATCTTATCCATGGAAATAATATAAATATGAAACATTAAATACTTGAGAGATGTCAAATTTTTTTTGTTAAACTTACCTCATAATCATTGTCATTGACTTTCTTCTCAATTCTTCATGGTCCAATTTTATTTTACTTCGAGTTGTTATATGTGCCTTTTGAAAATATCTCTTTCCTCAAGTACACCATCACTAAATTTACTTATTTAAATATTTTTAACCTTATTTTGACCTCTATTGATAATTTACATTTCCCCTTAATTTTTTTTAGTTTTCTTTTTATTTTTTCTTTTAATTGTTGTATATGTTCTACAAATACTTATGTGTCATCACTATCTCATTTTGCAATTGGTAACAATACCCAATTTGAAACATTCATAGGATTTATCCCATATAAAATCTAAAATGTTAATTTATCTATTGATATGTTCACTAAACTATCTTATGCAAACATATCTTTTAGTGAATCCAAGTTCCATTGCTTGGGCTTCTATCTAACTATCTATCTCAATAAAATTCCCAAACTCCTATTTATAGATTTTATCTTTCCATTTGTTTTTAGATGGTATGCACTAATGAATTGTATCTTAGTCCTCATATACCTCCTTAAATTACTCCAAAAATGACATAGTAATTTTGTGTCCCTATGTAATGTAATAGTTTTTGAAATACCATGCAATCTCACAATATCCTTTAAAAAGTTCTACAACTCCAATTGCATCATTGGTTTTCTTACATGCAATAAAATGAGCCATCTTAGAAAACCAATCTACAACAAAATAAATTAAATTATTACCTCTTTGTGTGTTTAGTAATCCTAATAAAAATCCATACTTAAATATATCCATGGTCCTTTTGGAATTGGCAATGCCCTGTATATCCCTATATTTTGTGCATGTCCATTTTCTAGCTGACATATCTTGCACCTTAAAATATAATTTACACATATCTCTTCATCTTTGTCAAAAATTAATTCACCTCCATTCAATATATTATCTTTGTCTTCCAAAATATCCATCCAAACTACAATTGTGCAATTCTCTTATAATTTTATCTCTTAGAGACCTAATTGGAATACTTAATTATTTTCCTTTGATGAGATAACCATCCTTCATAATATACTCTATATTAAGATTAATTGTATCACCTTTCAATGGATTCTTATATTTCTCAATTATCTTGCCAAAATATGGATCAATATCATATACTTATTTAATAGATTCAAATCCAACTAATTCACTCACCATAGTAGTTAACAACCACACATGCCTACTAAATCATCAACTACCTGATTCTATTTTCGTAATTTATTATTCAACACTAAAGTATAACCCTGAAAAAAAGAAACCTAATTTTCATGCCTAATATTTAACTTATTTTGATTGTTCACATACTTCACATCCTCAACATTAGTAAATATAATAAATACTTAAGCACTAGGTAATGCCCCCAATGTCTTAGTACTTTGACAATGACATAAAATTCAACATCATACATAGAATACTTTTTTCTTACCTAATTTAATTTCTCACTAAGATATGCTATTGGCTTCCCCTCTTGACTCAACACAACACCAATTTTGGCAAACTATCCATCAATATCAACCTCAAACACTTTGTTGAAATTTGGTAATGGTTCTCACTAAGATATGTTATTGGCTTCCCTTCTTGACTCAACACAACACCAATTATGACAAACTAAGCATCAAAATCAACCTTAAACACTTTTTTTAAATCTATTAATGCTAAAATAGGATTTTTTTTAATTTTATTCTTCAACAACTAAAATCTTTATGTTTTTACCCTTGTCCATATAGATCATTTTCCTTTCATGTAATTTATTGGCAACAAGTCTATGAAAATTTTTAATAAACTTTCTATAAAAATTTGATAAACCATGGAAACTTATTACCCATATGATGCTCTTTGGGATATTCCTCTCAAAATTTTCATTTAATTTTTCATCCTCCATTCTTACACCATCTATTGAAATTAGAAATCCTAAAAATACTAAATTATTCTGCATAAACTTTGACTTCATTAAATTTCCATATATATTATCTTTTCCTATCAATTATTATACAATTATAAAATACTATAAGTGATCTAAATTAGTCTTACTTAATATTAAAATATCATAAAAATAAACCACCACAAACTTACTAATGTATTCTTTTAGTTCTATGTTCATCACCCTCATAAATGTGTTAGGTTCATTATATAACTCGAATGGCATCACCATCCAATCATATGAACCATATCTAGTCTTTAATGTTTTTTTCTATTCATCTCCTTCATGAATTTAAATATGATAGTATCCACTCCTCACATTAATTTTTCTAAAATACTTTGTTCTTGTAAGAACATCCACCATATCATCTAAATGAGGTATAAGAAACATATACTTGATTATAATTTTATTGATTTATCTACTAGCCACACACGTCCTCCACCCTATATATTTATTTGGAGTTATCAACACTGGTATTTCACATGGACTCATTCTCTCCCTTACTACACCCATCCTCACCAATTCAGTAACATGATTATTTAATTATACATGTTTTGTTGGACTCATCCTATAAGATACTTGATTGGGTAGAGTTGATCTTGGAATAAAATCAATATGATGCTAAATATATCTCTTTGGTGGAAACTATATGGTAACTCATCAGGTATTACATCAACATATTATTTCAACACCACTTCTTATTTTGGTGGTATTTTCACCCCTTATGTGTCTTATTTCTTTTCTACTAATGTATTTAACAACAAATTATCATCTTCATGTCTTTGATAAATTAACTTTTAGTCATAATGCTTTCAACCTACCCTTCTTTTTTAAGATGTAAGAATATTAATTTGATACCACCTTTCAAAAAACTATATGTGTTCTTTGCTCCAACATGAACTACTTTTCTATCAAATTAACGTGGCCTTCTCAATAACACATGATATGCATCCATTGGTATAACATCAAACCATATTTTATCCTTTTATGTTTAATTTATAGAATACTTGATTAAACATCTTTTATCTACTATAACTTAATTTCCCTTATTAAACCATGAAATATGATAAATATTATGATTTTTTTCACACTACAAACCTAGTTTCTCAATCATATCGTTACATACCATACTTTTACAACTAGCACCATTTAAAATTACCATGAATATATTACCTCCTAAAGTATACCTTGTTTGATTTTAATTTTTTGCAATCCATGTATCCCTAGCTTATTTGTTTTTCACATGTTCTTCCATTAGAGCAATCATTATTCTTCTCATCATGATATTTTATCCAATATTTGCTACTATAACTTTATTATCTCTCTCTTTCATTTCAACTTCAACTAAATTAAATCTTGGGAAATATTTTTGCATCCTTCATTAATATTGGTAGCGTGGACACTTAAACACTATGTCATTCTTCTCCACATATATAATAAATGTAACACCTTCATTGATTTGGAATCCATCCTCTACCACCACCATAACTTCATGCTCTCTAAAATACTCTTCGTTTTAGTTGTTTATGAAACCCTTATCTATTATCTTGTTGTCTTTATGAACCATGTGATGTTTCTCCTCTAGTAGTAATAAACCCACATATAATTGTATTAAATACATCTCATCCCCTTACTAGATAGTATTGTCTTCTTTTTATCCCAATAGATGTTTTTTTTTTGAAATTCTATCTATTTTATTTTTCTTCTACCTTCAAAGATAATTTATAATCTTCCTTCATGTAAATTATTTTATTCATACTTAATTCATATTGAATTAAAAAATTCAATATATTTACATACCTTAAATACATATGCTATTATGGCTTATCATGCTCCATACATATGGAAAGCTTGTAAAACTCATATGTATACACTTATATACTGTGATCCTTCTGTGTCGAATTTTGAAATCTTCTATATAGGGCTTGCACATTATCTAAAAAAAATAAATTTCTTCCATAGCTTTTCCTCCATATTTTTCCACAAGTTGATCTTATTTTTACCTTATTTCTATCTTTATTTCTATTGGTGATCCCACCAAATCATTGCATGACCCATCAATTTTGTGCATGAAAATTTTACATTCTTGTCTTCTCTCATAGTTATCCATTTGAATAACTTATCCATGTTATTAATCTAATTTACAACCTCATATGTTTTTAACCATTATCCATAATCTAGAATGTCAACTTTTATTCCTTTATTCCTTCTTTTTAACCTTCCTCTCTTAAATTTATGGAGGTTGCTCTTGTTGATCCTCTTGGAAAAAAAATTCTTCATGATCTATGTCATCTTTTATAGTCATTTGTCTTTGATTTGTAAAGATATAGGTTAATTACTATACTTGCCTCTAATTCTCTAGCATAGTATAATTCATCTGAGCAATTACTCCTCATCCTCTCACCATCTCTCACACGTCCAAGATTCAAACTTTCTCTGATACCAAATAATGAAAATGAATACTATCAAGATAATAAAATTACCAATAGGCAAATATTATGAACAAAAACCAATATTAATTCATATTAAATGATTTAAATAATTACAAACCATGCATAAATTAGGATCAACTCAGAATTTGATTTAACATGCAAAATTTAAAAATCTAAAAATAAATAAAAATTGACTTGTTATTTTTAGCATCTCTTATTTTTAGTAATTTTTGGTCTTTTTTTAAAATTTAAAAGTTATTTATTTTTGTAACTTGATTTGAACTTTAGTTTAAATTTATCCAATAATTTAATTTTAGCATCTCTTATTTTTAGTAATTTTTTCATAAAAGAGCATGCATCTCTAAAAATATCCAAAAATAAGCTAAACACTATAATTAAACTATTGGATAAATTTAAACTAAAGTTCAAATCAGGTTACAAAAATAAATAACTTTTAAATTAAAAAAGACCAAAAATACTATTAAATGTAATTTTTGGACCCTTAGATGGTCATGTATGGCCTCTAAAATATCAAAAATGTCCCATAAACATAAGAGTGGATTATGAAATCATTTAATTTTTCAAGACAATTGTTTTGGCATGAATATGGGCTCAAACAGAGCTACAGATCAAAATTGATGGCCTTTATAAGTTTTTAATATTCAATGCTATTAATTATATGCATACTTAACTCATCATGAATAGAAAAAATAAACAATTTACATACCTTGTATCCATCTTTTCATTTTTTCATCATGATCTACTCGAATGGACAGCTTGACAAATACATCTATGTATTCTTATAGATTATAAACATTTTACCTTAGGTTCTAAAATATTTTGTAGATGGGTTTTTACATAATCTATAGGGAAGATTTAAACTCTCAACATCTTCTTTTTATTACATTAGGTCTTGATCCAAAATCACAATAATCATAAAAGGCATAATAAAAATGCAAAATGTAACAATTTCTAATTCTTATTTATTCATTCTAATCAATACAAAAGTCATTAAATAAATCAAAATTCAAATATAGAGTTGTCATACACAAATTTAAAATATAATAAGATAAATAACATTATCTTAGAATTCACTAAACTAGTTACTTTTAGTAGCTATTATCTTTACTAACTTTTGCATGCAAGCTCAGATGGGCCTATTAATTATACCTTCTTTTATACATATTTAAATACAACCTAAGGTTGATTTTAAAGTCACATTCATGCCTAGATTCAAAAAATATTAAATCTATAAATTATAAAAATAATTTAAATTAAATTAAATGTAATTTTAAGCCTTTAGATGATTGATTTCCAACCCAAATATTTGTCAAAAAATTCTAGGTAGCTAGTGCATATTTAGATTACATAGATATCTTTGTGACATTTGTTTAGAAAAAGGGGTTAAAATGACTCTTTGAATCAAATGATATGCCCTCTATAAGGTATGTTCCCAAATTAATAATTGCTCAACCCACCAAACTCCTAATATAGCTTTTGTCTATCTTATCTGACCCACAATTCTACATGTATCTCATCATACTCCCTATCATTTATTGATTCATTCTCTTAAAACACTAACATTAACATATATACATCCTTACATGGGAATAATTGTGACCTAATATATATATATATATATATATATATATATATATATATATATATATATATATATATATATATATATATATATATATATATATATATATATATATATATATATATAAACACCATGTCAAAATAAATTATCTTAATACCTTCTCATAGTTAAACTACTATAAATAATTCATTTATGGATACTAGTATTACCTACTCCACATAATTGAATAATTTTGAGAGGCACCCTAATCTTATCCTTCATGGACCCTATATGATTTTTAAGTAATATTTAAATCATAATTCAATGTGCATATGATGCTTTGGCACTATGTGAAGTGATGGTCCCTTCACCTCTTATTCATATCTACATGATAAAAATAGGATTATGGTCATTTTTATCTTCTAAAGGGATGGGTATACCTATATTCCCAATCACTAAAAGGTGTAAAAAGACATCATACTATAATAATATCTCTTCCAATATCCACCTCCTATGTGACCCATTTATGAGTCCATTTATATATTTATACAAGTGGGTGTTTATGAACTAACCCTACAAGTTTATGACTCATGTCTCTTCCATCACCCATACCATCATATAATAATAATAATAATAATAATAATAATAATAATAATAATAATAATAATAATAATAATAATATATTTGTAAGTTCCATGATCTTAGGTATTACCTTGGTTATGTTCTAAAAGGTAGCTTAAATAATATTAGACCACATCATACTCTTAGTATATAGCAGTCACTTTATTGTGCTTCAAATATGAGGCAAACGTAGCTTACCCCATGCAAGATTTGAACCTATGATATCCCATAAAGTAGATAGATGGGATGTAACCCATAGATAATAATACACCCCATCTATCCACTTTCTTAAAGAATCTCACATCTAAGCATGCCCAATATGCCTATCCTAATCTAACTTATTTTATTTTATTTTTCACAATTGCTTATAATATCTTCCACACACACATGGTGTATACATCACATTAAGGCAAGATAAGTGTATTGTTTTCAGTAATGAAATATTATTTTGTAATCAAATTTTGTAGTTACTAGCTCAAAAATTAGGGATATTTCTATTTGACTAAGACTCTATATTTTTTATTGGTATCTTAAATCCTTTCAAAGTGACATAAAAACTAGATAAGATTCTACACATTCAAATTTGTAAAAATAAAATTTCCCCTCTATAAGATTTGTGTGTGATTTCTTCTTTATTCATTTTTTAAAAATAGAGTAAAAATGTCTTACTATGAGAGGATTCTACACTGATACAAAATCTCTCTTTTATTAGCCCTGGTATGTTCTATATCCAATATTTGTTTGAAAATGATAAGACTCCACAAAATTCAACTTACATATTTTTATAATTTATGTTTTACTTAAAATATTATCCTAAACTTCACAAAGTTTCATTTCAACTGGTTTAATGTTCACATAAGTCCTTTCAATGTTTAGATTATTGATAATATTATCTGGATCCTAGTTTACATTATTACTCTATATATATTATTTATTTTGATACCCCTCCTCTCAAGTTAAATTTTTAACTTTTATCAATTTTTAATTATTTTAATTTTCATGCTCTACTCATATCTGTAAGGGAACAAATATATTCTCCATTTATTTATTAATCATTTTCATGTATTGATAAACATTGTTTTAATAGTGACTATTGGATTTTAATTACTGTCATCAAATGGTATATAAATTTCTAACATCAATTTTTAAATGTCATGGAATCGATTTATTCATACTTTTTGTGTGGAGACCCATCTTCTAATGACACATAAGGTTGAAGGATTTCACCTAAACTCATTATTTTTTTTGACAATACAATAGATTGATGGGATACGTGACACATAAAAAGGTTAAATGAGGCATCTTGTGACAATTAATTTCTATATGTAAGATTTTATTTTATTTTTCACTTGCCCATGTCTACATTAGAAATTGGTTTTGTATATTCTAACGTTTATCCTTTTTATTCCATAGAAAAATATTAGAAATAGTTTTATTTTCATAGTCTTTTATGTTGTATGTTAAATTACATGCTTATGTCATCTATTTATAGGATACAAACACACCATTAAATGTGGAAAATGGTGTCTCTTAGAACATATTTAAGATGTTATTTTATATTATGCAATTTAGATTATTTTTATACGTACAACTAATTAAATCAAAATCATATTATATTTTTTTATCTTTTTGTTGAAGCATACATTATAATCTCCATATCACATTCATGTTATCTTTCTTAGGTTCTAATCCAATTATTTGGACTTATATGGCAGAATATTAACTATTGACTCTTTAATTCAAACCATATCATCCATAAAGTCCCTTTCCTCTATATTTTTTATCAAGAGATACCCTTACTCTCCCTTTCACCCTTTTTTATTTTAACCATTGGAATCCAAAGAATATTCCAAAATCATGAAATTTAAACCCAAATTCCATAATATTTTTAAAGTGTTAAATGTCATTTAGGGAATAAAAACATTGTCCATTATTTTCTAGCTAGCATTCTAGTAGAGTAATTTATATTGCACACTCTAAATTTATTTTTTGTATGAAATTTACAATACTTTAACATAATTTATCTAATTTATAGGAAAATAAACCCATGGAACCACTTTATTTTACAAAATACTCTATGGAAGAAAATGATTACATATTACTTGTAAGTATAGAGAATTTGTAGTAAGGGATATTAGGATCAAGAAATGAAGGAATAAAGCATGTGAACAACATGAATTCTGATTTCAAATTTATTCTCTTCTTATGAGTTAATGTAAATTCACATGCAAACATTTTTGGAAGTAGAGTATGATTAATACAATTGTATTCAATCTTCTTGAATTTATTTTCACATTTTTACAACATACCTACTTCAGTATTACATACATAAACTTCATTTATATATCTTTAAATTTATTATATTAATATCAATTCTTCAAATTGGGTGTAATATACACAATGATGTAGTAAAATAAGTGTCTTTCAAATGGTTTAGAAAAGGGGTGATGTTGATCTGTAAATTAGGTGGATATTCCACTCTAAGTTTCAAAATCATAGACCCTTTCATGTTGAGGTAATTATCTTAATATCTATGCCATAGAAAAACACCTAAAATTTTTCTCTAATATGTATTCGATTATATATGACTATCATCTAAATCATAAAATAAAATATTCAACCCTTGACACATAATCTCCACATACTACACACATTTCATATATTCCTTAACAATCTAAGAATTCTCCTACTCCATACATGATTGTAATTACACATGAATTAATAGAGGTGAAATAAAAAATGTGAATATGTTTAACCTTTATTATTGATTTTTAAGCTTTCTCAAGTGTTTGGTATATTAGCCTAGGTGCAAGGAATCTAAACTTAAAAATAAAGTAAATAAACACATTTCTAGACACACCAAAGAAAGATAACATAAGACATACCCTATAGAAAATCAATGTGATAAAACTCTAGAAAGAGTGAAGCCATCCTTCCTCATCTAATTATATTTTTGTAAATACCTTTTTAAGGTTCCAATCTTATTATATTTTGTACAATACCTTTTTTCATATTCTAGTCTAATCATAATTTATATAATACCTTGTTTAGGTTCCAATCTAATCAACTCTCCAATTTTAAGGATTTGAGTTCCATAATTATAGAAACTCAAGTGGTGATGAAAATCTTCACTGCACCCCTTCTTTGAATTCCCTTTGGATTTTCTTGACAAATTTACTTTCAACCCAATTTTTCAATTTGCTTGTTATCCCTTTCTTGATGTTATTTCCTTTATCTACAACCACATATTTTTGTATTCCTCTTGACCAATTGGAGTAAGGATATATAATAAAATGTACAAAATAAATTTATTTTATACAATAGCCATACCTTATTTTCACAAGGAAACTATGCTCAATCCATGGTGAAAATGTATTTATCTACACTTTGAAAATTTCATGATCTTTCTTTATTTTGGGAGAGTTATTTATTTCGAGTAAAATGATCAACCTTTTACATTCCCATTGGATAGTCGGTCCATCAAATACTTTGGGTAAATACCATCATATCAAAGAAGCCCAAAATGTCTTGCATCAAAAAAAATAATATTATAATTTTAATCCACCATGTTTCCAATGAATGAAGTCAAAATCTCCACTAACACTTGTCATCTAGGTAATGGTAAGCATCTACACAATGTTCATATGACAACAACCACTAAAATAGAACATAGACAAATCTAACACAATTTAATAAATGTGGTGGAAAACATTTTAATAAAATATGATAACCTAATTTGATACTAATCTGATCCATAAAATATGTGGATATTCTATCGTAAGTTTGACCTACACAAACCCTTTCAAGATAAAGTTATTTCCTCAAGTTCTATGCCATATAAGAATGCCTAAAATGTTGTTTTAATATGTATTACAAATATTATGACTATCATTTAAAACAAACAAAATAATATGAAACCCTTCACATGAAATATGTATTTCATATATTCTTCCACCCTACAAACATGTTACTACTCCATACATGACTACAATTAACATGTTTACATAAAGATGCAATACTAAATGTGAAGTTATTTAACCTTTAGTTATATGTATTTATCTTTATTAAATGGTTCTATATTATCCTAGTTTTAAGGAATATAAACGTTAAATTAAGGGAAACAAACACATCAACCACAAAGAGAGATAACACAAAACATACCCTCAAGAAACTCAATGTAAGAAAACTCTAGCAAGAGTGAAGCCATGCTTCCTCATCTAATTATGTTTTTAAGTTTAAAAAAATTTACCTATATAGGATTCTAAATAAGAAAACCTCATGGTTCCAATATTCATAATGATCTATGTAATATTTAATGGAAGCATTTCCTCTCAATAAATTGAAAATTGCTCAACTCGACTCTCTTGGCTATGTAGTATTAAACTACTATACTCATATATCTCAATTGTGTAGTCCTCATTCTTAGATGAATATATTTTAAATTTATCTCTTTTTATTCCTCTTTGATATTTATATTGATTATCTATACCTTGATAATAAATTTATTTATCCTTTCCCATCCTCATAAACCTCGAATAAAATCAATTGGCCTACTAAAATGAAGTGGAAACATAAAAAATTGTCTAATACATGAAACTTAAGTGATGATCAATTAGGATCTTAAAATGAACAATCAAGGTCATGAGATGATGAGATAACTCTAAAGATTCTAAATCTGAAAATTATTATTCCACTGATCACATGTTCATAGGTAATAAG
>JARHVA010002090.1:107500-127500 GCA_037957365.1 Torreya grandis | reverse complement strand
CTTATGTGGGATTGGAAAAACATATTCATGTAAATAGGCATGTCTTGAAGACATGATTTTAGAAGCCTAATCCTACTAGTACAGGAAATCCACTTACCCTTCGAATCCTCTATATTTCTAAGGATCCTGTCCACCTTGTGCTTTCACAAACCAAAATAAGTTATTCATTTAAAAAGTCAAATACCCAAATATGTGAATGGAATATTTTTTGGGTTGATGTCTAAAATGATACAAATATTCATTTGTGCATACTTGTCAGTATTAAATATTAAAATCTTGGATTTATCCTTGTTTAGTTGTTGTCTATAATCCTCTTCATATAAATTGAGGGTAATTTTAGAGTAATGAGTTTCAAAAATGGTGAAAATTTCATCTAGACCAGTGTAAAATTAAATAATTGACTCCCATCACATCATGTAAAATTATATTTTAGATATTAGATTAGATAACAAAACCTTTTGACCTCTTCTTGTCCTCCCAAGACTTGAATATTTGATTCATATGTTGACCATATACAATATATAAATCAATATGGGTTCTAATTATTATCCATAAATTCTCAATGTTGGGTCTTTGCTCTCCCCTGGAGAAATAGAATATCATAAAAAATTTATTACGAAGTTCTCATAAAAATTTTCTTTCATAAGCATGAGAAAAAAGATTAGTTCATTTCATATTAACAACATTACAATATACACAAAAATGTCCATGAATGCCCAATACAATTAGAAGACCTTGTCTTAATATTTGATAGTTTTAAAAGTGCACCATGTCAATCCACATCATTTTTCATATCACCCTATTCTCATTCATAAAAATCTCAAAATTATAAAGTGATAGGTTTTATCTTAATTATTAAAAGCATAATCTACTTTATTCTTATATACTTTCTTACAAGATTAGAAAACTCTAGCCTACATCATAATTTTGAAACATATCCATGACAAATTTTCCTTCTATAGTCCTTTTTAATTAAAAATACTAGAATGTTCAAACTAGGTAACCTTACTTACCTATATTGGTACTAATTTATGAGACCTTTCATCTTAATAGTTCTATCGCATAAATATTTTGGGGAAAGGGCCTTCCAAAAATTAAAAAAATGAAAAATAAAAAAAATTGACACCATGATAAAATCAAAGCTTATGTAGATGGAATCAATCTCATATTTATCACCCTTTTTTGATCATTCATGTTAAGCCTTATCATATTACTAGTTATATGGGATTAGCATTGGGAAGAGATTCCCTTACTCACCTACATATATCCTTTGGTGATGAGCCCATGTGTCTTCTTAGTTACACGAAATTAAGTGTAGGAATTATGAAAAAAAGAAAATGAAAATAAAAATCAATAAATTTTTTTTGAAAACTAATAAAAATTTCAAAAAAAATTAAAGAAACTATATGTCTATGTCAAGATAATAAATTTAACACACTAACTAATTTTGTCACAGTTTGTCACCCCTAGACAAAACCAAAAAAACTAGTGTATTATAAGTTTAGAAATAAGTAAAAATTCCCATGTTCTTGTAAGTATTACTTCAAACTCCTATTCTTTGTGAATTTTTGATGTATAGTTTTCAAGTTTCACTATTTCACATAAATAATATCCCTATTTCATCCCTCTATGACAAGTTGAATTTCACATGTTGTGTTAGCAAAATGGATCGATTATCACTTGTAAAATAATTATTATCACACTTATAGTTTTTTTTAAAAAGATTCCTTGCATTTTATTTACATACATTATGTTTCCTCATATCAAATATAAAAGAATATCCATGAGATTATCAAAAAGATAGATATATATGGAATTTCATAACATGTCTAGTCATCTAAAGTACATAATCTAAAAAGTAACATAAAAATTATTAGAATGGTACATGATGACAAGTCACCATAATAAGCTAATTTATTTTATTTTATTTTATTTTATTTATTTTTAATTTTTTTTTTTTTTTTTTTTCTGGTGTGTGTGTGTGTGTGTGTGTGTGTGTGTGTGTGTGTGTGTGTGTGTGTGTGTGTGTGTGTGTGTGTGTGTGTGTGTGTGTGTGTGTGTGTGTGTGTGTGTGTGTGTGTGTGTGTGTGTGTGTGTGTGTGTGTGTGTGTGTGTGTGTGTGTGTGTGTGTGTGTGTTAGTTTCATAAAAATTAGTAGAATGGTACATGATGAAAAGTCACCATAATAAGCTAAAATATTTGTGTGTGGGTGTGTGGGTGTGTGTGTGTGTGTGTGTGTGTGTGTGTGTGTGTGTGTGTGTGTGTGGGTGTGTGTGTGTGTGTGTGTGTGTGTGTGTGTGTGTGTGTGTGTGTGTGTGTGTGTGTGTGTGTGTGTGTGTGTGTGTGTGTGTGTGTGTGTGTGTGTGTGTGTGTGTGTGTGTGTGATGTTTGTATACATCTTGTATCATGTACAATCACATATGTAGAGGGTAAATGTGTATAAAACACAAAAATGCAAAATTAAAATAAATAGATATAGTAGTGTGACCTTAAGTTGTACTAAATGTCTATATTTATTATATTATTCTACTATATTAATATTGTTTTTTTTAAATGGATTAATAGTTTCCAAATGAATAATGATATTAACAACCTGATTATATTTGATATCCACAAATGCAAATCATGTCATTTTTTCAGATCCCTCTTATGTATCATAGATTTTATAGATTCTTCTTACTAGAAACTTTCTATGTAATATTATATACTCTTAATATGTTTATTTAAAGAGGAAATAACCCTTCATATTTTGTCTAAGAAGCAATAAATCCAATCCAAGGAAAGAAAACATTGTAAGAAGTTTTGTTGAGTAATATAAGTTTCCTATCATTTAACCCATATAGCAAAAGTTTACACATAAATCTCATGTTATTCTATTATTGATTCTTTTATTATTTTCATTGTATTCTTATAACATCTTGTATTAGATCTAGTCTCTCTTAAAACATGTTAGCTCAGGATTTTCTATGAGTGAGAGCTTTGTGTGATTGTTAGCTACAATAATGACATCAGGTGTAACCAAGTTCAAGATTGAGATGTTTGATGGAAATAATTTCTCCCTATTGATTATGAATCTTGATTATGTATTGGTTCAAAATGACCAATCCATAGCTTTGAAGGGATTGGATAAAACTCAAGCATATTGAGAGATGAGGAGTGGACCAAGCTAGATAGGAGAGCAATTTATATAATTCATGTTCACCTAGTAGACTTTTTCTTATTCAAATGTTGCTAAAGAAAAGAAAATAAAAAGACTCTAGGAGAAACTTGAGAACCTATCTCAAACTAAATTAGAAATAATAAGGTTTTCCTAAAGAAGTGGCTTTATAGAATGATGATGAAAGAGGGTTCATCTTTAGCAGATCATTTAAATGAGTTTGATACTATAATTAGTAAGTTGGTCTCAATTAAAGTAAATATAGAGGATGAAAATAGATCAATTACCTTACCTTTTTCCCTCCTAGATACCTTGGATCATTTGGTGATGACCTTTAACAATTAGTCATTAAAAAACTCTAAAATATGATGATGTGGTATCCTCTTTGATGGGAGAGGATTTGAGGTGATAATAATTTGTGAAAATCTCTACCAATGAATCCCTCTCTATTATATGTTTATCTAGTGAAATGAGTCAACAAGGGATATCCCAATCAAAATTGAAGTTAAAAGGATGCATGTTGAAATGGAAATATTGGTATTATGTCACTTTAAGAAAGATTGTTGGCATTTGAAGAAGGAAAATAAGGATGGAAAGTAGAATCAACCATGATATTAGTATAATACAATAAATTTTAAAGAGACTAAATTAATTGAAACTTTCTATCTCATTAAAAACTAAACTTTGTCAAATGTTTGGGTTTTAGACTCATGTACATATTTCCACATGTTTCCACATAGAAACTAGTTTGTAAAATATTATCCCTATAGTGGTGGGATGGTCTATTTTGATGATGAGCATCCTTTAGATATTGTGTGAAGAGGGGACATTATTATCATGATAGATAATGGTAGAGAAAATAATTTGTGTGATGTATGACATATACATGATTTACTAAATAATATGCTCTCAATCAAGATAATGGATAAAATAGGGTATTTTACTACCTTTGTTAAAAATCATTCCAGAATTACCAGTGGATCCATAGTGGTATCAAAAAGAGATTCTTATAGGAATATATATCATTTTTGTTGATATAGTGACAAATACTCTAGGAAAAACAATAACTTTAGGGAATGATCAAGATGCAATAATGTTATGCCATCAATGACTTGGACATATGAGTGAAAAATGTTCTAAATTTTCAAATGACCAAGGTATGATTTTTGGGATTAATTCTTGTAATTTAAACTTTTTTTAGCACTATATTTTTTGAAAACATAATATTTTCTGAATTACTATAAGTTCTGGTAAAAGTTCTTATTTCTTACAATTTATTCATTCTGATATATTTGGACTAGTCCCCACATAGACTATAAATGTTAGAAATTATTTCATAACCTTTATAGATGATTATTCTATAAGAGTGAGAAATTATTTTACAAAAAAAATCAAAAGAATTTAATAAATTTGAATAATTTTAGGAATGAGTGGATAAAAGTTTAGGCAAATATATTTTATGTTTTAGGTCAGATTATAGAGGATGTTGCTGCAAAGAGTTTGATTTTAAAAAAAAATTGAAGCAAGGAATTAAGCACCAAAATATTATTCTATATAATCCATAATAAAATGGTGTGTTTGAGTAGATGAATCACACAATCATGAAGTGTGATAAAAGCATGCCCACTGCATCTAAGATGGATAATGGATTTTGGGTAGAGGTTTGTAATACAATAATCTAATTTTTTAATAGGTCATTTATAGTTGCATTATATGGATGGACTCCAAAGGAGATTTTCTATGGTAAGATAATTAAATATTTTGATTTGTGTATATTATGATACGAAGCATTTTCCCATTTATATAAAGAAAATAGGTCCAAGCATAACTCAAGGTCAAGGAATGTGTTTTTATTAACTATGAAAATATGGTTAAGGGGTGTAGATTATGGGATCCTACTGACCATAAGATAATTATTATCCATGATGTTGTTTTTGATATAAAAAAACCCATGTAAATTAAGAAGTTACATAAACCATATGAGAATGTACTTATTAAAGTATAAATGCATTAATATAAAGATTAACACATTGAATATTTTAATCAACATGAAGAAGAATAATTTCACATCCTAAAACTTAAGATATCTACATATTCTAAAAGATTGTCAAAAAAATACCCAGTTCATTTTAGGAAGCTAGGGAATCTGAGAATGAAAAAATGAGGAAATGCATGGGTAAGGAAATAAAATTACTATAAAAGAAATAAATATGGGAACTTGTGGATCTCCCACTTAAAATAATGGTTTTTGGTAACAAGTGGATGTAAAAACTAAAGAATAATAATGATGGGTTGTTGGGATGTTACAAATCTTTCTTGGTTGCAAAATGTTATGTGAAGAAGTTAGGTATATCATCTAATGAAATGTTATCTCTAGTTGTATTTAGTTGACTACTATAAGAGTTTAGATTGCACTTTTAACAACACAAGATTTAGTACTAGAGAAACATGATGTAAGAATTGCTTTCTTGCATGGTGATATTGAGGAAGAAATTTATATGGATCATCCTGATGCCTATAATGAAAAAATAAATGAACATTTACTTTTTACACTCAATAAATCTCTATATGGATTAAAACAAATGCCTAAGATGTGCTATAGAAAATTTGAAACCTTTATGAAAATAAAAATATTTAGTATGAATAAAGGTGTCCATGATCCATACTATAAGAGATTTGATAATGGATGGTTTATTATCTTACTACTATGTGTTATTGCTATGTTGGTTATATGCCCCAAAATTATTAAATTCATTGATATTAAGGCTTAGTTGGCTAGGAATTTGAAATGAATGACTTATGAGAAAAAAACTAAGCTCTAGGGATGATGATACATAAGGACAAAAAGATAGGAAAATCTTGTTAGCTCAAAATTCATATTGAAAGAAAAGATTATGCATCATTTTAATATGTATAATGTAAAACCTTTTTGCACCCCACTTCCTTCACACTTAAAATTATATTTTGAATAGTATCCTCTAATAAAAGATGAGATGACAACCATGCATCATGTACCATATTGATCAGTAGTAGAAATATTAATGTACATTATGGTGAGCACTAGACTAGATATTTCCTAAGCAGTGGGAGTAGTTATCCATTTCATGGTAAATCCTAGTAAGGGGCATTAGACATAAGACATTAGTAGATAATAATGATATATAATTCAAGTTATAAATAATTATGCTAGAAAATAAGAGTCATGTATCTTAAAAGTATGCCATGTACATGATGAACATATTTATAAAATATATTTATGTATCTCTCTCTCTCTCTCCTATTTATTTATTGTTATCTACATACTTTTGTACACATGGAATATTGTGTATTTATTACTATACTTAATGATTTTCAAAAGTATTTCTATTTTTTTTATTATAATTTTAAAATATAAATAATTTATTATTTGGTATTATATTGTTGTTGTCTACTATGTAATTATATTATATTTAGGTAGAGTATTTCTATGGAAACTTGATAAATGGCAAACAATTTATAATTAATGCATGCCTTTCACTTTCAAGTTTTTTTATATAATTTCAATTTTTTTCAACTACAAATGTGAAAATTCAATTGTTTTTATTATTATATGATAGTAAAAGTAATAATGAAATTCTCTTCTTGGAAGATATATATTTTAATATTTTTGAATTATCATTATTTTTCTTATATTTTTTTATTATATTATATATTTCACGTATAATTTATTAATTTAAAAATTTAAAATAAATAATTGATACTGTTTTTGTGTATTTTGGATTATACATCATTTTAAGAGATTTATTATTTTTGAAATTAAACCTGTAAATGTTCAATCCTCATAATAGAGATAAATGGTGTGATTATTATGCATAGAATAAAGATCACATAAAATCACCAAAATTCTATTTATACCAAATCCATTAATATTTCATAAATAAACACAAAATGGAAAATGAATGTCTTTAAATAGCCATATACATTTGACTATTACAAATCAAGTAGTACTTCCTAAAAATCAATGTGAAGATATGCAATTTTATTCCACCACCACCCAATGTATTATTCAATGTGTTTGTTGTATTCCTTCAACAAGTACCTTATATTTGCCTTGTAAATCCATATATAGAGCATTTCAAACCATATATAAATAAACCTTAACTACAAATCAATTGTTTTCAATAATGGTGAATCTTTATTATCTCAAACATTCAAAATGTGATTAAAGGATAGGTATACTAATTCTCCATTAGCCACCATTAAAATAAATTCATGCATATCACTTGTCTATATTCATTATAATTCCAACATTTTAAATACAGATAAGTGTTTTGGTTAAATGATAAATCAATTACCCTATGTTCAAACATGGTCTATATGCATGGAAAAATATCCAAGTATGAAAAATAAAATATCAAATCGGGTATTAATTTGTTATACATATGTTTATTAATGAGATGGACATTGTTTCTCCAAATACAATAATATGGAATCTATAGAATATCCTTTAGTTTCATGAGGAACTACTTATGATGAAGAAGAAATAATAATAATAATGATAATAATAATAATAATAATAATTAATATTATTATTATTATTATTATTATTATTATTATTATTATTATTATTATTATTATTATTATTATTATCATCATCATCATCATCATCATCATCATCATCATCATCATCATCATCATCATCATCATCATCATCATCATCATCATCATCATCATCATCATCATCATCATCATCATCATCATTATTATTATTATTATTATTATCATCATTTTTTTAAGTGAAACATGTATGTAGAGGCCAATATAGATACAACAAAAGTACCATTGGCTTACTGCAAAACATTAGTGTGATTGAAATATATCTTCCATGAATAACTATCCAATTGTACATAATGCTAGTCAAAATATAGATTTTTCAACAAAAACATATTATTTTTATATTAATAGATTATATGTATTTAAAGCCTTATAATAGAAAATAATGCTTGATTCATACTACAAGGATGTCATTATTGATGAAATTACATTGTCATCATTGCATGCTAGAACTACAAATGTTTTTTCCATGCTTTTGCATGTATCTATTAACATTTTAGAAATTTAGAAGATTAAAAAACATTTTTTTCTTTTTATGAATGTGAAAATTCTTTTTCTAATTTTATTAGACAATAAGATTTATCATTTTATGAATTTAATTCCTAATACAAGAAAAAAAAAATAGAATAGAAAAAAAATACTTGTAGCCAAAATATCAATCATCATTGCATGCTTTGTAAAGGCAAACACATGGCTTGTTAGCTATAAAAAAATACAACATAGAATAATTTCATATTTTTTTCCTACGGGTTAGGCTATATTCAAACAAACTCTCTTCAATAACATTAATATTCATGTATATCCACTTAATTTAAATTATCATCATGATAGAAAATTTGGTAAGCATCATGAGGAATTACTCTAGATGAAAAAATTATTTTAATAATAATAAATATGTTTTTTTAGGTGAAACATGTATGTAGACGCCAACACAGATACAAAAAATGTACCATTGGCTTACTACAAAACATTAGTGTGATTTTAATATATCTTCCATGAAGAACTAGCCAATTGGACTTAATGCTAGTCAAAATATAGATTTTCAACAAAAATATATTATTTTTATATTAACATATTATATGTATTTAAAGCCTTCTAATAGAAAAAAGGACATGATTCATTCTAAAAGGATGTCATTCTAGATGAAAGTACATTGTCATCATTGCATGCTAAAACTACAAATGTTTCTTCCATGCTTCTACATGTATCTATTAACATTTTATAAATTCAAAATATTAAATAATATTTTTGCCTTTTTATGAATGTTAAAATGCTTTTTATAATTTTACTAGACAATAGGCTTCATCATTTTGTGAATTTAATTCCTAATACAAGAATAAAAATAGAATAGATGCAAAAATACTTGTAGCCAAAATATCAAGAAACATTGCATGCTTTGAAATGCCAAACACATGGCCTATTATCTATAAACAAATACAACATAGAACAATTTCATAACTTTTTTCTTATGGGTTAGGCTATGTTCAAGAAAACTCTCTTCAAGAACACTAATATGCATTTATATACACTTAAATTTAACTATCATCATGGTATTAAATATGGTAAGCATCCTAGATTCAAATTATTAATTTTTAACCTTATGATACACCATCATACCGAAGTAACAACTAAAGTTTTTTGTTAAAAAATATTGAATACACCATACCAATTACTATTTCTTGCCTATGCCATTTCATTTAAAAATAAATCCTCGTCCTTATAAGAAATAACTTTTGATTTTAAAGAGATTAATTAGGAAACACAAAAAAAATGTGAAGTTTATTCCTGTGTCTTTTCCACTTCTATTAACTTGTCTACATAAATACTACTCTAAAATTTCTATTATTTTGAACCATTATACTAAATAGGATATATAATCCTTCCATTTCCATCAACAAGTTTCTAATCCATCCCAAGTGGCATCTCTAAATATATTATTAAATATACAAAATGCTAAATCGAAAAATAGAGAATTGAATATGCTCATGTCTCCATCATAGACATCTTTACCTCTAATTAAAAATATCCATTCCATTATTTATTATATTTATACATAACAAATATTTTAGCTAATACATATAATAAAGAGATGTTGAAATCATCAAATATAGAAATTGCATGTAGTAATTCATATCATATCAAAAACAAACGTTAGAAGATCTTAATGATGATCAGTTAGAAACAAAATTATTTTTTATAAGTGAAAAATTATCCTTATTTCCAATTTGAGGGTGGAGGTTGTATTAGTGAATGGTAATCTAGGAAAACATCATATTATTGTTTTTAAAACTACCACAAATTCATTTCATTTTCCAATATTTTTAGTTATCCAGTTCAAAAATTATACAAGTCCAACATGGGGTGTGAATTATTATAAACACATTTTAATAACACCTATTACTCATGGAAATCTTAAATATAATAAAGAGATGTTGAAATCATCAAATATGGAAATTGCATGTAGTAATTCATATCATATCAAAAACAAACGTTAGAAGATCCTAATGATGATCAGTTAGAAACAAAATTATTTTTTATAAGTGAAAAATTATCCTTATTTCCAATTTGAGGGTGGAGGTTGTATTAGTGAATGGTAATCTAGGAAAACATCATATTATTGTTTTTAAAACTACCACAAATTCATTTCATTTTCCAATATTTTTAGTTATCCAGTTCAAAAATTATACAAGTCCAACATGGGGTGTGAATTATTATAAACACATTTTAATAACACCTATTACTCATGGAAATCTTAAATATCTTCTATTAAAAATGGCTTTGACTATAATGATTCATAGGTCACATGTTGTAACAATGCCAAAAATAAACATTAATAGACATTGGTAATACTAAGCGTCAAGGATTGATTTTTATTGCAATATCAATAGTCTATGTATTGCAAGACCTTTACATCTCTCATACTTTCTCATTTCAAAGATATGAAATAATTCAAAACAATATATATGTTTAGATTTGAGAAAAGAAATAATAAAGATTACATTTCATGTCACAATTTTCTCTTCCTTAATTGATTGACTCTTTTTATTGTTATTCCTCTCTTATTTAGTTATTTGATTTTATTCATACATACCTTATAGCATTAATATAATATTTCAATTTATTTACTGATATTTTCTTTTTCATTTCATGTTCTTAGAATAATTGATAGTTTACCCACAAACATTAAAAAAAATCCTTATGTGATATTGTTAGTTTTATTCTTTACCATAGATTAAAATTTAGGAATAATTGAAGCATCTACTTTTTATTTTCATTTACTAATACAAACCTTTTACATCATTTTATAAAATAACTTTTATATTATATAAATATTTTTAATGTTTTAATTTTTTTATTTTAAAAACACACTGGAATGATATTGGTGGTTTGATAATTCACCAACTTAAGTGTTCAAACTATACCCTTGTAATATAATTTTATTTTAAAAAGTCATAAATACATAATTAATTATTGCTAAAATATTTATACAAACCTTGAAATAAGTATACAAAACTTATAATCTCACTCTTACATTAATTGTTTCTTAAATATATCTACAAACCTTAAACTAATTATTATAAATAAATTAGAAAAGAAAATAATAATAATAATAATAATAATAATAATAATAATAATAATAATAATAATAATAATAATAATAATAATAATAATAAACATGCATGCACTCTCACTCTTGTATTTTACATGTGGATGTTTCTGCATGTTTCCATGAGCGCACGACAATCTCTCTTCTCACTCTCACTCTTATATTTTACATGGGGATGTTTTTGCATGTCTTATTGCTCATTGCATATGCTTGAATTGGAATTTACTTTTTCGATACCACCTTATCCTTATTTTTATTGGAATCTATTTCTCGCCAAATCTCAACTCTATTGTATATATTATTCTTAATTTTAAAATAAACTTCACTCTTTTTTTATTAAATAATTTTTTAAAATAGCATCTACACCCCTAGTTCTATTCCTTGGTTCTATTATATTATATATTGTTGGCCTTTTTCATTAAATTTGTTTTTCCAATACAACATACATCCCTACTTCATATTTTCAAAGCTCAAAAATTTGTAGACTTCACTCTGCTTTTAATAAATTTATTTTTTCAATACTACCTACATCCCTACTTCCACTAAAAAAAATCTTGATAAACATAACAATTATATGTTCAAAATCCTACTTCAATTAGATTCTATTTTGTGGAAACAATATGCAAACATGATGATCTTATAGTATGGATAAATATGGACAAGATTTAATTAAGTAAAAATAAATTGACCCAATTCCTATGAAAATACAATAATATGATTAGAAATGAGTAGTAATAGGAAGCAAATGGTGATATTGTGTAACCTCCTAGCACACATTTTTTTTTCATTCACACTTCCAAATTCTATGTGATGAATTATTTCTAGTCACATCATTTTTGTGCACTCTACTTCCTTCTTCATGTGTTAGCTAAGTAGTAATCACTTTTCATGTTGCATTTTCAGAGCCCATAATATATTGTTCATTTGATATTTTTTTTAGATGTGATTTCATAAATTTATCTAAAAAATATCACCACTCTATTTAGCATCAACATCATGTTTATCTAACAAACTTTGAGCCTCCTCTTTTTTGGGGGGGTCTCAGTCTATCCTAAATATGTTATTCAAACCATGTTGGTAAAATTCTATCATAGCTATACTTGGGGAGTGAAATGTATATAAATGAGGAACCAAAATAAATAATAAAGTTATATTTCTCATCATCCACCATTCTAATGTTGGTTGGAGAGGAAGAACCACCTCATTATATTTTCATGTTTTTCTAAGATTCATTCCTTTCATCCATCCTAGCATCTTGATCGGTATTATCACCCCTCTTCCCAATAACAAGAAGAGTAGTTTCATAGGATTCCTTATTAAAACCAACTTCAAAACCATTTTAATCACTTGACTATAAATAGTAGGCTTTTTAATTCAAGTCACTCTCCATTAGAGACCTATATATCTACATTCTTCTCCCCCCAGAGCTTTCCAATATGAGTTAGGATCAACCCTCAAAAAACTGCCAATGTCCACAATATACTCTAAATAAGTCTTTGAAAATATTTGATGTATAAATTTATTTAATTCCTCCTCTTAGATCTTAAGTTGCATATTATCCTCTACATGCAAAATTTGGAGCATGATATCAATCAAGAATTCTAACAAAATTTGGTTGCTAGCTTGGCTAAATGTATAATTTTCATTAAAAAGAAGTTTAATTGGGTTTGTGTATGCATCAGTCCACCATTCAAAATTTTATCCCATTTCTTCAATTCTCACTTCTAACTTTATCCCATTTCTTCAATTATCACTTCTAATCTTCCAATCACTCTATAGGATATGTTCTTACCTAGGTTTAAACATAGTTTAACCATAATTATGATATGTTTATATGTCCCTAACATCATAAAATTATATGGAACATGTATTATTATTAATTATTTTTTAATTATATTTTTACATGGATTATGATTATAAAATTCTTTTTCAGCTTAGTGTCAAGGACTGAGGGGTATCCATTCCACAAATTCACTTGGGGCATGATTCTGACCTCATCACTTTTGGTATCTCCTTGGATTTGTACTTTGGTGGATGCTTAGGCAACACATTTAACACCATAATTATCATTGTTATACATCATAACATCTCCAAAGATTATATTTTATTTTCTCAACACCATCGAGTTAGCTTTCTTACAATCTATGGATATACATATCATGCAGTAAAGAGTTCATTTGACATGAGATTAAGAGTTTTATTAGATTTATCCAACATTCAAACACAAATGTTATGTATTCTCTCACAATAGTCTCATAAATCATAAATAGCAAATTACCCTTTTGATACAAGAGGCTACTCTCTTAGCCTTATTTAATTACTAAACATAATTGTACTTTTGTATTCTACACTCTAAATAAAATTTATAGGTCTCCATATCCGTATTCAACTTATCTTTATCATATTTATATAGACTATTAGTTTGATATATGATTGTGCATTACACCATCCATTACTTATCCATAATAGTGTCTCAATCCATTTCACAACTAGTTTATGGAACCACTATATGGATCATTGATACTAGAACATAGATTTGTGTTATGCCTGTATATATGTGAGATTAGCAAGAGAATGACACATTTACACTTGATTAGTTTTTATTGTACCCAAAATAATATCAATAAAAATTTGTATGGTTGACTCCAATAAAAACATAATTCAACTCAAGATAATAAAAATCACATTGTGAAAGCCCTGGAAGTATAATACATGAAATGTTTTATCAATTCTATGAGTTGATGATGCATATCAACCTATCATCTATGTATTAATTATTGTACCCTTCCCAACAATATTTTTAAAAGTATACCCCATTCAAAGTTCAATTCTATCTTGATATCCCTATGTTATAATGTAAAATATATGCTGCAACACTAGAAGCCTGAATTTGACAACTCAAGCCATAATTATTAGTTAAATGATTCACCCATGTTAATAAGGTGAAAATTGAAATGGTGAAAATTTCTACTCTAGTGGTTCAATAGTAGGAGATGTTTAACACACATTGTGCATAAGATTATATTCTAATCAAGTATTGGAATAATTTTTTGACATGATGAAAGAGGAATAGTATCCTTTCTATTAGTTTGGGGATGAATAAATGAATCCCAAATAATTATAACATCAAAAAGGTCAGTCAGTGGAGGACTATACCAATGGTTCCATGACTTCACTTCCATCCTTCATGATAACTTAACCAAATAACCTAATATTTTAAACTACTTAGTGTTTCTCCCCTTAAATCCATCATAAGATGAAGTTTTTGACTTTTAATTCCATATTTATCTCAATCTTTCCAATACTAAAGCCAAAAAACTAAGATGAATCAACATCTCACCTCTTCATTTTGAAGCATGATAAACTTATATCATGTGTGTAACTCCTAATCTTAAATTCCTCCATAGAATAAAAATATTTATTACAAAGGGGAATAGCCTAATAGGGTTACACAAAACTTGAAGGCTTGTGTGCATTTCAACTCCAATAAAGGAAAGAATAACCTAGGTCACAAGTGGTGTCACAATCATTTTTCATGTACCCAAAAGGATTATAAATTTTACATGAAACATTATTTACTTGTGCAATCTACACTAGGTCATACTTAAATCACATATAATATTGATTTAGATATTTTTTTAATAAGCACTATAACCATGATATCAGACACTTCAAACAAATGTCATCATCTCTTTCATTCAATGTTTTGGGTCAGAGGAAAAAATATCTGTCATTATCAACATTGGGAGTTATAATAATATCATTCCATAAATTGAAGTTCAATGCCTTGTGCTTCCTAGTGTTTCACATCCTTTCCCCTACTTGATTAGATGGCTCTAGCTTGAAAACAACATGGAGGATAATGTTAGTTGTGAAATCACACATATAGAATTTTATGATATAAAACTAGGAATATTCTAATTTTTTGACCATGAACCTACATATTTGGTGAAGTTGTTGAAATGGATTGTTCATGTCAAAGACTAATTAATCAACCTATTTGAGTCATAACCTATAACCAAAGTCACATTGATCTCTATAAAATATTGCTAGAATTATATATTGCACACACAAAAGTTTTTATTATTCATGGTATATATTAAGGAACCTTTAGGGAATAGAAAAAAATGTATTAGTATTGTGCACCATATAAACATTTTTATGAAAAACCACTCAATAAAATATCTAAGTGGTATGGTGAAGTCTTCACAAATCATGAAGGTCTTCTAATGCATTTTGAAGAAAAAACTACAGCAATTATATTCTTAGACTCCCTCTTTTAAATAGCCTTTCCTACTATAGATGTCTTTGGGAGAATGATGAAGTCTAACACCAAATATAGGAGCTTCTTGATCAAGGCAAAATCAAACCTAGATATTCTATTTATTGGATTTTTATAGTTCTTACTCTTAATAAACATGAGACTTGGATACTTTGCATATAATATCACACATTCAAAAAAAAATCATAGTAAAAAATTAGTATCATATTTCATGATTTGATGACCTTTCTCACTAGCTCCAAATTATTCAATACTTCACTAAGGTTGACTTAAATTAAGGTTATCAGTGAGTTTTAATTTATATTGAAGACATGTAGAAGAAAACCTTCAAGACATAAGAGGTATTTTATGAATCGATGGTCATGTCATTAGGGTTGACTAATCCCCTGGCCAAATTAATGCACATGATGGATGATATACTTTATTAATGCCCAAACTCTTTCACAATTTTAAACTTATAAGACATCCTTATCTTCAACAAGACTTGAGAGGAACACTTTAATCATGTTTCTTGTATCCTTGAAACTTTGTGTAAAAATAAATTACAAGCCTACTTAGACAATTACTCATTTGACATTGCCAAAATCCATTCATAGGCTACATAATTGACCAAAATAGTGTACATGTAGATTTATAAAATGTTAAAGTGAACAATAATTATCATAATCCATAGAATATCAAAAAATTAAGTAGTATTCTTTGAATTTCCAACTTATACTATGGGTTTTTCCTCAAGTTCTTAGACATCATATGGCCTCTCAATCAGATCGTGTACATCAAACCTACCTTTAATTAGAATCCTACAAAACAACATGTTTTTGTACCCTCAATCAACACTTTTATATAGTGTCTATTAATTTAAATCCAAACAATTCACACTCCTTTGATTTTCACATCAATGCATTACATGATGTACTTGGAATAATATTCATATATCATGGACATTGTATCACATACCACTAAATATGGTAAATCACATCATTTAATGGTAATCCACCTATTATAAATAATTTTAAACTATTATGCATTCATGTACGAAATAGAGGCACTACATTATATCTAAGGAGGTAGTCATTTATTTTTATCATAATCCCCTTTAGTTCCTATTGACGTACAAAAAGCTAGATAACTTGCATCACATGAAATGAATGACACACCTACATCTATTCCTTCTCAATATCAATCTTAATAATGGAAAGGATAACAAGGTAACCTATTTATTTAATTAAACATCAATCCATGTTCCAATCAAAGCAAAGATCATGTGTATCGACACCTTTGTAGATTGGATATCCCTCTACTCATCTAGTAAGAACTTCTACATCACACTCATAGTTGATAAACTTGTTTGGGTGATATACATTCATGAAAATATTATCTTTAATATTCATCATCTTTTTTTAGTTGGTATCACACCTATAAAATGACTCATTTGGGAGGCACATTATGCTAAATTATCACATAATTTAATTGTCACAAATATTTTAGCCAAATTACAATTGTGTTTATTCTAATTGTACATGCACATAGATTTGTATCACCATATAAACTATTTAAATCATTGTTACATTGAAAACACCCAAAATAGGAAATTATGACTCTAAATATATATATATATATATATATATATATATATATATATATATATATATATATATATATCAGTTCCAACTAGACCATATGACTCCACCAAAATGGATTGTATGACTAGATTGCCCATGACAATGCACCAAAATGATGAGGTATTTATTGTAGTGAATATGGTTTCAAAAATTAACATTACGTTTTCTTGTAGGAATTAAATTAATATAAATGGCACTAAAAACATTTATTTATCCATGTATGGGTTCACTTTAGACTCCAAAAATGAATAGTATTTGTTGGTGACCCTCACTTTGTGATTATTTTTTTACAAAAATTATTTGATCTAATGGGTATGTTTGTGTATTAGTCTATGAATTTCCATCTGCAAAAAAATGGAAAACTAAGATTCATCTAATTTAAACTTGTTCATTTTCTCTGAAAGTACAACCATACATGTACTCATAATTTGAATGATAATAATTTATACATCCAACATGCCTTCAACAAAGCTATTTATATTTATAGGTATCATAGTCTATGGTTATAACCTATGACTCATATTAGCATCTCTTACAATGTAATAGGTAGAACTAAGTCTCACACACAAGAAGGGGAAGTGTAATAAGAATATATGTTTTTTCATCAGATACAATCATTTCATTAGTAGGTATAAAAATTTCTTTCTTTCTTTGTCTCTCTATAAAATTACAAGGAAGGTCATTACACACATCACACACATCATAAATTTTGAGTTGGTGATAAATTCTAGATGAAATGTCAAAAGGAACACTTTAAATTTACACACAAGAAGACCAAGGCTTTTCATTATGGATATTAAACCATTCTTCTTATAGCTAGTTAAAATGCATTCATTCTTATTATGACCCCATACTTGGGCATGCACCTAGTATTCATGTACATCTTCCCAATCCTTAATTTTATCCACTCCTTGACATAGAAATTAAACAACATCCTTATATTGTAGATCCTATGAACTTACAAGTCACATACAAATAAAATGTATTGAATTAATAGATACATGCACATGTAATGATACTCATTAATTTTTTTGAGTTGTCAAAATTATTTAACTATGATAATAAAGAGAAGAGGTATAACCTTTAGTCACTTTACATTCAGTTTCCATAGCAAACCTCAAACATAATGGAGACTATTATTTCTTAATAAATTATCAATGATTTATATGTAGACATTTAAAATATCTCACCATATCTCACAGTCATATAAATATCCTCACTCTTCTTGTTTAACATGGGATCTTCACATTTGAGTCATACAATGTTAAGTAAAAATCCATGTGGAAATATAAAATAGTTTGCTATATCCTCCCAACATCCTACAAAAATATTCTACTATAAGTATCTTATCCAATGCTTAGCCTCTTTGATAAGTATCATGGTACATTGGTACATTTCTCCATGCAATCCCATTCTTACCACACCCTTTATTCATAGTCGTCATATATTTTGTAGTTTTTTGCAAAGATTTTGAAACACTTATATGATTTTTAATCTTTCACATTTCATGTCACAATGTTCACAATTTATGTGTGACAATGCATCATGAGATTTAACTCATAGCTTCTATGTTGGCATGCAAAAATTTATAGTGATCATTGTTTAACTAAACATTTCATATCATTTCACAATCCTCCTGAGTGTAAGCCATCTTTACCATTACTTATTTATGACAATTATCACCATAAATTTGTGCAAAATCATTTTACATGAACAATCATTCATCAACACATTTCCACCATGCAACACATGAAAAGACACAATCTACACCGTAATAATGTCAAATTGTCTTCATATCATACAATGGGTTAGTTTGTAAATTTAAATTGCTTAGGGAAGATGGAATGATTTGTAATCATTTATCTAACAACTATTATTAGTTATGTGTGTAGGGCGAGGGGGGGGGTGTGGGGGGTTGGGGTTGTGTGTGTGTGTGGGTGTGGGTGTGGGTGTGGGTGTGTGTGTGTGTGTGTATTATAACCACTATTATGGACATTGAAACATCTGTAAAGATTATATTTCACTCGCTCAACATAATCTAGTCAGGTAGATTACAATATATACATCTATCTATCATAGATTTGAGACATTAATCCAAATGAAATAGGAGTTTCCATGTATTTACTCTAAAATTTAGCCATATTTGTTCTATATTATTTTATATTAGTCTATGAAATTATCAAAGACACATTCCAGTTATAATACAATAGCCTAGTCTCTTAGCCTTATTATTTTATTTTATACATTTTTACTTCCCTATTTTGCATTCTAAATAGAAGTTGCATTTTTACATATCATTATTCCACTTATGTCAAATGTGTTTGTATAAATTTGAAGGTCAATCTTTAATTTTACATTCTACAATCCATTAATTTACATTAAGTAGGACTTGGACCTTTTCATAAATAATAATGGGAACCACTATGAAAATGACATAAAATACCTAATGAAAAATAATATTAGAATAAATTATATCATAAAATATTTTACGCTTTGTCTCAAAAAATGTAGGTTCAACACATCACCCTTTGATCCCCTCAATCTTATCCATATATTTACTATAAACCCTAAACAAACCCTATAATTCCTCGATTCCTATGAAAGATTTTAACCACCTACTTTGACACATTTTGTCACATGAAAAAGTGATAGAAGACTAAAAGGGAGAGAGGGAATGCTCGAATATTCATGGCCTTCACTCACAAGCAAAAAAATTATCTATTTGGCTAGAATATTAGA
>JARHVA010002090.1:0-102500 GCA_037957365.1 Torreya grandis | reverse complement strand
TACTAGACTATTCAATAGAAACTAAGGTAATAAGGGAAAATATCTAAGTGTTGGTTTTATGATGAGTGGAAGCATAGTGAGGTGGTCATTGATGTATGATATAAGATCAAATAAATAGTATCATTTATTATGGGAAATCATTCTCAAGGGTAACATGTGTGATGAATGTGCGCCCACTCATGCAAAAAGTTAGGTTTTTATAAGATAAGATGGTGATGATCTCCAAGAAAATGCCATTTATTTAAATTTTATCTTGGGATATAAATTAGGGTAGTAAATAAGTATTTTGATCACTACTTAGAGAATAAATTGATAAGGGATAATGTGTGATGTTATATGGTTTATCTAGGGTCATTGATAGTGGAGGTGACATCAACACAGTTCCTTAACAATATTAACAAGGAGATTCTTAATCCACTAATTAAAATTTGAAATGAAAGATGTGGTAGACATAAACTAATGTCGATGAGATAGAGGAGTAAAATATTGTAAAGGTGATTAAATCATCCATGATGGACCCTAGTAAATCCATTGGACACAAAAATTTCTTTGATATTGCTCAAGAAATCAGTGGAATTAATTTATTATCAAATGTATATGGGTCCTTCATTGTGCATTAGTAGTATTTAGATTTTGAGATGACACTTCAATAGATTGGGTTAGATAATACAAACCATAGCCATTAAATAATGGATGGGATGGTGAAACTATATAAAATGGCATCCTTTCTAGTGTTCGAGGTTGGGACGTAGCTTCCACCTGAGTGCATTTTTAGGCCTCTTTTCTTCTATGATGTAGAAGAATAAGGGGATAAGGTTAGTGTAAAGAAATAAAATGGTGGGGAATGTGGAGAGTTAGATGTGCAAGTTGGGAATGTAGCATACGTAAACCTACATTCAAACATAGAGATAATTGTATTAGACTAAAACTAGTTTTTCAAAATGGAGTTTGGTTCTAGTCTAGTTGCTTGGGTAGGTTTTTGGTGCTTTGATCTTTCAATTTTATAATATTTTTGGGTATTATGTAAACTCTCAATGTAATAGCTAAAAATTAATATAAATAAACTAATTATTTTGGCTTTTTGTTTTATATTATGGTGGAGGTATGGTAGGTTGATTATCTAGAGGATTTTTCATCCTCCATAGTTCCTAATATCTCCTAAAACTAGTATAGTATTAAAGAGCATTCTGAGATATTTCCAATGAATATTAGAAGGCATAAAATAGACATTGTATGATTTATATATCACTGATTAAATTTTGGATAAAAAAGGTTAACAATCAAACAGTGACATGGATGCATGTATGGCTACCAAGTGGACCAATTATAAAGTAACATATGGTAGTGAAATCGATAAAAGGTGTTTATTTTTACCTCCAGTCTTTGACACTAATGTTTAGATAAATGGGCCCCATTATTTTTTGGATAGGGACCCTCAATCAGGGTCGATACACTCTTTTTGTAGAAGGTTTCCTTTGCCTCCATTAATTCATATTACCATTGGAACATTTTTATTTATATATGCCTTTGTGTGAGTTACACATTGCATGTGGGACTAATAATCCCAACATTGTAAACCAAGAACCATATGTTATGTTTTTCATTTTGTAGGATGAGGAGCATTTGGAGAGAACCACATAGTGGGTCTTTAGGCCACCACATGGCTTGCCACCACCTTTTTCTATTTTCCAAGTCATTTTCTGAGTTTGAGATATGCTAACTTAGGAAAGATCGAGACACTTATTCCAACTGAGTTCATATCCATATAGGATTTTCTAAACTAAGCTCAAATCTTCTAAACTAATCTAAACAAAAGGTGACTTAGATGTGGCCTAAGCCATGGTTTAAACTATCTCAACAAAGCCTATTTAAAGGCTTATCATTATTCTCTTCTAAAAAATGTGGAATTAATTTCCAATTGCAAATTGTGAATTTGTTGACTAAGGGTCAAACCCACAACCTTGCTATTAATGGGATATATTAGAGTCTTCACCAAATCATGTAAGAATAATAAATCATATGCAGAGACAATATTATCAAAGATAATAATATTCACACATTATAGTATTCTACTATTACATAATCTTTATTCCCCATTACATTGTCAAATAACACTATTACATATATATATATAGGAAGTTATCTTATAATCTAAGAGTTATTAATTGCTAAAAACCCTTAGCCATATAACCACTTAAGTTATACATGATATATTATTGTTACAATAATGTACAGACTAATAACGATAACATATTATCCATATAGTTACTAATAACACTGTAACTAATATTTATCTCTCAGTAAATCAACCATATTAAATACTAATTTACTTAATGCTAACTTACCATGTAAATAGATATTCCTAACATTCCCCCCATAATGTTTACATGGTAAAAAACATTCACACTCTTATCTATAGTATGCTCACCCATTGTAGCATGCCCTATTTGGCTCATGACCTTGATATAAAGAGAGCCTCACTCTTCATATGGGTTTACAAGTTTACCACAAACCTTGACATGAATAAGAACACCATCTACCTCTAAGAATTAGCATAATAAGAACTGTATGCCACCACATACTCTTAAATATACATAATACTGACATAAATTTGATGTATATGACCACTATAATGTAAATGAATGCATCTCATATTTACTTTACCTAAATGCAATGGATGTTTCACTAGTGGTCATCACCAGAAAGAAGTAAGGTGGTCATGGGATCTTTATAGTAGTTGTTCGTTGAACTATTGCCAAAACATTTTTCACCTCCTATCATTTTTTGGATCTCTACCACAAACCCTTTCATGATCCATGCACTAACTTACATTGGCATTTTTTGTCCTTTCACAATGTTTTCACATTAGGGAATCATGTTTGGAATTTCACACACATTACATTACATGAACATGCATGATTCTTCTGTTCTTATTTTACAAGAACATAACAAAAACTATAAAAAAACACACCACACAAAATATCACCACATCATTGGTGTAGCCCCATCATTAGCAACTGGTAAGAGGTCACTCAAAGACATCCTTCTTACATGTATCCTTTATCCTCCAGTTGATGAAGTTGCTTACTCATCTAATGAAATCTTGAAGCTTGTATGCATGTCATTTTGAATGAAATAATGTCCCCCCCCCCATAAGATTAATACATTTGGCCTTTGACTCAAGATATCATATGCAAGCAATAATGCATCCTTATACATTTAAACACTTTTGACTTTTGAGATTTTTATTTTTGACAATGGACCCAATAAACCCAACCAATAAAAAATTATTTTGATTCATTTTTTACTCTAAACACTAACATAAAAAATAAGACTCTTTTGATAGTTTTATAATGACTTTTACTGACAAAATACAAAACATTTAAAATTAAATTGATCCCAAATTAAAATGTTTTTTATAAAACAAAAACAACACTTAATAATATTAATCACCCTTTAGGATTTACCTAACAATAAAATATCTTAATGTAAAGACAAACCTTAAAAAAATGACTAATATGGTAATCTAAATAAAGGTTTTGACTTAAAATTCAAATGACAAGATAGACTTTATATATTTTTTAATAAAATAACTCATACTCATAAAGACATTAAAGATAATCTATAAATTAAATGACTTTATAACACCTAGAAATGGTGGAGATGGTGAGGAGAATGGGACAAAAAAATAGTAGGGTAAAATGGAAAAGAAGATGATACATTTAACTGAGATAAAAATCATAGAGGAGATGACTTGAATGTATGATTATAGATACCCAATCTATCTTGCATGGAATAATTATATAGTGTACTATAATAAGTTAGAATGAAATTTCAATATGTCTTATCTAGACTTTCTGATTAACAGTAACAAAAGATGTCTAGGATGTCATGTCACCAAGAAACAAATCCAATTATTTGAAAATAATTTGAAGAGACAATGTGAAATTTGAGGTTGATGGATGAGAAGTGATGAGCTTGAGATAAACTCTTATTATACACATTCTAAACTCCATCAAACTCTAGCATAATCATTCTGATAGCAACATGCTATAATAGGTAAATCTACAACTTATATAAAACCTCCACAAGGGTACAAGATGAGGGGAAAATTCTTAGAATGGTGGTTATCTATAACCATCATCGTGGTTAATCTAGTGTTGGTGGCATTTTAAGATTGAAAACAAAAGATAAAATATCATAGGATGAAGCTTGTATTTTGCAAAAAAAATTGATCCTCGTTCGCTATTGAATATATATATATATATATCTATATATATATATATATATATATATATATATATATATATATATATATATATATTCAATAGTGACAGAGGAATTACACTATATCAAATATAAACCATATAACATAGATATAGACATCTCATTTGATAATCAAAATCACATCTATAGGGGAAGCCATGAATTACACTGGTTATTCCCCAACAACCTCTCCAGATCTCGTTCTACTTTGATACTAGATAATGGGGTACATCAAAGTCTTCACCAAATTATGTCACAATAATAAATCATACACAAAAATAATAATATTCCCACATTATAATATTTTTCTATTACATACCCGTTATTTCCTATTACATTATCAAATTACACTATTACATATATATAGAAGTCATCTTATAATCTAGGAGTTATCGATCCCTACAAACCCTTAACCATATAACCACTTAAGTTATACATGATATATTCTTGTTATAAAAATATACACAACTAAAATGTTACTATATTAACCTTACAGTTACTAACAACCCTATAACTAATATTTACCTCTTGATAAATCAACCATAGTAAATACAAATTTACTTAATGGTAACTCACCATGTAAATAGTTATTCCTAATAGTTATACAAAAGAAAAGGCTTGCTCATTAAGCCATAGCCTTGAGTTCAGGGGCTCAATGACACATTTTCTACTCAAAGTTAGATTCAATTGGTAAAGGGAGGATATTTGGGGGATCAAGACTGATTAGTAAAAGTTGTTGGACCATAGCTATGCAAAAATATACAAAATGTGTTTACTTATAGAATGCAATCCTATAGGTGAGTTGGGAGATCACGCCTATTTTGTAAGCAATTTGGGCCAAGGGTGAATTTTATACATTATTGTAGGCTATTTGTAAATTTATAGACCTAAGATAGTGTTATCATGTCTTCTTCTATTTACAAATTCATTGGCCATGGAAGATTGATACGTGACTATATATGAGATAGACACAGTCTTAAGATGATGTATGCCTATTGGGAAGGATTTTGATCTATAGGTGAGTGTTATTTTATTTTAAAATGAAAATCTAAGCTTGAGGACATATTTGCCTATTATGTAAGGCCTTTAGGTTATGGGTGGATGTTATAGTATTGCATGGTATGTGTATTGTTACAGATCAAGCCTATTTTATTACATTCTTCTTCTATTTTTGTATGGCCTATGGCCATGGAATAAATATATGAATGGCTATTTTAAGGATGTAACACACCTAATTTTTTAGGGCATTTGGGCAATAGGAGGATGTTATTTACATTGTAGTGTATTGGCCGACACACAGAGACCCGAGACTATATTTTTGAATATCCTTCTATTTTTTAAAGCTTATAGCCATGGAAGTTTTGATAATGTGGTTGCATGGGTTTTGAAGGAGTTGTATGTTTGTTAGAAGGTCGATAATACTCCTTGAGATTATTATGCCCATTTTAAAGAGTTTTGTATACACTCAAATGGAGAAACCATGTATGAATGCATGGAGAAGATGAAAAGGTGCTACGGACTTAAGAAGATGTTTTGTTGATCAATTTTAGAGGCTTCACATGTTATTTTTAACACTACTTAAACATTTTCATATGCATTAGATGTAAATTTGTAATTTTTTTAACATTTGCATCTTTTTTAATGGATCAAGTTGTGATTTTCAAACCTAGAAATGTATCCCCTAAAAGGATTAACTCTGTTATCATATTGGTGTCAAATTTTCCTTTCAGTATTCTATGTTTTAGTTATTAATCTAGTTTTGGAAAAGAATTAATAAGACACTGAATTAATTATGGTAAAGTTATAAAATAAACCCAAAATAGGATTTTTAATGTGGGAAATGAGTTTATAATGTTTTTTTATCACTTTTAATTCATTCCTAGAATTCCACATCCAATTTCTATTTCACTTAATGGGAATTGATATTTTTCAATATACAATTTTTTAAAAAAATTGATTTATCTAAGGGGTAAATCACGTTTTTAGATCAATTTTGGTATCAGAGTAGGTTGATATAGGACTTGCTTTAGTTATTGATACACCTCAATTTGGAGTTTTTGTATATCAAATTTTTAGTTTTGTTCTTATGTTGAATTGACCATGTAGGATTGGCTAGTGCAAATTAAAATTGGAAGATGTTCCAATCCACTAGAAGAAGATAAGCTTATAACATCTAAGTTTTTGAAACCATTAGCCCTAAAATATTAACATGTATGATGAATAAGCACATTGTCACTTGAAGGTGTGTGATGGTGTTGAGAGAGTATCAACCTTTATTTCTTAGGATGAATTCAAGTAAAATGCAAGGCATTTTCAGTGATGCACATCCAAGAGGATTCAATTGGAGTCATATTATCATTCTTACATAGAGAGTAGAATAAGTTATGATGGCGATCTGATTTCATATTGGTATTGACACAATATTTTGGTAATGATAACCATTTATGTAGCCTTTATTTTTTGATTACTAATCATATATGGAAGCATATGTCCTTAATTATAGGAACAAGTGAAAAGACTAGTTTCCATGGTAAGATATGGAAATGGTAATAGGGCATTGTTTAGGATATTAAACAAGGTTTTGCACTTTGGGTTTTGAGTTTTCAATTGTTTAAAAGTTGGTTTATATCTTCATAATTTTTATTAATAGTTGTAATAAGAAAATAGGAATTTTTTTAAACACCAAAAATATGCTAACCATTGTCAACAGGTGTGCACTTCATAGTTTCTAAAATAGGTATAAGATATTTTCAAATGTTACTGTGTGTACAATTTTGGTTTTAATCCTCTATGTAAGGTTAATTTAGAAGTAAAATATGCCTTAATGTGGAATTGTTTTTTAATCCTTTTTAAAATTAAAATGGATCATTTAACTCTCATAAGATAGAGTTTTAATAAGATGAAACCACCTACTATTCAATTATTGGAAACCATGTAGAGGGAAAAACCTTTATTGATAAAATGGTTTACTTGAATATTTTTTTATAAACATAAATATGGTATTAAATAATATATTTAGTTTCACTTTAAACATTATTGTTAGTGAATTCCTAACTACTTAGATCTAGGAAGGAATTTTGATGACACTAGTGTTGTAGAAGAATTTTATTGTTATCTCTTATTTCATTTTTCCATTGTGATAAGATTTTTGGGAAACTAACTCAGTTTGATGAGTGGTGGAGGTATGAATCAAGGAATAGTCAATAGTGAAGAAACTTGGAGATAGGTTTAAAATTCTTAGTTTTATGCTCACATTTATGATATGTATTATAGGTACTTTAAGATTTTTTGAGTTTGTAAAGAATCTCTTATTATGTAAATTATCTAAATTGCCATTAGAGTTTGACAAGTATAGGAAAATATTTGATAATTAGTTTCAGGGACACAACAATTAACTATGTTATTTTATAGGGTGGATATCACATATATTTTCCCTTAATTATTCTAATTATTATTTCATGTATGTATAATTATTTTATGCATTAGTAACCTTGGGATGGAAAAATTAGTTGCACACTTTTATACTTGACATATACATTTAAGTCCCTTTGTATCTTGAGCAATGTTTGTATTACAAATTTTTTATACACTCACATGTATGTTTATCATCCACCTCATATAGATGTACTTTCAAAAGACCCATATATGGGAAATAATTTTAAATGTAATTATACAAGTGTTGTAATTTTTTTAAAGTCCTATTGGGTATTTTTGTACATAGGTGATCTATAACATAATTTTGATACATCACTTTATTTTTCTTTATGTGATGTTCTTAACAAAGATAATACTTTAACTTTCATGTAGTGCAGGGGTTAAGGGAATCCATCAGATTAAATACTATTTTGTGTAATAACTCATTTTTGCAGAATGGGTAAAGAGTTTGTTTTACTCTCCATAATCACTAATGTAAACTTGGTGTTTTCCAAATGGAATTTTAATGCATCATTTTGATAGATTAACTTAATGGCTCCTTCATATGTTATTTTTTGATCCTTTATGTTTGGAATCAGTGAAGGAAGACTGTTAATAGAAAATAAAATAACTCATAGAGATCTTTTTTTGGGTCAATTGGGTTATTTGGACATTTACAGACCAAAATTTTCTTTGTGGTGAGGTTTGATCTAAAGTATTTTTCATCCTTCATATTTCCTAAGATCTCTTGAAATTAGTGCAGTGTTGAAGGTCATTCTGTGATCTTTCCAATAGATATTGGAACATGTAAAATAGACATTGTATTCTCTAGATATCACTACTTAAAGTTTGGATTAAAAAGGTCAATAGTCAAATAATGATGTGGATGCATGTATGGATGAAAAATGGACCAATTAGCAAGTGACATGTGGTAGTGAAATGGTAAAAATATGTTTATTTTCACTTTAGGTCTTCAACACTTGTGTTCAAACAAATGGGTCCCACTATTCATTGGTTAGGGGCCTTCAGCTAGGGTTGACACATTCACTTTGTAGAAGGGTGCCTTTAACTCTATTACTTCATATCACCATTGTAAATTTTTTATTTATATATGTATTTATGTTAGTTACACATTACACGTGGGACTAAAATCCCAATATTGTAAACCAAGCACCATATGCTATTTTATGCATCTCGTAGAGTGAGGAGCATTTGGAGAGAACCACATGGTGGGTCCTCGAACCAACACATGGTCTACCACCACCTTATTCTATTTTATAAGTCATTTGATGAGTTTGAGAAATGCCAACTCAAGCAAGCTTGAGCAATTTATTCCAATCAAATCCAACTAAGTTCATATCCATATAGGATTTTCTAAACTAAGCTCAAATCTTGTAAACTGAGTTGAATAAAAAGAGACTTAGACATAGCCTAAACCATGATTTAAATCTCCTCAATAAATCCTATTTAAAGGCTTATCACTATTCTGTTTTGTAAAATTTGGGATTAATATTCCATTGAAAATTATGAATATGTTAGCTAAGGGCCAAACCCATGACCTTGTTATGCAAAAGAAAAGGCTTGGTCATTAAGCCACAACCTCAAGTTAGAGGGATTAATGACACATTTTCTATTTAAGGTAGATTCAGTTAGTGAAGGGAGGAGATTTGGGGGATTCAAACCCATTGGAAAAATTCATTGGACCATGGCTGGGCAATAATATATAGAATGTGTTTACTTGTAGAATGCAGTCCTGAAGGTGGGCTTGGGAGATCACACCTATTTTGTAAGGCCTTTGTGAAAAGGTCAGATGTTATATGTTATTGCAGGGTATTTATAAATGTATAGACCTAAGACAAGGTTATCCCATCTTCTTCTATTTACAAAGTTATCAGCCATGGAAGATTGATATGTGACTTTATATGAGATAGACACAATCCTAAGAGGATATAAGCCTATTAGGAAGGCTTTTGATCCATAGTTGAGTGTTGTTTTATTTGAATATGTAGACCCAAACATGAGAATTTATTTTCCTATTGTGTAATTTCTTTAAGACATGGGTAGATGTTATGAAATTTCATGATATGTGTATCTTTATAGACTAAGGCTATGTTATTACATTCTTATTCAATTTTTGAATGGCCTGTGACCATGGAAGAAATATATGAGTGGTTGTTGTAAGGAGGTAATACATCTATTTTTGTAGGGATTTTGGGCTATAAGTGGATGTTATTTACATTGTAGGGTATTGGTAGACAAATAAAGACTTAAGACTATATTTTTCAATATCCTTCTATTTTATATGGCTTATATCCATGGAAGGTTTGATAATGTGGTTTCATATGTTGTAAATGATTTGTAGGTCTGTTAGAAGTTAGGGAACACTCCTCGAGATTATTATTCCCATTTTAAAGATTTTTGTATACACTATAATGGATAAAAGCATGCCTAAATACATGGAGAAGATGAATAGGTGATATAGACATAAGAAGACATTTTACTGGTCAATTTCAGAGTCTTCACACAGTCAATTTTAGAACTACTTATACGTTCTCATATCCATTGTATGTAAGTTTGTAAATTTTATAATATTTACATCTTTTTAATGGATCAGTTCATGATTACGAACCTAGAGATTTATCCCCTAAAAGGTGAACTCCATTATTAGATTGGTGTCAAACTTTACATTTAGTATTCTATGTTACAACTATTAATCCAATTTTGGGAAAGAATTAATGAGTCACTAAATTAATTATTGGAAAGTTATAAAAATATACCAAAATAAGATTTTTAATGCAGGAAATGAGTTTATAGAGTTTTCTAATAAATTTTCATTCATTCATAGGATTCTACATCCAATTTATATTTCACTTAAAGGGAACTAATATTTTCCAGTATCTAATTTTAAAAAATGTTTAATTTATCTAAGGGGGTAAATCATGTTTTCAGATCAGTTGATCCCTACCAAGTAAGTAACACCTTACTAACTATATTTATGGGTTTATATCATGTCTTTTTTTCCTTACAAGTTTGAATCCTTAGGGTATTTTTCATTTTCCTTTTTAGTCTAGGGTTGTACCCTAGTTATATCATCATCATCATCATCATCATCATCATATATATATATATATATATATATATATATATATATATATATATATATAGTTTGGTTTTTAAATAAATATTAAAATATTTCTTGCAAAATTTGATAGAACAATAAGAATTATAAAAATAGACACATCTCTTTTTTCAACAACTAAAATTAATGACACCTATTATCCATCACAAGATCAAAATATTATGATATGCCTTAGTTGGCAATAAATCCATGAGTTGAGTTGGCTTCCTTGAATCAATGTTAAGCTTTTCATGAAGAGAAAGTATTCAACTAAGGATAAAATTGTTCAAGAATATTTTTGATCAACTAAGACATAATGTCTTATTACAAAAATCTTAAATCATGACCATATAATCCCCCTCTATGATCAACTTATCCAGTCCACACTACAAATTCATATCGATACCTAAAACTAGAGTTTGAGCCTTAGTGTCATTATTGGTATCATCAACCAGCTTGAGGGATGTTGCTCTGATTAGAGGCTCATAAAAATCCTTGATAATTCATCCTACACCTAATGCATCAAGTTTATCCTATGAAACACTACCAAAATTCAATTTTAACTAGCTTAAAAGAGAAGGGATCTAGTGCACATTGTCTTCCTTTCTACATCTATACTTCACTACCATAAACCTATTAATGAGGGAAATTATTAAATTTATTAATTTTATGTTATCATAATATATTATTATGCTAAATTAAATTGTAAATAATTTATTTTAATATAACATATAAGGTCTGGCCACTATTTTTAATGTTGTATAGAGAAAATAGAGAAGTACTTAAAAATTATTTTTTGTTCTAAAACTATTGATGTTATTTTTATATAATCATATTAGCCTTTTATACAAATATTCTTCTCCCATCTCTCCCACCACATTACATTGTTAAACATATGGACTAATTTATGTCTTCAATTCAACACTTTTATAAACTAGGACCTCCTATATCTGGGTTTAAACACTCATTCACTATAATTAAACACTTGTAAGATTATTCTATGAGTTATTTTACAATAAAAATGCCCCACCTTGTAATATAATCATGGATTCACACACATATATATCCTTCCCCTTCCCCAAAAACATCATTCATTTACTATATCAAACAAGAATAAAATAACCTAAAATATTTTAAGACGTTTATTTTTGTCATCTCCCTAGCTGGGAAAAAATTCTTAATGCATTCCACATGAAGGTGAAGGTGCATAGAGAGTGCCTTAACTAGAATTAGTGTTCACATTTTTTTACTAAAATTTCTACAAATCACACCAAATCATTCAAATTATAGTGATCATAATGGGGATAACATTCATTAACACATTGATGCAAAAAATGGTTTTTAAGTCAATTGACAAAAGTTAAGGTAAAAGATAGAGATTAATCCATATTATAGAGGTTAAGTGAAACATTAGTTTCGAAATAAAATGTTAATTTGCATTGAACACTAACTTATTAATTACACACCTTTCACCTATTCAAAGTGTATACCATTTCTCATTTTAGATTAGAGTATTCCTTTTTTACCAATGCAACTACCTATTATCCATTACCTAATTCTAGAAGTGTTAACTGTATGAGCATCCCCAAGGAGGAATTCTACTATACATGTTGGTAGCTATAATGAATTGCATTATTTGTATTATTAAATCCCCAACTCTTGAGCATGATATCGATTTAGCATCTCAAAAGAGAATATCAATTTGGATTGTGTAATACATTTGGTTTTTTTTAATGTTGACTGTATTATTGACTATGTAAAGTCAATAATGATTATTTAGGGAATTTTCATTCATGAAATACATAGTTTATTGAATATTTTGTGTAATTTGAATATGATACATATAATTCAGTGAATGCATATGAATTAAATGCATAATAATTATTAGATATGTTACATATAAAAAAAATTCAAATTTTATACCTATGTATTGTAGATTTATACTATAAGTGAATTTGAATGTTTGTAAACTTGACCCGTGTTGTGTACATATAGTCAAGTATAATTATAACTACCATAATCATGAGCTTAGTAATAGAATATCAATGTAGGTTCAAGTAGTTAAAAATATAATGAATGCCCTAATATAAGAGGTAGAGTATAGGAGTGTGAGTTCTATTTGAATTAGTAACTAAAATGAATGCATTATGCATTCTATGAATTTTATCTAAAATATACCAATTATACAAACTATATAATTAAATTATGCACTAAGTGAATGATTATGCCCTAAATAATAAATAATTCCTTCAATTTGGTAACAATATAGTCAACATGAAATAAACTATGCCCTAATTAATAATTAATTCATTCAATTAGTCAATAATACAATCAACATAATACTCCTATTTTCTTCAATGATAATTATGCTAATTTTAAGGATAGGCATGTATAACTATTTCTTATAGGCTTGAAGAACACTAATTATGTTCATTTTTCTTGATAATTCAATAAAGTAAATAAAAGAAGGATCTTGAAAATCAATTGATTGTATTGTTCACTACTTGAAGACCTGATGATATGCCTTTTTGATAATGATTTTTGGATCTTACCCTATTATGTGATTATACGTGCATCTATCTTTAACGGTTGAGTACTGACAATGGTTATAACTATTCCCTCAATTTTCTATATGAATGGATGATTTTAAAGTTTAATTTCTTGTTATTAATTTAAAGAGTGACATGGGTGGTGGATAACTTAGTACTATGTTTATCTCAATGTCATGTTTCTCTTAATTTAGTATTTAGTATAAGTGTTTCGAATCAGACTGAACAACACTTATCAAGTTAATAATAGAAGAATCATGGAAACCCATTAACTATATTATTGACCACTTCAACCTAATGGTATGCTTATTTTGGAGTCATTTTATGCTTGAGGGTTGGACATTCAACAATGCAAATATTGATTATGCATTGAATGAATGATTTTGAAGTAAATAATCATTAATTCCTTTAATACAGTCAACAATACATTCAACATTATACTCCTTAGTTCTTAAATGATAATTATGCTAATATGAAGGATGGGCATGTATGATTGTTTATGGTGGGCTTGAAAAAATATTATTATCTTCATTTCCATTAATAACTCAATCAAATTAATAATATAAGTATCATGTAGAACCATTAATTATATTGTTCATTGCTTGAATATGATGGTATGATTTTTAGGGAATCATTTTAGCATCTTACCATATTATCTCTTTAAACATGCATCTATATTTTGTGACTCGTCCGTTCCCTTAAATGGTGATATGAATGGATGTTTTTAATTTTTAATGTATTTTTACTAATGGAGAGAATAAAAAAGTGGTGGATAACTTAGTACTATGTTTCTCTCAATGTTATGTTTTCTTAACTTAGTATGTAATATAAATGTTTATGGTGGGATTGTTAAACACTTATCAAGATAATAATAGAAGCATAATGCAAACCCATTGATTGTATTGTTGAATCCTTAAAATTGATGTATGCTTATTTGGGAAAAAATTTATACTCGAGGGTTGGACATAAAACAATGAATAAAATGATTATATGTTGAATGAATTATTATGAACTAAATAATCATTAATTCCTTCAAGCAGTCAATAAATATGTTGTAATTCTTTAGTGATAATTGGGCTAATGTGAAGGATGGTAATGTATGATTTTTTATTGTTGGCTTGAAAATCACTTATTATGTTCATTTTTCTTGATAACTCAATAAATTTAATAATAGAAGTCTCATGGAAACCCATTGACCATATTATTGACTGATTGAATCTGATGTTATGCTTATTTAGGAATTATTTTAGGATCTTACCATATTTTCTCTTTTAAACCTACATCTATCTTTTTTGACTTGAATATTTCATTAAATGGTAATATGAATGGATGTTTCCAATGTTTAATTTCACATTGATAATGGAAAGAGTAACATGGGTGGTCTGTGACTTAGTACTATGTTTTATATCAATGTTATGTTTCTTTTTTCTTAGTACTTGATATTAGTATTAATAATTAGTATCAACATTCTATAAAGATAATCTTGCCAAAGTGTTGAGGTCATTTCCCCTTATTTAACAATGATAATTTTTTATTGGTATTTCTTTTTTATGAATGTACGTTATGACATTTCAATTTTTTTGAGGGTTGGTATTGGCAGCCAAGTTGGATGCACACATTTACATCATGGATGCCAATGTCACTTTTCAATTTGTGTGTTGATTAAGGTTATATAAAAAAATTTAATTATGTAAACATGGGCCATATAGAACTATATGTCATTTTTTTAATGTTCAAGGGATCAATGACTTCAGGAATAGTCATTCTACTTTGGATCCATTCATTAGTGATGTATTAAAGGAACAGGGGGAGAGGTTGTTATTTTTAGGCCTAACTCCTCTAATTATTCACCAAAGTAACTTGACATGTTACATGAAAAAATTATATTACATTAATATTTGATAGAGAGGGATGATTTCATGACTAAATATGAAATCCACAATATTCAAAGAAAGATGAAAGAAGAATAATACAAATTCAAGACTATTGATGTTGATAGTGTTCAAAAATCTAGCACTAAAAATATTAAAAATATTATTTATTTATGAATAATTTTAAAAAATAGGTATGGAGGAGCAACCCTTTGTATTAGGCCTTGAGATTCCTCATCAAATTTAGTTGATGTTAATGTATGCACATAATAGTATTCTTTCAATGGACTTCACATATGGGACGAATGCAAAGAAGGTACTTGTAAGTTTCCAAATTTGAAACTTATACTCATTATTGTACAAGTCTTATGTTTGTGTTTTGAAATGTAATTCTAGTTGTACACACTTCTTGAATTCTATAATATGTGCAATGGACTTCCTATCACATGCATGTTGATGTCGAGGGATACTATTCTAGACCTAACATCATGGATGTAGAAGCTAGTGGTAAGTGTACATTGTCCCATGTTAGAATAGAAACTAAATGCTTTTATTTTGGATGATGTTTACACTAAAATTATTTCTATTAGGTAAGTTGAGCATATGTCTATTGGGTAAGTGCACAAAGTTGGGGGATAAAAAGGAGCTACTCATGCACATGATTTTTCTAATATTTTAGAAAATTAAACTTGTGTAGATAATTTGAAATAGCCTCACTTTAAATTTGAAGATTTTATAAGAACATTAAAGTTTAGTTTCAGAAAATATAAATAAATTATTAAGTATAACTAGGTCAAACATTTAAAATTTGAATAGGAACTCAAATTGTTTGTAAATAAAATAGAATGGATAGACGGTCATGTGGCCCACCATTTTTTACCATAATTTAATATTTTTTGAAACCCTTTGCTGAATATTTAAATAATATCTTATAATTTTTTACCTATATTTTTTATATTTTATCCATTAATATTTTTAATTATTAATTTTGTAAGTAAATAGAACCTGAAATCTGATTAAAAAATGGATAGCTGGTAGTGTTTTCCCCCCCCAACTACACCCAAAAAAACAAAAAATGGATTTTTTTAATCTGTGAAGAATTAGGTCTAGTTCATGACCATATGATTCATTTTTCACTTACATGAATGAAAAATAAATTACATTAACATGTGTTGACATGTATATTTAGGACTTGTGGTGGCCTATAAAAATTGTGGTTATAAATGAACATAGTTTATAAACTTATAATAGTAAAAATATTATAAAAATAATATATTTGAAAAGAGGAGATTGTTTTCATCATCATGGTAATAACTTTTTGAATTTTATTTTTGAAATTCCTATTGTATTTGGTGATGGAAGTTGAAATTTGTTGTTTTTTATCAAAGCTCTCAAACTTGGTTGTAGATTGATAGGAACAAGATTTTGGCTCAATAATCCATGTCATTTATAAGCCAAATGGCTTAGATTTTAAATTCAAACCTTTAACATGTATGTGTTATGATAATGCATACATGTTAAGTCACACATACACAACATAATAACACATATGTGTTATAGTTTATATAGAAAAAACATACTCTTAAACCAACATTTTTAACCCAAATCTATAAAAAATTTCCCTATAGACATTCTTTATTGTCTTCTATAATACTTCCAAGTCGACAAAAAGAGTTATCAAGTAATAATTTGGACCTCATCTTTGAAAAGCTATCAATTATCCAATGGGTTTTGGTTCACATTCAAGAAAGAGAAGGAAGTAGAAGAATAAAACACATGAGAAGTTAAAATAGGGGAGAGAAAAAACAAGGTACAAATGCAAGCACTTCATTTTAAAAAAGGTGCAATGACTATCTTTGATGACACAAATGTTGTGGATAGTGATGTAATTGATAATAATTAATTGAATAATGATTGAATTATAAATAGTCAATTCAATAATGTTTCAATTAAAAATATTAAATTAAATAATGATGAAATTAAAAATAATTAATTATATAATATAGGCATCTAATGTTCAAATTATAATGTTTTTTTATTTTATTGGTGATGATTGTATGCATGATTACTTGCCCCCCAACAATGAATAAATTTTCATGGAAATAAATAATGATGAAATTTTTAATGAAGAAAATTTCATGGAAGCATATAATGAGGAAATAAATAATGATTAAAATGTCATCCACCACTAATCAATTATAGTAATGTTGATTTTGAAACACCCTCTCAACAAGTTCTACCAGTAACAACACATCCAATAATTTTTCATAGAAAAGGTAAGTATTTAAGTGAATTTGATGAAAACATTTTGAAAATAATGCTTAACAAAATGTCTGACTTCCATTCAAGAATACAAAATCAAGAAATTTAGCATAGTTTCTTTCATGATTTGATTTGGGATATTAAAAGATGTCATTTATTTTATTTTTTTGATGAAATTTATTAAGATTAGACCTAACATGTACACATTAGGGTTGAGAACATCTAATATGGATGATGAAAATAGTAATTTTTTTGTCAACTTACATGATGCATATCATACTGTACGCCCTAAATCATGTAACAAATAATTTAATTCTTCTTGACATAAATTCATAATTTGTGTAGTAAGTAGTCGAATAAGGAAAAAATAATTGATTTTAAAAATAATTGATATAAATAGAAAAGCATTAATGAAATTAGTTTGAATATGTAAAAACTTAATGAACACAATAACAATGAGATATGGGCATTCTCTAGTGGACTTTCATGAAATGGCAAGGCTATAGTTGATGCTCTGAAAGAGTTAATTTCACAATTTTAGAATAATAATGCTAGAGGTTTTCCCAATACAAAAGATGTAGTCAAAATAGTATTTAGGTTTCATAATCATGAATCACGTCTGTAATATTTATTAGATATGACTCAAACATAATTTTACTCCAATTTTTTGTAAAAGAATCCACAAATTTATATTATTCAAAGATATTTTTATATGGCCAAAGCTTTTTATGTAAAAATAAATCACATATGCACCACTTGTTGTAAGCAACATGTTGAGTTTTCAATGCACTATGAAGTTCTATACCATATTCATTATATTTAGCATACTAATAATATGTTTTAGGAGTGTGGCTTAGATGTTCCACAAAAATCAACCAAGGAATATATTCTAATCATTTTTGTGAAAGACCATATGGACAGTTCTTTTATAATAAAGCATGATTGGATGAAAATTATAGAATTTATCATGGATTGCCAAAACTAAAAAATATATTCATGAAGATAAAACAAGTGAAATTAAATAGGAATTAGTTGGTTTGAGCAAATAAAAATCTATGACTTATAAATTAAAATATGATAAAGAATCTAAAATGTGTGAGCTTGTTATAAAATAAATACTCATTTTCAAATATATGGTGAAATTTAGGGATAAAATTATTTATGAGTATGAAATACACACACATAGGTCTAGATGGTTGGATGAACATTTTAATAAAATTAAAAATACATTCCCACATGGTTTGATCATTTCAATAGTTGGATTTTTTGAAAATTACATATTCAAACCACAAATGGACATTCAGTTGAAATACTACAACTCATAAAAAGTTGTCATATTCATGCATATAGTAACTATTCATGCACCTAATATTACCAAACAAGATCAAAAAATATTAATGGAGTAGTATTTTTATATCAGTGTGATTGACCACATTGTATAGAGTATTGTACATTTGTTTTAAAAAGTTTTATGGATAGTTGATTAAGAGGAACATTCATTTAAATCGACATTATATTTGTAATGAGGAAACAAATAATGAATAAAATGTCATCCCACAACTAATAAATTATGGTAATGATGGTTTTGAAACACTCTCTCAACAAGTTCTACTAGTAACATCACATCTAATAATTTTTCATAGAAAAGGTAAGTATTTAAGTGAAGTTGTTGAAAATATTTTGAAACCAATGCCTAAAAAAATGTTTGACTTCCATTCAAGAACACTAGCTCAAGAAATTTATCATTGTTTCTTTCATGATCTGATTTGGGATATTAAAAGACGTCATTTATTTTATTTTTTGACAAAATTTATTAAGATGAGATGTAATATATACACATTAGGGTTGAGAACATCTAATATGGATGATGAAAACACTAAAAATTTTGATAACTTACATGATGCATATCATATTTTAGGCCCTAAATCATGTAACAAATAATTTAATTGTTCCCAACATATAATCACAATTTATGCAGTAAGTAGTCAAATAAGGAAAAAATAATTGATTTTAAAAATAATTATTTTAAATAGAAAAACATTAATCAAAGTAGTTTGAAGATGTAAAGACTTAATGAACCTGATAATAATGAGATCTATGCATTCTATAGTGTAATTCCATGAAATTACAATGCTATATCCAATGCTCTAAAAGAGTTACTTACACAATTTTAGAAAGATAATACTAGATATTTACCCAATGCAAAAGATGTAGTCAAAAGAGTATTTATGTCTCATAATCATGAATCACATCTGTAATATTTATTGGATATGACTCAAACATAATTTTACTCCAATTTTTTGTAAAATCATCCACAAATTTATATTATTGAAAGATATTTTTATATATCCAAACCTTTTTATGTAAAAATAAATCACACATGCACCACTTATTGTAGGCAACATGTTAATTTTTCAATCCACTGTGAAGTTTTATGCCATATTCATTGTAATTTTCATACTAATAAGATTTTTTATTAGTGTGGCTTACATATTCCACCAAAATCAACCAAGGAATCTATTCTAATCATTTTTGTGAAAGACCATATGGACAGTATTTTTATAACATAACATGATTGGAAGAAAATTGTAGCATTTATCATGGATTGCCAAAACTAAAAAATATATACATGAATATCAAACAAGTGTCATTGAATAGGAATTAGTTGGTTTTATCAAATACAAATATATGACTTATAAAGTAAAATATGATAAAGAATCTAAAATGTGTGAGTTTGTTATAAAAGAAATATTCATTTTTTAATTTATGGTAAAATTTAGAGAGAAAATCATTTACGAGTATGTAAGGCACACACATAGGTCTAGATGGTTAGATGAACATTTCAATAAAATTAAGATACATTCCCACATGGTTTGATTATTTCAATAGTTGTATTTTTTGAAATTACATATTCAAACCACAAATGGACATTCAGTTGAAATATTACAACTCATCACAAGTTGTCATATTCATGCATATAGTAATTATTAATGCACCTAATATTACTAAACAAGATCAAAAAATATTAATGGAGTAGTATTTTTATATCAGTGATGATCGATCACATTGAATAGAGTATTGTATAGTTGTTTTAAAAAGTTTTATGGATAGTTGACTGAGAGGAACATTCATTTCAATCAAACATTATATTTGTAATGAGGAAAGAAATAATGAATAAAATGTCATCCCACCACTAATCAATTATGGTAATAATTATTTTGAAACACCCTCTCAACAAGCTCTACTAGTAACAACACATCCAATAATTTTTCATAGAAAAGGTAAGTGTTTAAGTGAAGTCGATGAAAATATTTTGAAACCAATGCCTAAAAAATGTCTTAATTCCATTCAATAACACTAGATCAATAAATTTATCATATTTTATTTCATGATTTGATTTAGGATATTAAGATACATCATTTATTTTATTTTTTTGATGAAATTTATTAAGATGAGACCTAACATGTACACATTAGGGTTGAGAACATCTGATATAGATGATGAAAACACTAAAAATTTTGACAACTTGCATGATACATATCATACTATAGGCCCTAAATAATGTAACAAATAATTAAATTCTTCCCATCATATAGTCACAACTTGTGTAGTAAGTAGTCAAATAAGGAAAAAATAATTGATATATATAGAAAAATATTAATGAAAGTAGTTTGAAGATGTAAAGACTTAATGAACTTGATAACAATGATCTATAGGAATTCTATAGTGGACTTCCATGAAATGAAAAGGTTATATCCAATGCTCTAAAAGAGTTACTTTCGCAATTTTAGAATGATAATACTAGAGTTTTACCTAATGCAAAAGATGTAGTCAAAAGAGTATTTAGGCCTTGTAATCATGAATCACATCTCTAATATTTAGTGGATATGAATAAAACATAATTTTACTCTAATTTTTTGTAAAATCATCCACAAATTTATATTTTTTAAAGATATTTTTATATGGCCAAACTTTTTTATGTAAAAATAAATCACACATGCACCACTTGTTGTAGGCAATATGTTGAGTTTTAAATACACTATGAAGTTGTATCCCATATTCATTGTAATTTTCATACTAATAATATGTTTTAGGAGTATGGATTAGATGTTCCAACAAAATCAACCAAGGAATCTATTCTAATCATTTTTGTGAAAGTCCATATGGATAGTTCTTTTATAATAGAGCATGATTGCATGAAAATTGTAGCATTTATCATGGATTTCCAAAACTAAAAAAATATATTCATGAAGATCAAACAAGTGTTATTAAATAAGAATTATTTGGTTTGAGAAAATAAAAATCTATGACTTATAAAGTAAAATATGATAAAGAATCTAAAATTTGTGAGCTTGTTATAAAATAAATACTCATTTCTAAATTTATGATAAAGTTTAGGGAAAAAATTATTTATGAGTATGCAAGGCACACACATAGGTCTAGATTGTTGGATGAACATTTCAATATAATTAAGGATACATTCCCACATGTTTTTATTATTTCAATAGTTGACTTTTTTGAAAATTACATATTCAAAACACAAATGGACATTCAATTGAAATATTACAACTCATCACAAGTTGTCATATTCATGCATATAGTAATTATTTATGTACCTAACATTACCAAACAAGATCAAAAAATATTAATGAAGTAGTATTTTGATATCAGTGATGACCAATCACATTGTATAGAGTATTGTATAGTTGTTTTAAAAAAAAATATGGATAGTTGACTAAGAGGAACATTCATTTAAATCAACATTATATTTGTAATGAGGAAAGAAATAATTAATAAAATGTTATCCCACCACTAATAAATTATGGTAATGATGATTTTGAAAAACCCTCTCAACAATTTCTACTAGTAACAACACATCTAATAATTTTTCATAGAAAAATTAAGTATTTAAGTGAAGTCGATGAAAATATTTTGAAACCAATGCCTAAAAAATTGTCTGACTTCCATTCAAGAACACTAGCTCAAGAAATTTAGGATAGTTTCTTTCATGATTTGATTTTAGATATTAAGAGACATCATTTATTTTATTTTGTTGATGAAATTTATTAAGATGAGACCTAACATGTACACATTAGGGTTGAGAACACCTGATATGGATGATGAAAACACTAAAAAAATTTACAAATTACATGATGCATATCATACTGTAGGCCCTAAATCATGTAAAACATAATTTAATTCTTCCCAACATATAATCACAACTTATGTAGTAAGTAGTCAAATAAGGAAAAAATAATTGATTTTTAAAACAATTGATATAAATAGAAAAACATTAATGAAAGTAGTTTGAAGATGTAAAGACTTAATGACCCAATAAAAATGAGCTTTAAGCATTCTCTAGTGGAATTCCATGAAATTAAAACTCTATATATGATGCTCTAAAAGAGTTACTTGGACAATTTTAGAATGATAATACTAGAGTTTTACCCAATGCAAAAGATGTAGTCAAAAGAGTATTTAGGTCTCATAATCATGAATCACATTTATAATATTTATTGGATATGACTCAAACATAATTTTACTCCAAATTTTTGTTGAAGAATCCAAAAATTTCTATTAGTCAAAGATATTTTTATATGTCCAAACCTTTTTATGCAAAAATAAATCACACATGCACCACTTGTTGTAGGCAACATGTTGAGTTTTCAATACACTATGAAGTTTTATGCCATATTCATTATAATTTACATACTAATAATATGTTTTATGAGTGTGTCTTAGATGTTCCACCAAAATTAACCAAGGAATATATTCTAATCATTTTTATGAAAGACCATATGGACAGTTCTTTTATAATAGAGCATGATTGGATGAAACTTGTGGCATTTATCATGGATTGCCAAATCTAAAAAATATATTCATGAAGATCAAATAAGTGAAATTAAATAGGAATTATTTGGTTTGATAAAATACAAATCTATGACTTATAAAGTATAATATGATAAATAATCTAAAATGTGTGAGTTTGTTACAAAAGAAATACTCATTTTCAAATTTATGGTGAAATTTAGGGAGAAAATTATTTATGAGTATGCAAGGCACACACATAGGTCTATATGGTTGGATAAACATTTCATTAAAATTAAGGATACATTCCCACATGGTTTTATTATTTCAATCATTAGCTTTTTGAAAATTAAATATTCAAACCACAAATGGACATTTAGTTGAAATATTACAACTCATCACAATTTATCATATTCATGCATATAGTAATTATTCATGTGCCTAATATTACCAAACAAGATCAAAAAATATTAATGGAGTAGTATTTTTATATCATTAATGACCGATCACATTGTATAGAGTATTGAATAATTTTTTTTAAAAGTTTTATGGATAATTGACTGAGAGGAACATTCATTTCAATCAACATTATATTTGGTTTGATAATTGCACATCAAAATTAAGTTATACATAAATGTTTTAGTGGTTGATCAATATGTACATTACCACTGGTGTATAACATATTTATATTTTAACTAAGGTTGTCCATGGAAAAAGGGAGCATAATGGTGATGGATCATGCATAAAATGAGTTGTTTGCAAGGGAGGAGTTGAAACTTGATGAGGGTTCTCATTTAATTGATGTTAAAAGAATGGTTGAATGGTGTAATGAAAATATGTTCCATGGTGCTCAACTAATTTTAACTATCCATAGATATTTTTGGTTAATAGAGGAATAAAACTTGCAAAAATATGGGGATTATATGACTATAATGGGTTCAACACTCATTTTGTAGCTCAAATCCATGATCTTGGAATATTCATAAGAGACACATGGCATGTTTTTTTTTCATGAATTGAATATTTTTGGCATGAGTGTGAGTCACAATATTGGGTGGTTGAATTATGTTCTAGATTATTAATTCTAATCAACACATATCAGGTTCTATGAGCATGATAATTTATATATATGGCATCGTCAAATGAATTTGACCATGTATCTGATCTAGTGTATCTAGGTAAAATATTATTCATTATATACTATTTAATCCCATTATCTATATTCATATAGTGCTAAAAAAATTATTATGATATAGGGCATGTTTTATTACTTATTGTAGATGACGATAATGAATAGGGGACATATTACTTCGTATATTGGTGTGTAGATAAATGTGTTTTTGACTTACATATTCATATATGGATATAACATTAAGTATCCTATTGGGTATGTGGTAGTCACTAAAACTTGGATTTGATGATATCCAATCAAAAATTTAGATATATGGTTGTTTGAAAACTTTGAAACACACATGATGATACTACATTATTCAAATTTGGTTCTTACAACAAATATTCAATTGAAAAAAATATAATGGGATACCATTAAACAAGAATCCATGGAAAGTTTGTGACTCAAATGATGAAGCTATTATTGCTACTATTAAGATTAGAGTATATCCTATTAGTTTGATGGATTAATATATGTAGATATTTTTACTTTTAAAATTTATATATAATCAATTTTACCAAATATTTTTGATTTAGTAGGTAGCACATATAAATTTCATTTTTAACTACTAAATAACAATATATTATAGGTTGGTGGTGCCTATAAGCTTCCACATTCACATAGTCTACATTGCTAGTAAATAATTTCATATTCTTAAAGATAATATAATATTTTTAAAAGTACTTATCATTTATATTTAATATGTGGTTTCCTTAAATTAAGGAAGGTGTAGAATGAGCATCATGGTTGTTTGAAGTGTTTGATGCGGTCAAATCCCTTCATGAGTTGACCTATATATAGGCATGGTTATCTCCTTTATTCCATTTTAATCTTAACTCACCATTTCATTTCCTTAAATGCTTCACTTTTTATTCAACCAAATTTTTTTCAACTCCCATAGAGTAGTTTCATTATTATAGGGTAGTTTTAAAGACCTTCAACACTTATCTGACTCCATCAAATGATTATTTATTTATTCAAGACATATGGGTGACATGTTTTAAATTAATGAAATCCTATTTCCTCAGATATCATGGTATAAATATCTCCCCATTCAGCATTTATTCCTTCTTACCTACATGTAACCGATTGTTAACTCCCAAGTTGCCACTCTCTCATTGCATTCATTAGTATCTTCATGATAATGCATTATTTTTAATATAGTATAATTGATTGTGTCCATTCCTCCACATTTATAATTTAAATATACTTTATACATATTTTTTATTCTGATTACATCTCAAAATCTTATTAAAAAATTCAAATTAGATACGTCTTTCCTTGGAGAGGCAAACTAGCTCCTCTTATTTCTTGACTACACCAATCCACCTCATTAGTGTATCCAAGGTGGATAGTTTATAGATAAATATTATAATGAAAAAAATTAGTTATTACATATTAAAAATAATAATAATTCAAATATTTAATCATTCTAAGCTCTCATATTTGGTCATTATCACTTTGCTTTCAAAATAGTTCACTAGACCATTAGCTTGGTAGGCCTGTTTGGAGGTGGATGATGAGTAAGCTTGGATATAATAGCTAAGAATAATATTGAAACCATTTAAAACCCTTTGGATACTATTTTAAATATTATATTTCCATTAAAATATCCAATGCCTTCTCAAAGTGATTACTTTCTACCCAACCTAACTCATTTAGGCCTAGAAACTAGGCCATGTTTAAAAATAGTCATGTATAACATATATTTTATTATTTTTTAAGGTTTTAGAACACACAAAACATATTTAATAATTCATCAAACACATTTAAATAAAATTCTAGAGCACTTGGATCAATATAACTTGACTTATATCACTTTTAGTCGTCTTTGGGTCTGATTTTCCTTCACTTTTGCATGTGCAAGAATGTGTTTTTGCATTTTATCATCTTTAGGTACAATACATACATTATAAAAATATAAAATATTATGAAATTTTATTTTTGACTTTAAACCCAAATTTCATGTCATTTGGAGTTATAAAACCCATGTTATGGCTCTTTTTGCGTAAATTAGGATATACATGGCTACAAATACACAAATTTAGAATTTTTTTTATATATATTGAGTTATGTATGGTCTCAAGAGATAATTATTTTTTTATGTATATTAGTCCACCTATTAAATCTCCAATAATTGGATGGGAAGGTCTAATCAATAAAAATCACCATAATCATATAATCACAAGCTTGTAGACCCTCATTGTGGATGTGTGCATGCATTTGGTATATGTAATTGACTTTGGAGGTCTAAATGAAATGAAATGGATATATATATATATATATATATATATATATATATATATATATATATATATATATATATATAAGTATTGTTTTAATAATCTATTATGACTTAAAAAAAGGTATATATAACCTTGGAATGCTCTTAAAGCCTCAAGATCTCCAACCATGAACAAAACTATTAACAAATTTCACTTTTTCACCTTGTGTATAATCCCATGACTGATAATTACCTTTTAACATGGTGATCACTTATTTATAGGTCTATTTGTATTATAAAATATATATCTAGTCTTCTAAGGACCTAAAAAATCTTGGATCAATCATAAACACCGAAGCTTGTCTCTTTTTAACTAACTCTAGACCTCTTCATATGATCTCATATGCATGACAAAACATATTTTATTCCATACCTATAGGTTCTAAAAAATATATAGATCTTATGCCTTGGTAGGAAGCTTAATATAGGATCTCCATTATGCCTATATCATCATTAAACTCTTTTAAACTTGGTATTCTCTAGTATGACTACTTTGTAATCCATGCCATAATGCATGGTGGTTTGTCAATTGAGCATGATGGGAGGAAAATAATGTGTTAATAGATGTTATCCACCCATTTGGACATGTTAGCAGTTCTACTTTATAGTGGAAAATCATTGGAAATGGATTTCTTGAACAATAACTCAAACTTTGACAACTTTTGTTGTCAGTGTTTCGACCCTCCTAAATAATAGTGAAAATGTATTTATGGATGGAATTAGATGTCAGGGTCATGAAAACAAATGTAATTCACCTATATGGAAGTGATTGAAGCTATAAATTTTCACCTGGGGGTCCTGAAGATAAAAATCCATGTTAGATCTTGAGAACTTATCTCTTCACTGCCAAAAAGTCCTATTTTAGGACCCATTATTGAAACTTATGTCATAAATATATAATGAATGTTTGTCAAAAAAATTATGCAATAAAATAAGATATTTTTTAAATGTAGAGGAGGGATATTATATTTCATCAAAATGACTTATAATTATCATTATATTCATGTCTAAAGATAGGCTAAAATTCTATATTTTTATTATATGAGGATGGGTCTTCATGAGGCTAGAATGGGTGGTGGGTTTGTTGATTAGGCATGAAGGGAAGATAGGAATGTATATCTAGACATTATCCTCCCATATGTACCTATTGGTAGTGTAATTTTGTAGTGAAGAAGTATAGAAAATGGAGTTCTTAAATAATAGATCAAACTTTGACAATATTTGATGTCGATGTTATTGGTTCCCAATTATACACCTCTTTTTCTCGGCCTTTCCCACTTGCGTAGAAATGGAAAAAATTATGAAAAACCCACTAATATGTCATTATCATAGGTGATGGATTGGCATCTAAAATGGACCCAACAAAGAAAATGATTGAGAGGCACTGTCAGAGGGTATGGTCAACTCCCTACTACTTCTAGCTCTACCTCAACCAAGGCAACAAAACCTATGGGGTAGCTTGCTCACATGGAGATATTATATAATTTAACCTCCATGGGGATTATTGGCATAAGGTAACAAAAATATGACTAGAACACAACCAAAATTGCTCACTCCACCTAGGAAGGGTTGTCACATAGAATAAACAAATGCTCTAGTCCAGACACAAGCTGTTGAAGACATACAAGAAAGTGACTGAAATCTTCATTCTAAATAATTTTCAACATCAAGGGTTAAATTAAAAACTATATTACTGGGTATTTAAAGCAAAAACTACAAACACATGATAATTATGTAATATTTTATGCACTTGCAGGGCAAATAACACTTGAAATATACAAAGGGTGTATTATTTGTACATTAGGATATGGTAGGACAAGTTAGATAATTTATGAAAAGAGTGGTGTGCTTGTGGCTTTCAAATAACATGGTATCTTGTAGTATTCATGAAAATATTCCTTTGTAAAGATATAGTAAAAACTCAAATACAAGATAATGGGAAATACCAAATGATCCATGAAAGACTAGAACATACACTAAAACTAAACTCTCAAACACTTTTCCATGTCAAATCCATAAAATAAGGGTACCCTAAAAATTCATCCAACAGTATATTCTAAAAATAAAGTAGAAATGGTTTATAATCTATATTCATGCTCAAAATGATAACCAGTAATAAAGACAAACCAATCTAATCATCATAACTTACAAAACACATTGCTACACTTCATCAATAGGGAACAAAAAAGAACCAAATGCATTTTTCATTAACTTAAAATGAGATATTACATACATCATTTTTTCAAAATGTTCTCATAGGTACAAGCATGGTAATATTTCTCCATGTTGGATTGGGAAGACATAAGCATGCTCTCAGAGCTTGCTAATGGACATTCGCATACAACCACCTTAACAAGGGAGACAATATCTACACATAGTAGTTGATCCCATAAAAAAAATTAAATTATACATAGATATAATGAATGACCAACAACCCCCAAAGAATATAGGAAAAACCCTCTATTTATACACCTTTTACCCTTTTCAAATTTGGAACTGTGTGTTACAATTTGTAAAATTGCAAAGCATCCCTCCATATTCTGCCAAGATGCTTCTAGTAGGAAAATATTCCTTGACACACCTAAAATCTTCATCCATTTTCTAAAAAAATCATTTCTCTAACTACCACTACAAGGAATGATGAAGATTTTCAATAAACCCTTCGATTTCTTGACTAGAGATGCCTTTTTACATGATCTAGAAGGTGAAATTTTGTGGTGGAGGCTGAAAAAAATTTGTACTCATGTGAAAATATGATTTGAAATGGCCCATAAACCTTATTTTTCACTTTTAACTCTTGTCCATCCATGAAGCAACCATCAATTTTAGCTTTAAAACCAAATATTGATATGTGGCATGCCACATCAGATACAACTAGGCATTCATGTGGTTTAAAAGTGACTAAGTCACTTAATTTGCTCCAGCTTAGACACATGTTTCTTTCTTTTGTAGTATTGGAGATAGATCAAATATGTACCATCAATATTTTAATAAGTCTCCAGGCCTTGACTTCATTAAGAGCCATTGATCTTGATTTGGGCTTCCATGGTCCTACCACTTGGCAACTCTATGGGTTCCCTTTGTACCTTGAAAATAGTATCAATTAATTGAATGATATCATGCCACATGATAGCTTCTTATTAGATCTTTATCCCCATTTTACTATCAACTCTTTCCTCACAATGTAGGATCTTTGAAATGTACTTAAACTTTAATCATGAGTTGTGGGTTTGACACCTATCACTTCAAGCTCCATTGAAATTTCCACCTTCATCTCACACTTTTTATCTCATTTTCTCACATAAAATTCACTTTATTGATCCTTTAAACCTAGAATCTAACACTGACCATTTATCTATATCTACTTCATTATAGTTATGACACATGTCACTCCCATGTTTAACCTAGACCCTTTAAAAAGTCTATTCTCATTTTCATCATTGATCTACTAGATGCATGATGAAATAAGAACCATTGATTTACTTGGTTTCTCATAAAGATTAAGACACTTGTCCTTCTCACATCACTTTAGAGGATCTTTGACTTGTTAAACTCTGCTCACCATCGGATCCATTACTACTTTCCCAAGATCTTGACACTTGTTGATCTTGCACTCATCCTAAGTCCTTTTGAATTTTCAAGTTTGATCATACATCATCAGATCATCTATCCCCAAGTGAAAATCCACCATTTAATTGCAATGTACTAGGTCTAATGTGATTGGCTCTAAATTAACATGAAAATAATTAAGTTAAAGTTCAGGGAATAAAGAACTTAGTATAAAGTATTAGCCTAAGGTTTTATTGCATTCATAAATATGATAGAAGCCTTAAGATAAGACTTTAAGCTATCTTTATAAAAAAGGTACAAATCATTAGTTAAACCATACTAATAGATAAAAGGGACCAAAGGCCATGAGATATAAAAGAAACCAAATATGAATTTTAGACTAAGGTTTGGTTGTGTTAATAAACATGACTAAACCTTAATATAAAATTAAACTAAGTCCATGTAATATTTAAATCATTCCCATGTAAATTATTCTTGCCAAAGTTGAATTTAATTCAAAGGGCCTAAGCTAAAAAAATTGGATCAAGGGTTTTAATATGCCCAAACATGAATTCAAATTGGATTTAAAAATTAGGAATTTATACTTAAAAAGGTATCAATTGCTTTAATGTAATAATTTTAGGAACTAAGACTGGCTTTCACTCATGGGTGTACACCCCTTACGAGTGTGCAAAGAACCCAAGAATGTAAGACTAGGTGCCAATTCATCAAGTCACGAAGTCAACACTTAATTTATATCAATATAGACCCATAAAGGCTCAACACAACAAGGAAAACTAACAAAAATAGATCAGGAGTATTTAAAAATGAAGACATTATAAAAAAATGAAAGAAAATTATACAAGCAAGGCCCAAAAGCAAAGGGGAGACAAAGAAACAAAACAACAAGACTATACACTATACAATTATTTACATAGTTGTAGACTCAATCTAAGAAGTGTTTCAAATCTCTACCATTGACTGACAACTCTAGTATTTCACCATCTAGGTCTCTCAATAAAAAAGTGTGTTTCCTAATCTAACAGTTGATGGAATAAGAACCCATCCATAAGGCATCAAAATTTCCATGATTTTCTTCCTCTTCATGTTTGTTGTCCTAAAGAAGAATCACATCACCTACTTGAAAGGTTCTTGGAGTGACCTTCCTATCAAATACCTTCTTCAAATTTTCATTAAACTTGAGGTATCTTTCATGATCTTGTCTTTAAATTTCATCAAGCTCAATAATTTGGTTCATCTGGCTTTCATAGTGGTTTCTTTTCTCATCATCTTCTAGTTACTACATGGTTGACAGGTTGGTGACTACAAATTCATAATCAAAATTTATTGAACTCCATAAACAAGCTCAAAAAGCCTTTTGATTGTACCTCTCTTGGGCATGATCTTATCATACCACAAAGCAAACTTTAACTATTCACCCCACCTCTTATTTGCTTCCAATGTTCATCTAATTATTTTGAGAAAGTTTTTGTTACTAGATTCTACCTACCCATTCCCTAAGGTTTGTAATTGGAAGTATATGTCAATTTAATCATGTACTCTTTTCACAATGCCACTAAATCTTTATCTTTAAAAATCATGACATTATCAATAATAACTTTGATAGGCATACCAAATCTATAAATAATCTAATTTAACAAAAAAATCCATAACTACCTAGTGTGTAGGCTTCTTTTTAGGGACCGACTAAACCCATTTTATGAAGTAGTTAGTTACAAATAGTATCCATCTATGTCTATCACTTGATGAATCAATAATTTATCCAATGAATTCCATTCCCCATTATCTAAATGTGCCTTCAACTATAACAATCTATAAAATAAGGGAACCTGAAGCTTTCATCCTTCTAGTACAGCACTCACATTTTTCACACTTTCTAACTTTCTAAGTAACATCTTTAAATAGTGACAACCACTAATAACCAACTCTCAAAATTTTATGAGCTATGAATTTTGGTACAAAATGGCAAACACATACACCACTATGAAAATATTCAATCAAGTTAGTAGTTTGTTCTTCTCGCATGAATATTAAGAGAACCCCATCCAAATTCTTCCATGCAATTCTATTTTTAGTCAATATGTACTTTTGGGAAACAAGCTTAAGAGTTACTCTTTGATTCTTATCCAATTCAAAGGGATAATTTAGATTTCACAAGTAGTAAACAATATCCTTATACCATAGAGACATGTCAAATTGACTCACTGAATCATCAATATTAGAAAAATAGTGTTTACCTTAATGTCTTAAAAATTTGTCTTATCTATGAGCTTGGCTAGACCCATCCCTCATACTAGCTTGGTGGTCTAAATATCCATGTCATACTCTTACAAATATTTGACCCACCTATATCTCTTGGTATATACTTCAATCTAAGTCAATATCCTTCACCATAGTATGTAGGACATAAGAAACATTATTTAAATTCAGATATAATGCTTAAATGTCTTGGTAGCCTTTAAGAGAAATAAGGCATGTTTTTCCATGATGGTGTAATCCATTTTAGTACCTTGCATAGCTTTGATAAATAAATCTATTGGTTTCTCATGACCTCTTCATTTTTTTGAACAAGATCATAGTAACAGTGTCATATGATGCAAAATATAAAATATGAAATGGCTTAGTGTAATCAGGGTTGGCCAAAACAAGGGTAGACTTTAAAGATCCTTTGATGTCAGTGAATGTTGGCATGGCCTTCTCTTCCCACTTGATGGTCTATTCCTTCTTCAGTATGGAATTAATAGGCAAAGTGATCTCTATAACTTTTGACACAAACCTCCGTACAAAAATGATCTATCCAAAGAAGGACTAAATTCCCTTCTTGGACTATAGGATAGGCACTTTATCAATGGATTCTACCCTCTTAGGTTAAATCAAGACACCATATTTAGACACTATATATCCTATTGACTTGGCTTTTTGTACTCTAAAGTGGCACTTCTTTGGATTAATAAAAATACTAAACTCCTTTCATTTAATAAATAATTTTTCTAGATGTTCCAAATGTTATTCTCTAGTCTTGGAGTATACAATGATATCATCCTAATATACAACTATAAACTTATTAATCATTCCAACAAAAACAATGTCTATGGCTCATTGAAACATTTCACTAGCATTCATTAACCTAAAATACATCCTCATATATACATACATGCCCCAAGGTATTGTAATTGTGGTCTTGGGTATCTTGGATTCCTTCACCACAACCTGGTTATATGCCAAGAATTCATCTAAATTGGATAACATCTTTGATCCTATAACACTTTGTAGTAGGTTGTCTATATTTGTTAGGGTATAGTTATATTTTAAGGAAGCTTTATTCAAATTTTGAAAATACACACACAAGAAGATGTCACAACTTTTATTAATCATAGGGACTAAATTTTCAACTTATGATGAATACATGATGGGTTTAATGATTCCACCATCCCTTATCTTCTGAAATTCATCCCACATCCTAGTGGCCAAGATGGAATTAATAGGCCTCAATTTCTACATAAAAGGCTTTCTATCATGATGTAATGGGATGACATGCTAGAACAATTCTTCTCTATATGCTTTCAATTTAGAATAAGACTATGTTAAATAGTCATAGTACTATGTTAAATAGTCATAGTACTTTCTTAGTAGTTGCATGTAAACTTGCTTCTCAACTGTACTTAGGTGAGTACCCAGCAAACCTTCTTTAGATTCTTAAGAGAATGCAAATTACACTGATTCACATCCTTTGAAATAATTGAGTCTCGAATATTGATTCTATCCACTCTATCAAAAGATGCTTCTAAACTTACCAATCCTCTAGAGAGAATGTTTGTCTTTAGCTAGATAATGTCCTTCCCAAACAAGGTTTCTTTTCCATCACAAACCTGAACCATAAATTTCAAGTCTATGAGTTAATCATGGAACTTAGCTTCATATTTATAAACCTCTTAATTTGTTCATCATCATCAAACACATGCCAGTGATGAACATTGTTTGGGATTGAATGCCTAACAAGCACCTCTATTTGATACTGATAATGAGGGCTTGTATTTGAAATGTCAAATTGAGAAATTTATTATACAAGTCTGTCAGATTATTTGTTGAAACTTATATCATGATAACAAATATTTAATGCATCAAATAATTTAATCAAATCCTAGATAACATTCTAATATTATTTCAACCTTTCTTTTTTGGTGGTGTAAGATTTGTAGACTTGCTTTACCAATAGCTTGGAATCACCCTTGGAAATCAATGTTTTAATTCCATGTTCATGGGTAATATATAAACCAAGAAAGAGTGCCTCATAATCAGAAGTATTATTAGTGTACTCAAAGGATAGATGAAAAGAAAACTTGAAATAGTTATCATTGGGGGCATAGAATATAACCCCTACTCCATTACTAATAATGGAGCAAGCCCCATCAAAACACACCTTCCAAACTACACCTTCACTATTAGGTTCAACACCAAGAGAATCATTCTATTCATAGTGTCAATATTCCCAATGAAGTTCCCAAGCCTAATGTCTATGTACAATATTTCATTTTGAGCATGTTTTTGATCTTCAATTACATGCAACATATTCATCTCTCTATAAAGTTTTACCATCTTACCCTTCAATGGAATGGTGTCATAAGAAAGGTCTACTTGTACACTTCCACCAATATTAGCATCCCATTTATGTGACAACAACATCCCCCACTTAGGTGAGTAGTGTACATTTACCACATACATATTCAAATACTTACCTAGATGCACTAACAACCCCTTGACTTGTCCAACCACTATAATTTTTCATGAGTCCATGGCATAACACTTTTCAAAGGCTAATTTAATCTTAACTCTAAGCTCATTGAGGATACCTAGGGGCATTACTTTATAAGAAGCACTAGAATCAAACCTAGATAATAAGACCATTGATCAACAGGGTTGTATAAAATAGATCCGCATTCAACTAACTCTCTACTATGTAGTCCCCAAATAGACTCCAGAGCGGGTTTAATAACCTCTTCTTCATCACTTTTGGTAGGTGTTTAGGGAAAATCAATTTCATTTGTAGTTGACTTCTCACCAAATTCTAAGTATTCAAATTTCCTCTTCCTATGCTCTAGTATTCTTAATAATTTAACAAGCGACACAGTGATTTTTAGTTGGCTCAACACTTGGGCCATAACACATATACTATACTAAGGAAGAGGAGTATTTGGTGGAAGGGTAACAACACATTTAAATGGAATACAATCACTTATTGTCTAAAGTGGAGTAAGTTGGGGTGGATTTACATGCTTAGTAGCAGCCTTCAAAGGTGGATTTTTTTTACAATCATTCACACCCTTAGGGATACTAGATAGAAAAGGTACTTTATTTTTAGTGGGATCACCTCTTGGCTTAACAACTTGAGAAATGGGTAATAGTTTGGAAGTATTAGGAACTATCATAGTTTTCTTGGCTTCCTTACTTGCATCCCCTACCTTTGGATTTGAAGGGATATTGTCTTAAGAAATAGAAACTAGTTTCTTACTTCTCAAGTACTATTCCTTCTATTGGGAAATTATTGCATTAATTAGAAACTATCTATCCTCAACTAATAGAATTCCCCCATCACATTTTTTAATCATTATTGATATTAAAAACTCAAAATCATGAATAGGTATTTAATATGCCTTTGCCATATTAACCTCATAAGTAAATTCACAAGTTGGGACACATACCTTTTGTACCACACTCCAAAACTAATAAATAGTAATAAAACTCATCAATTATGTGGAGGCAGATATCTTTCTTTGAGGACTTTGACAATTGAACATCATAACTTCGTCACAAGATGATGTAGACTCGAGTTCATCCACATCTTCATCAATCGATTTAGTTGAATCACATAGAGCATGTGGAAGGAAGCACTTATCACACTAATAAACATCAATGTCACAACCTATGACATTCACTTTGGAATTTAATAGATCAGGGAATTATTTCACAACCCCTCTATTCTAATATATATCTATTCTTTCCTCATGTGCAGGCTTCTTCCCTCTATCATTGTCTTGATTATAAAAATTAGGGCCCCTTTGTGCTTGATTTATATTTGGATCCCTCTCTTGAATGGTAGACACATGAGGGATCCCATTCTCATTCTAAAAATCTTGTAGGACATCTCTTTGATAGTGGAAGCCAAAGTCTAACTATTTCTTCAAGGTTGGCTGTCTTTGTGGACTGTGTTTTTTCAATATTGACCAACTTTACATTAACCCACTTGTTCATGGTCTTTCCCATATCCTTTATGTTGTTCTCAATTTATATTTCCATATTGAATGCTAATCATAGTTTTGTGGGATCCTTGTCTCACAAGTAATATGTAACCTTCTTATCAAAGGCATCATATTATTTATCAAGCATGATGTATCAAAAGGCCTTATGTTCTCAGGAAACCACATCATATCTTTGTTGAACCATTTGTTGAAGTCTCTAATTTACTCATTTGGGTTCTTCTTGATGTTTTCAAACTTATCCAAAAGAAACCTTGGATCAATTATATCACCATATTGAATTATAAAAACATTCTTCATTTCTTCCCACGAATCAATGCATCTATGGGGAAGGAAATTGAACCACTCACATGCATGTTATTATAGCATGTGTATAAATAACTTAATTCACACATCCTCATGCTCAACCTCATAATCTTTAATGATATTATGAAAATACCTCAAGTTTTGATCACCACTCACTGCATTATTCCCTTGAAACTTTGGAAGGCATTTCATTACTTCATTTTGGACATCATTAAGATAACCTTCCATGTCATCAAATCTGATAGGCCTAAATCTTGAAACATGGAATGCAAGATTTCCATTCTCATCTAGGTCCCTATGCCTCATGATTAGTTCAAATAGAGGTTCAATAACAATTGGCAAAAGGATGTGAGGGGGTGAATGAAGGGGACTTTGTGGATCAAGCTTAGGAGGGGATTCAGTTGGTAGAGAGGGAGATGTAAATAAATTGGAATATAATATTTTGAATGACTAAGAGAGATATGAAAGTCCTCAACAATGGGGGTTTAAATTTTTTTCAAGATTATCATAATCCTAGCTATCTAGATATTTTTTACTAGCTAACTTTTGCCTTCAATAGGCCTCCAAACTTTTCTTCCTCTTCTTTGATGAATACTTAAGGGTGAAACAAGTTTCTTAGGTGAGTCACTTTTGAAGGATGATATATCCTTCTATATTTTCAATCAAAATAAATAACACTCAAAGTTGAAAATTAAGATATTTAAAATAGGCACTAATCTTCCTTGAAATTAGGTGATAATTTGAGTCACAGTTTACAAACTATTATGATATATGCTGAAAATAAAATGTGTTAAGTTTAATGATAAGATAATAGTACAAAGACACTAAAATTTAAATAATTAAGTTAAAAATGGAAAAAACATCTTCCAACATGAAATTTTAACGTCTCTTTACAATAAACATAGAAGTAATATTGTCAAATCTCTCAATTCCTATCATGTCTCTAGTGGAGTGTTATGACATTGATGGCCAAGATTAACTGAACGCAAGCTCAAATAACCCCAAATTTCAAACACATGAAATAATATGAACAAACTTCTTGAAAAATGCAACTAAGATTAATTTTAATAAATATAGCAACATAGAACTTTTCAAACCTAAACTCATACAACTAACTCTAGCTCTCTATAAGATTCCTAAGCAACACAAATGACCAGGACTTTAATCATGTCCCTAATAATGGCATCAATTAAGTGTTGGTTCCTAGTTTTACACCTCTTCCTCCTAGCCTTGCAAACTTGAGTGTAAATAAAAAAAATATGAAAAACTTGCTAATATATCATTTAGCCAGGGAGGGCTTGGTATTTAGAAAGGACAAAATAGAGAAAATGATTGAGAGGCACCAATAGAGGGTATGGTTAGCTCCCTACTATTTCTATCTCTACCTAAACTAATGTGAGAAGACCTATAAGGTATCTTTCTCACATGGGGAGTTTCTATAATTTAACCTCCATGGGGATTATTGGCACATGGGAACACAAATCTAACCAAAACACAACCAAATTTCCTCAATCCACTCAAGAAGGGTTCTCACACAAAATAAGTAAATTCTCTAGGATAGACACAAGCTACTAAATATAGATGGGAAAGTGACTACAATATTCATTATAAATAATTTTCAATAACAGATGGTAAATGGAAAACTATAGTGTTAGGTCTTTAAAGCACATGCTAAGTATGGAATATTTTATGCACTTGTAGGGCAAATGACACTTGAAATATGGAAAAGGTGTATTATTTATATGATGGGATAGGGTAGGACAACTTAGATAATTTTTTAAAAGGGTGGTGTACTGATGGCTTTCAAAGTACATGGTATCTTGTTGTATTCATGACAATATTGTTGTTTAAACATATAATGAAAACTCAAATACAAGATAATGGGAAATACCAAATAATACCTAAAAGACTAGAACATACATTGAAAATAAACTTTAAAACACTTTTCCATGTCAAATCCATAAACTTAGGGTTAACTAAAAAGTCATCCAAAAACATATTATAAAATTAATGTAAAAAGGATTTATAATCTAGATTCATGCTCAAAATGATAACCAATAATGAACACAAACCAAAATGTCCAATCAACATAACTTGTAAAACACATTACTGCACTTCATCAGTAAGGAACAAAAAAGAACCAAAAGCATTTTCATTAACTTGAAAAGAGATATTATATACTTCTATTTTTAAAAATACTTCCATAGGGACAAACATGGTGAGATTTCTCCATGTTGGATTGGGGAGACATAAACATGCTCTCAAAGCTTGTTAATGGCTATACACATGAAACTACCTTAACAAGGAGACAATATCTACACACAATAGTTAATCTAAAAAAAAATGTAATAGAGACTTAGATAAAATGAATGACCAATAACCCCTAAAGAATAGAGAAGAATCCCTCTATTTATAAACATTTAACCCTTTTCAAATCTAGGTTGTGGGTTGAAATTTGAAAAATTACAAAGCATCCCTCCAAATTCTACCAAGATTCTCCCAGCTAGAAAATATTCATTGTCATGCTTGAAATATTCATCCATTTGCAATAAAAATCATTGCTCTAACTACCTCTATAATAAATGATGAATATTTGCAACAAACCCTTTGATTTCTTGATTGGACATTCCTTTTTACATGATCTAGAAGGAAAAATTTTATGGTGTAGGTTGAAAAAACTTTGTCCTCATGTGTAACTACCAAGATATGCCCTTGACCACTTGCTTGCATATATGAAACCTCCTAGACAACTTCCTTTCCTCTTATTCATGCAATGGAACAACCTTCTCTTGTAATAATGGTACAAGAATGCTTTGGTTATAGTATAAGCATAAAATGATCTAAAACCATTTAGAAAATATGTTTTGGAATGACCCACAAACCTTCTTCTATGATTTTAAATCTTGCCCTCCCATGAAATAACCATCAATATTAGATTTTAAAAAAATATTGACACGTGGCATGCCACATTGGATCCAACTAGGAATTCACAGGGATTAAAATTAACTAATATACTTAATTGGATCTAACTTAAGTAAGATCAAATATACATTATCAATCTTTTAAGAATTCTCTAGGCCTTAACTTTATTATGGGTTGTTAATCTTGATTTGGGCCTTTGAAATCCCACCACTTGGTAGCTTCATGGGTTCTTTATGTACCTTGAAAATAATATCTATTGCTTGAATTTTATCACACCACATGGTAACCTCTCATTACATATCTATCCCCATTGAACTAGCAACTCTTCACTCACACCATTAGATCTTTGAAATATGCTCGAGCTTTAATAATGAGATGTGGGCTTGACACTTGTTGCTTCCACATTTGCTTTGACCTATGTTGAAATCCCCACCTTCATCTCGCACTATTGATCTCATTTTTTTGGATCAAATACACTCTATTAATCCTTCAAATTAAGGATTGAATGCTAACCATTGATCTATATCTAGTTCATCATTGTTATGACACATTTCACTATTGTGTACAACCTAGACCCTTTGATATGTCTACTCTCATTCACATCATCGATCTATTGGATGCATGATTGACTATGAACCATCAATTTTCTTGGTCCCTCATTGATATTAATACACTTGTCCTTCTCGTATCCCTTTAGAGGATCTTTGAATTTTTGACCTCTATTCGTAGTCAGATCCATTTTTGCTTTCATGAGATCTTGACACTTATCGATCATGCTCTCATCTTAATTCCTTTTGACTTTTCATCTTTGATCACACATAGTTAAATCATCTCTCCTTGAGCTAATGTGCACCATTTGATTTTGATCCATTGGGTTGAACATGATTGGATCCAAATTAAAATTAAAATAATTAAGTCAAATTTTGATGAATAAAGGACTTAATATAAAGTCTTAGCATAAGGTTTTGTTGCACTAATAAATATGATAAAAGATTTAGGTTATGACTTTATGATAAGTTTATAACAAATAAACCAAATGTTAGTTACACCATGTTAATAGATAAAAGGGACCAGGGGCAAAATGATATAAAAGGGACCAAGTATGAATTTTAGACTAAGGTTTGATCATGTTAATAAACATGACTAAACCTTAGTATAAAGTTAAACTAAGTCCATGGAATATTTAAAGCATTCTTGTGTAAATGTTTCCTTACAAATTTTAATTTAAATAAAAGGGCCTAAGCTAGGACAATTGGAACAATAGTTTTAAGATGCTTAATCATGAATTCAACTTGGCTTTACAAATTAGGCATTTATACTTAAAAAGGGATCAATTACTTTAGTGCAATTTTGGTCACTAACAAGTGTTTCCACGCAACTGAATAATAGTGAAATTGTATTTATAGGTAGACTTAGACATTAGGGTCATTAAAACACATGTAATTTTCCTATATATACTTGCTTCAAGTGATATATTTTCCCTAGTGGTCTTGAAGGTAAAAATTCATGTTGGAGTTCAATAAGTTATCACTTCACTGCCAAAAAGTTACATTTTAGGACCCATTACTACAACTTATTCCACAAATTTATCAAAAAGGTTCAGCCAAAGTGATCTAGGGTGTAAGAATAGTTTTAAAAAATACATACAAATAATGTTATGGCTCATAGAAATGAGTTATAATTTATATTCAATGCATGTCTAATTTTATGTTAAAATTTTACATTTTCCTTGTATTGGGAAGGGCATTCTTGAGGCTAGAATAGGTTGTGGGTTTGTCGACTGAGCATGATAGGATGCCAATAATGTGGTCCTAAACATTATCTACCCATATGGATGTGTTAAAGGTGATATTTTTAATGAAGAAGCATTACGAAATGTTTTCTTGAATAGTAACTCAAAATTTTACAACATTTGTTCTTATTATATCTACCCTCCTAAATAATAGTGAAAATATATTTTTGAGAGGATTTGGATGTCATGGTCATGAAAACATATGCCATTATCCTATAATATGCATTGTCATGATATGATACAGTCATACATAGTCCATTATAATTACATTTTAAGGTTTGCATGAACTTGATTATACTATCGGCGAAGTGAGAGAATGTTGTTTACCTTCCTCTAAAGGTGTTAGGAAGGTTAGATATCTCTTAGAATCTATGGATAAATTTAGAAAATATATTAGGTCTCATGGAATTATATCAACCCTAATATAGATATAATGAAGATAAATTGACCTTAGAAGGAAAATGATTGAAAAATAGGGTTTATAATTTGATATGTACTTGTTTTAAGACTCTATTCTTATGATTAAATGGGTTCGATGTTTAAAATAACCTATGTATGTCTAATCTGACATTCTAAATATTTAAAAACCTATAAGCGTAAAGGTAATCAAGATTTAGTATAAATAATAAGGGTCATATATATGTATATGATCCTTATGAGTGCATTGAAACTCTGTGTATGAGTATAAAGGAGTGTGATAGATGATTTAAGAAAGAGTAATAATCTTGGTAAGCTAAAAGGAGCCTAATATGAAGATAAGTCTCTTTGGTATCTAATAGACTAATATAAGTAGATGTATAAAAGAGGATAATAATATATATTAGAGGCCATAAAGAGAGTATTGTTACTGACTTGAATGGTTAAGTAATCAGAGAATACAAAGTTTTTTAAAATAAATTGTTAAGGGTGTGGGCCTAATTTCATGAATTGGTGATATATTTTTTACTAACAAATTCATAGTGAAAAATATCATTAGTAAGATTTTGCATATAATATGAGAAACTATATTATTCTCACTATCACATGACTTTCACATAGGGTGCTAGTAATTTATATTGTTCCCACTTTCACATAGGGTGTTAGTACTTATCTTTAAAAATCCAAAATCCAATTATGGTTGTTTGAATTTGAATTTTGAAATGTTTGTTCAATAGTGGTAGTGACCTCACCCAAATTTATGAAATTAATTGACAAATCCAAATGTACAATGTATCATGGATGCTTCATAAATATACATAACTTTGGGGGTACTTCAAACATGTGAATTTCATTATTTGAAAATAATTTATGATTGTGTTTATATGGTCTTAATAGATTTTATTTTTTCATTGAGAGACTTGTATCTAAGAAAACATAAACTCTTATGTTAGTGTAGGGTTTTCACCTCATAGAGGGTTTACCTTAAATTGTATAATTAACCTTGTTTAAGTTGATATTAGGTCAGTTAGGTGATTTATGAGGTCATTTAGTTGCACACTCACATGTGTAAATTGTGGTCAAATGGGTTGGTATGGATGCCTTTCCATTCACCAACAAATGTTGACTTATTTTTAGCACATGAGTTTACTATTTAATTCCCAACTTACCTATGTTCACATTTCCAAATAGATGTGGCTTTATGCCTCTCCTCAACCTATTTATAGGAATTTCATACTTTGTATTGTGTGGTGGAGATCCATATCTCATATGGTGTAACATTTAGAGTCTTAAGGCATTTTTGGCTTAGTAAACTAGTATAGCTTCTTATGTGTTATTGTTCTAGAGATCCCATTAAGCCTAGATATTGGGTTCATGTCAATTAATAATTATAATATTTGATTCCTCCATTTTATTAATACATCTATTTTCAATATTCTTGTTGTTTAATTTCATTTACTAGCAATGTTGTGGTGTCATACACGTCCTTAACTCCTACTTATCAAAACCATATACATTCATTGATCCAATGATCCTGGCTACAAATTTAGTATCTTGTCCTTACCCTAGAAGGATCATAATATCTAAATCTACTCATTAAATTGTATAAAAGAAACTAAGTAAAAATATATACAAACCTTAGGTCAGTATTAACAATATAACACAAGAAATGTTATCTTTGAAAAATAATCAATTCAATTATGTTTTTTATCTCTCTAGAATGGTTTTGAGTTCTTAATAATTATCTACGAATGTCCAGTGGTTTTTTATAGATTATTTGTAATAAATTAACTACAATACTTTTATAATTATAAATAATTGATTTTAGTTAAGACCATATTGGTGTTCCAAAATCGACACCAAATGAGTTAAAGTGAAAAAAAGGAACATTAGGATGTGTGCATCTTGACTTGGTCAATACTAAAATATGGGACCTATATCTTAGGGGCACTTTAGATAGGTTCGGGGGAATTTTAAGTGCTCTAGACACCTAAAAGTATCAAATTTGAATCAATGATCAAACATTACACTTAATTGTTGGTAATGGAAGTAAAGAAATAAACTCATTTCTCATTAATTAGTTTCACAATAAAATAATAAAATCCATAAAGGCTGAGAAAATAAAAATGTAATTGAATGTGAGTTAAATGCCATTAGGCACATGTAAAATACTAATAATCATCAAATAACATCCCTCTCTTTTCTTTCATAAAAGAAGACCATTCATGGAATACCCTGTTGGTAGATGGAGATCCCTTAAATGCCTTGGATTGATACAAGGTCTAACTATAGTTCCTATGTTCATAACTAACTTATAGTTGATCTTGTTCAAATGTAATTATTATTAAAAAATTTACATATTATAAATGCAACCAAATTAATATTTTATTTTTAAAATAAATTTATAAAATATTTAAATATGCATTTACTAGAATTCCATGGTCCTACTCAATCTAATTTTGATTCTATATTAGGTTAGTGGTAGGTTGAGTTGTATGAGTTAGAATATATGAAATGCAAAAAAAACACTAAAATTTTCCATATTAATCATCTAAATGGAGCTATCATATGTCATGGGATAACCCCTACATACACAATACATTTACTTAAATTATATCTGTCAAGCAAGTATGTCATAAAATTATTAAAAATATATATTTTATAATTCAAAATTGAAAGTTAATATGTACTTATATGAGGGCATGTGAGGATGACATTGTTGTAGTAATGCTTATGTCTGTCCCCACTTGTAGTGATGGAGGAGTGTCTACTCGAGACATCAACTGAACAAACAATGTCTCACTTAGTTTAAAATAAAATTTCAAAGATATTTGGGAAAAATTATCCTTTATCAAACTAAAAGTGTAAGATTAACTCAAAACTTTACCTATGTATAAGTAAAAGGTGTCATGCAGATGCAATAATGGATGGGCCAGTAGTTATCTCCACTCACAATGATAGATAAGTGTCTACTTGAGACATCTATTTAAAAAATAAGGTATCACTTAGTTTTATATAAAGTATCAAATATATATGTGGCAATTTTCTCCTTTATTAAACTGAAAGATTAAGATTAACTCAAAATTTTACCTTTGTAAAAGGTGTCATGTTAACATAAGTAGATGTAATAGTGGATGGGATAATATTTGGCCATATATATGTAAATAATGGTTGCATGATATCAAATATTCCAAACTCGGTATGTTAGCGAAGGCATCATCTCCTCTTAGAACATTAGAAATTACACATATATTATTTATATTTTGTGTAAATTAGATTATATACTTTTAAAATTGTAAATATAGATTAAAATTGACATGAAATTTATATAAAAGATACCTACATAAATGTAATGCCCAATGACCTCATTCCAAATGAGCATTCCAAAAACTCTTCACTCATGATTATATCATCTAACCTATCTAAACCACTAGCATCCTCATCTTTAGAATGTCCAATACATATAGCTCCACAAGATCTAAAAGGATGGGGTTAGGTATGCGCCCTATGTGGCATATCTCAAACATCAATCACTAAAAGCCTACTCATATGTGGAATGAGTGTAATAGTAAGCACACTAAAATGATGCATAGTGTCGATCTCTAGGACCTCCTTCAATATAGAGGGTATTTCAGGATAGAGGGGATTTTGGATAGGTATCCTTCTAGGTTGATTAGGCATACCAGTACACTTGGTAGATCCTACTTAGAGCCTTTCCCTTGGCCCTAAAACTCACCATAATCAAAATAATTTGGAATCTAATTGAGGATAAACTCATAATAGATTTTCCCCAAAAAATACAATGGGACCTCATGGTTTTTATAGAGTGGATAATCAAATACCATCCACCATAGATCCTTGAAATTAGCTTTTATCAAATTATGTTGTCACTCATGGATTAGGAAACATTTAGAAGGTATTAGAAATGGTGCATTAATGGCCAGGTTAATGAATAACACAAAAATGGTCACTTTTGACATTTATTTATTTTTGGCCTCACATGCTAATAATTTGTCAGCATAATAAGCCCTAAAACTATCTTGATATGATTTTAATCTATCAAGTTTTAGTTATCAATTTAGCTTGACCTAGTATTGATTATAGGTTATTCTTTAGATAAGTGCAGTGGGTATTCATTGATGTGGGATCTCTAATTATCCTAATTACTTGCTTAATTTCAATTTTATATTCCTCAAACTATGAATTTAGCTCCTCTTAACCACTTGGGGGATCTTATGTAATTATAGGAGGGTTATGTGGAGGAATAATATGGTTAGTGAGCTTATGTGGAGGTTTAGCCAAAGGATTAAGAGGTTTAGGTATAGGGTTAACCATAATATTAGGAGGTTTTGATGGAGGGTTAGGAAGATGGTTATGGAATCTTGCATTGAATTGGTCTATTCCAAACAAATACTTTACAAATTAAATAGAGTAAAAAATAACAAATTGGTAAAATACAAGGTTAATAGGTGTAATTTTTTATCACTTACCTCACCTATGTGGTGGCATTATGAAGTTCTAGACATGTCAAGTTTATAATGGACTTCTAGTGAGTTTTGAGTTTTTTAAAGGAGAAACCTATTCATAGAATAACACTTGAGAGTTTTAAAAATGGTAAGTGTAGTATTTGGCTTCATTTTTTACAAAAAAATCAAAACAAGTAATGTATATGTGTTACCCCATAACATGTACACAATATGGATTAGTAATTACCAAGGCATAATTTTAATAACATGTACATTATATTCCCATAATACTATGTATTATGTGAATAATGTGTATGAATTTTGTTCATAATGCATACATGTTAAAGGGTATGTCCATGGAATTGTCCCCCAACTCCATGCACATACCCTATTATAAATATTTCTTGTTTTTTAGAGCAATTATTTGTTTTCCAATTTTGTTATATTTACTTTATAATTATGAGTCCATAGAATTTTTTTAATGCAAGGTATACCTCTAAAATTGGCATACGAGGACAGCATGGCTGAAAAAAATGATTTCAAAGGTCAATGATGCTGAAATAAGGCAATAAATGTTTAGAAGCTTGGGTGAAATAATGCACAAGTAACCTACTAAATAGGAAATGGTTTGTGATGTAAATATATTAATGAAATAATATTCATCTCAAGAATCATTTAAAAACTACTATAAATATCATTAGTTTCACTGTATTAGCATGTGGGCAAGATGTTTGCAAATAATGCCCCATGTAGGTCAAGAGACAGATGATTCCATATAAGTATATCACTCTCATCTAAATCACATGTTTCTAAATGAAATTAGAGTTTCATCTAATCTAATATTGTATTGGTTATTTAATATGTTGGTGTATGTTGTATTTATGTATTTTTGGTAGAGCCAAATGTTTAAGGAAAATGGGTTTCACATAAACTTCAAGATTGAGTAGTTAGATAACAAGTCATGGATAAAATCACAAAGAATCCGTAATGATGATGTGATGTTTAGTGAGAATGACCTTGATGGTGATAATATAAATAAAATAAGAAACTTTTAATGAGTTTATAATGATGATTTAGTCATTTTTAATGTGTGAATGCATGTGATTAACCCAAGGCCATATGTGCAAGTACTTTTTGGAAATGGGTGAATTGAGAAATAAATTTGGTAAGTACTTTTATTAAAGAGGCAATTTTGATGCCCATGTTTATGCCTATCTAAGTATTATTTATCTATTAATTATTATTTTGCCTTATCTAATTTAATATATAAATTATTTTTAGGGATGTTCATACGTTTATTGACAAGCACATATTTGTGACTTGTTTAGGATGATGCCGACAGAAATTTTGATAACCTTTACAATGACAATTTTTTTGATGTTATTGTTAAAAAAATATTATCAATGATGTGGATGATCCAAATGATACAAAAATTCATAGGATCTATGGATTTCTAGACAAAGAACTTATAACTCTTCAAGTTGGTAGGATTAGTATTAATTTCCTTGAGAATATTGTTGAAGATTATTGTAATAAGTTTCGAGGAAGGTTAATTTTCAATTATGATGTTTCTTCTAGTGTGATTTTTATTTTAGGTAGTAAATAAAATTAAATGAATTATGAATTCAATTAATTCTATGTAGCATATCCTAATTATATAAACTATTTACATAAATTATGTGTTTAGTGAATGATTATGCCCTAACTAATCATTAATTATTTCAAGTAGGAAATAATACAGTCAACATAAAACAAAATATGCCCTAACTAATAATCAATTCCTTCAATCCATAAATAATATAGTCAATATAAAACAAACACCAAATGTAATATGCAAAATTAAATAGATATGGCCTTCTCATCAATATCGTAAATCTAAAACGGGCACAACTTTAAAAGCATACTAATTAAGGTTATCATAACATACCTATTATGCGCTACTTATTTTGCCATACATAATTCCATATGATCATCAATTATTAAAATCTCCATATTTTCCATCAAATAACAATACAAATAATGACTATGCATTGAATACATGATTATGCCCTAATTAATCCTTAATTCCTTCAAGTCATCAACAATATAGTCAATGTAATACAAACCACATGCAAACTAAACCACTATGCCCTTTTCATCAATATCACACATCTCATAGGGGCACAATCTTAAAACCTACTTATTACTTATGCGATACCTTTACATGTTTTAGACTACTTCTACCATTTATAATGCCATATTCTCCATCATATATGAGTAATCTTAATAGGTGGGATTATAGTCATGGTGATGAAGAGGATGGGAAACAAAGAGGATGAGGGTAATATATCTCATTAAAAGGAAGGGGAAGTTACAAAGATCTCGCTAAGTAGTACAATTTTTTAAAATAATGAAAACTAAAAAATTGTTTTCTTAATATTCCTTAGGAATTGCATTGGTTTGGATAGGAAAATCATGGATAAGATAAAAGAAGTAGTTAGGGAACCACTAGAAGATGGATTGGGATAATTAAACTATAAATATATAACATCCATGGGTCAACATCTAGTGTAATAGTCCACATCAAAATCTATTGCTAGTTACAATTACTGAGTGAGGAAACTTGATTGGGCATCAACTCTTTCAATCGCTCATTCATAATGCTAAATGCCTTGGACAATACATCCTCAAGGAAAAGAGGATTATATCTTAAGAGAGTGAATGAAGTTAATTGAACCCCTATATTTTCTTTATTACTAGTAATAATTATGGTAGATTTTGATGCTCCCACATTTTACTAAAAATGCACTAATCTCTTTGGAATCAAAAACATGTCTCCCTTCTCCATGTTTTGGTAGAATAAAAAATATTTATTTTAATAAAATAAACAAAAATATTTCCTTCCATTAAATATATGATCTCATCTTTGCAAGGGTGAATATGAGGAGGGTTCATACCACCAATGGAAAATTCACCATGGTTCATCAATATTTCAAGGGTTTGTACCCATGAAAAAAGTAACACATTCTCTACAGTGATGTTTAACCTCAATGCATTATTTGTAGGTAATGGGGCAGATAATACCTGAAATAATAAGTATAAGTCTTCCACTTTATTTGGGTTCTTTCATGGAAAACCATTCACCTTAATAATCCCTGAAATCATGCATATTTTCATTTATTCATATGACTAAAGAGACTTTAATACCATGAAATTTAATGACTAATGTTAAATCAAAGGTCATGATAATTATTTTTTTATTTTTATTTTATCTTTTTTAATATCTACCACATAAAAATCCTACAGACCATCAAGATTGGATTCACTAATGGCCATGATTATCGATAGCCATAAAACATAGCTCAAGTTAGTTTCCTTCATGGTTATTGAACACCTTATGTTCATGAATATTTAATTTTGTAAGGTACCAAAAATTTAGAAATAAAGTTTCATTTCATTTGAGTATTATTTGAAAGCAATGTTTGGGCTATTTACATGAAAATTTTAAAAATTTAGTGAATATAATAAATTAAAATCAACCAATTAAGTTAAATTTTCTTTAAATTTATTTTTTTCAAGTTTCCATGGATTAAAATGTATATATTATGTGTTAAAATTGTTTAAACTAACACATTTCTAATAATAGAATTTTAAGTATGTTATATTTAAAATAAATATAATCTATTGAATGAGTTGTATTCCATCAATGTGGATGGTGGTAAAAGTGCATTGTCACACCATCCACAAACGTAAAAATCCCATTTCATATTTTTTTAAATGAAGATAGGTTCGAGTCCCAGATAAATGTGGCAAAATAAATATCCCTAGTAAAAAAATAAAGGAATACCATTACCACTAAATCATAACATTTTATGCAGATATTGTCCATAAAAAAAGTCACTAGTTCACCTAAAAAAATTAAAACTAAATAAAAAAACAAAATTACATTATGTCTCTTCACAACAACTAGTTACCAGGTTTTGTGACTGCTAGTCAAACAACTTGGTTATGAAGTAATGAAAACTTTCTAGATGCATATGAATTGATAATTGCACAATTTATATTTATAGAAACTAATTAGTTCTAAAGGGTGGACTATTGTTTTAATTTATTTTTAACCTTTTATTATTTCCTATTCTCTTGGTGAATCAGATTGCATGGTTTTAAGTGTTGGCAAATATGAAAGTATTTTAAAAAGGTAAGACGCAAGTTTATTAACTAATCAAATATAATAATATTATTTTATATATGGTTATTGGTTGATATAATTGTACATTATGTGTGGATTCACCTGATTAAAGGTGTAGGGATTGTGAGAACTACCTTTAAGACATGACTTTAATATAGTCATAATGTTTTCATTAGTGAAGATCAAGCCACAATCATGAAAATGAGCATCTGGTAGGAGTTATTTTAATATGGTAAATAATGTTTACATGGATGGGCATCCTACATGTCTCCAAATATCTATCACATGTATAGATGTTCAAAAGAAAAAAAAATTAAACACTACCATTAAATAGAACCACCTTCCAATGGTGATAGGCATCATTTATTTTTTTACTTTGAATTTTATGGGTGTACTTTTAGTTCATATATTTGTCTCATGCAACTCATAAATCTATTTTTTTACTCTGCATTTTACTGTGTTGTGCTATTATTTTTTTAGTATTTAATAAATTTGTATAAGTTTGTCTTCTTATTTTATATCAATCATAGAAGCAATGCCTACAAGAACACACATGAATGTGCCCATAGTAAGTAATTTTTGGACATTAAAATAACTTGCTTTTTTTTTTTGCATAACTAATAATATGTAAGATATATGTCACACCACAAGAAAATATTGGACCATAATCGGGTGTTATGACTGCATATGTGAACATTAGAACAAGAAATTTAATTAGGATTAGCATCATGAGTTTGTATCATTCCTTGAATGTCCTAGAATTATAAATTATAAAAAATAATTTAACATAATTGATTCTTTTCAAACTAAAGAGGATATACCAATTAATAGAAACAAATTACAAAATGCAAGTTTAAAATCTATTTGGGGTAAAACTATGAAATATAAATAAATTGAGAATGATGATGGACTTTGTTTATTTCATAATTTAGTATGCATGCCTTAAAATGGTGTTTTTTTACCAACCGTGTGCCTTGAATCAAATGAATTCACACTTAACTTAGAATCCTCTTCGTAAATCAACATTTAGCAAATAATATTATTATATTCAACTAGTTATGAAACTTACACCTTACCTTTATAAAATGCTTTCATATTTCCCAGCATGCAAAATTATGCAATTTTATTCACCAAAATAATAGGGAGTAATAATAGGTTAAATTAAAATGGAAGCAATACTCTACCTAGAGAATATTTATAAAAAAGTTATAAATATTAATTTATGATGTGAATGAAGCTCTCATCTACTTATAGAAATTGAGGTTCATCACATGATACATTTTGTTAGTTTGTTTATGCATTTGTGGTAGTTATTTATTTGTGACCTAAATTTTGGATTTTATGTATTTATTGTGTTTAGTTTTTGCATCTAATATTACATTTCTAAATAATCTTACAAGCTTCAATACATAAAGACCTCACAATTTTTAATCCCTCTATAACCATAAATATCTTTATATCTTATGATGCAAATATTGTGAAAGACATTTTTCTTTCCAGTAAATTATTATTGTAGTTTAGTTTTGATCACATAAAATTTGCATTCAACTTCAACGATCATGAACTATTTGAAATATAAAACATCAAGTCCTTGTATGTTGATGTTTTCTCAAGTAATTATTTCTAATCCTAGTAAACCATATTAAATCATCCCAATGTGGTTTTGATTGCTCAACTAAAGCATATATAAGTTAAGCCATTTAATCCATATGATCTAATTGTTCTTTTTCAACCATGCATTAACTATGACTCTTGTCTATTTTTACAAGGGCATTCTTTGTTTGAATTTTAAAAACTCTCTATCATTGTCAATTTATTTAGAACTTGTTCACCTTATCCATCATCATTGTTAATTTAGTTACATTTATTTAGTTAATTTGGTGTTCTCTTGTTTGAAAATTTGGAAAGACTAAGATCCTCCTTCAAAGGTGACTCATCAAAGTAGCTTATCTCTAAGTTAAGAGTTCATCATATAAGAAGAACAAAAATTTGGAGGTCAATTGAAGGACATAGTTCTATAGGAAAGGAATATTTGGACCATCATAATTTTGGTACACCTAAAATTATTTTTATTAAATTTATTTTGATTGAATATTATCATAGTTCCCATGATAACCCATAGTCTTATAGTCCTATTTCTTACCTATCACCTTCTTAAAAATTTGAATCTCCTCTTAGGTTTTATCCCCCCAAGTCCACTTCACTCACCTCCTCATAGCCCTTTATCATCTAATCTTGAGCCCACCATAAAAATACTTATAAGGCATAGAGATTAGGATGAAAATAAATGTCCTACATTCAAGATTCCTAGATTTAGACCTATTAACTTTGATGAAATGAATGTTTACCCCAATGAAGTTCTAAATGATGTAAGAAATTTACTCCCCAAGATTCAAGGGAACAATGTAGTGACTAGAGAACAATAGTTTAGGGGTTTTCACATATAATTAAAGACTATGAGGTTGAGCATAAAGATTTTTACATTTAACTTTTTGTGCACATGATAGAATAAGATGCACATGAATTGTTTAATTATCTTCCCCCATGGATTCATAAATTCATGGGAATAAATTAAGAATTCTTCTAAAATACAATATGGTGATAGAGTTGATCCTAGGTTTCTTCTAGCAGAATTTGGAAACATGGAGAAGAAACCAAATGAATGTGTAAAGGATTTCATTACAAGGTTTAACAAGACTATGATGAGATCTCATGATAATATCAAGCCAAGTGATACTAATTACATGATTAAATACTATGATGCATTTAATAATAAGGCAACATATTACCAAAGAGATAAGACTCTCACAAATCTAAGGTTGGCATTCAACATGGCATTTCAAATTAAAAATAACATAAAGGTTATGGGGAAGCCTTTGAACAAAAGGGATAATGTAAATTTGATTAATCATAATAAGTTTAAGTCTAATAAGGCTATCAACCTTGATTGTGGTGAAGGAAATGTCATAAAAATTGGCCAGAGCTAAGAAGGGGATTCTTCATGGATCTTCTAGTTAGGAGAGAGCTCAGAACTAGAGTCAAGAATAAGGGAGATCCTCTTTCCACAATATAGATCTTTTTTACATAATAGATATAATGACATAGGAAAGAGACCTACCCAAAATGATAGAAATCAAAATAAAAGAGCTAGGAAGGAGTTTATTTATCTTTTGAACACTAAGGTTAATGTTGTAGATTATGATCTTGATATTGAATCATGTGATAATGCTTCTTCCCCTATCCTCCTTGTAATAATACTAAAATAATTGATGAAGATGTAGATGAACCTGACTCTACATCTAAAAATGGTGAGATTATGAAGTTTAATTGTCAAATATTTTGAGGTAAAGTGTTTGCTTCCATAGAATTATTAAATGTTACTACTGTTGATCAATTTTGAAGTGTAGGGAAATAGGTATGTGTCCCAACACTTTAATTTTTTTATGATATAAAAATGACACAAGATTATGAGTTACCCAAGCATGACTTTGAGTTTATGAGATCTATGATGATTAAAAATTATGATGGTGGAATTCTTTCAATTGAGGATAAGCATCTATTAATTAATGTTGTAATTGGCCAAGAGAAAGAATATAATTCGAGAACCAAGTAACAAGGTGCTTATCCTCAAGAGACTGCCCCTATAAATCCAATGGCCGAGGATAAATATAAAGATGTTAAGAAAATAAAATAAGTCCCTTTTTATTCCAAACTAGCACCTACTTCACAAACTATCAAATAGAGAGGTACTCCAACTAAGAATGCAGAACCTTTGTTATCTAGTATTCATAAGGTTACAAATGATATGATAAGAAACCCACCCTTGAAAAATGATTTTAGAAATGCTAGTTCATCCCATCATGTTCCCCATCTAACTTTGAATGATTGTATTCCTAGTGGAAGTGTTGTCACACTTTATTCAAATAATCTCCTTCTTTAGTATAGTGTGTGTGATATGGCCCAAGTATTAAGTCGATAAAAAATCACCGTGCCACTTGTTGAGATGCTAAAAATACCTAAACACAAATGGAGGGAATTTGAGCATTTGGAGTTTAATGAGAATACATCTGATAATGAGATTACTTCACCCCTAACACTCCTACATGAAAATGAAGTGTCACATGTGGTTATTGAACCAACCATAGAGATTTATTTGGGAACTTCATTGATATAAAGTCAGTAGAATGTTGATCCTTTTTATACTACCCTACTAATTAATGGTTTGATTGTTCATAACTATATGTTTGAATCAATATCCTCTTGAAATGTGATGCCCTTGGGTGTCCTTAATGAGCTTGGAGTAAAAACAACATCTACTTTTGGAAAGTGATGTGTGATGGACTTAAGAGAAGTACCAGTTGTTGGACTAGTTAAAGGATTGGTAGTGAAATTAGTAGTTCATCTAGGTATGTTTCTAAACATGGATGTGGTGCTTATGGATTGTCCTCTCATGTGGGGTATGCTATTGTCTATAAAATGGCCTACCAACATGGGTGGTAGTGTTTAGATGGACATTTTTTATGCCACCATCCCTTTAGAGGGTAAGGTGATGAAACTTTATAGAGAGACTAGAATGTTGCATGTACTTGAAGATCTAAGGTGTGCCATAAATGAGGCTTTGTACACTGATCTGGAGCTAGATATTTTTTTTGTAAACATATATTGTCTTGAAAAATATATTATTCTTGATGTTGGATCTGATAAAGAAAGTAATGATGTTTGGAAAATTTACTTTGATGGGGCTTGCTCTAATCTTGAAAATGGATTTGGGGTTATCTTTTATGCCCCCAATAAGAAATATTTTAATTTTTGTTTCAAGCTGTCTTTTGAGTGCACTAACAACATTACGGAATATGAAGAACTCTTGCTTAGTTTAAGGATTGCCCAAGAACATAAAATTACAAGTTTGATTATAAAAAGTGATTCCTAATTAGCAGTTAAGTAGGTCCTAAATGACTATGCCACCAAAAATAAAAGGTTAAAATAATATAAAAATGCTTTATGGTACATGTTAGAATTCTTTAATGCTTTCAATATTTGTTATCATGATAAAAGCTTCAATGAGGAAGATGACAAACTTGTAGCGTTGGGTAATCAATTTGAAAGTGAGAATATGAACCCTCACTATTAGTATCAGGTTAAATTACTTGTAAGACCTTCAATCCTAAAAAACATTCATCATTGGCAAGTTTTTGATGATGATGATCAAATCAAAAGGTTTCTCAATTGTGAAGCAAAATTTCAAGATTAGATCTTAAACTTGTAATATATGGTCCAAATTTGTGATAAGAAGGAAACATTGTTTGGGAAGGACATCATTCAATTGAAGACAAACACTATCCCAAGAGGATTGGTGAGTTTAGAGGCATCTTTTGATGGATCAAAAATAATTAATATTAGAGATTTATTTATCTCAAAATATTTGTCTGAATGCAACTAGGGCATTAAGGAACATCCGAAGAAAATCTTGATTGGTACTCACTTGAGTGAAGATGAGAAGAAATAATACATGAAATTTTTAAATAAGTATTTGGATTGCTTATCCTAGTCTTATTCTAAGCTAAAATATTATAGAGAGGATTTCAACACATCATCCCATTACACCCTGGTAGAAAACCTTTGAGGCAAAAGTAGAGACTTGTTAGCCCTATCTTGGCCACCAAGTTATGGGAAGAGATAAATAAATTAAGGGATGGTGGGATTATTCATCCCATCAAGTATTCATCATGGGTGGAAAACTTAGTCCCATAAGAAATAAGGATGGTGACATCTGCTTATGTGTGGATTTTATAAATTTGAATAAATCTTCTCTGAAGGATAATTACCCCTTACCTAATATGGATAACATGTTGTAGAGTGTTATAGGATAAAATATGTTTTCCACATTAAATGGGGTTTTTAGGGTATAACCATGTTGTGGTAAAAGAATCTAAGAGACCTAAAACTACAATTACAATGCCTTGGGCCACTTGTGTCTATATGAGGATGCCTTTTGGGTTAATGAATGTTGATGAAATGTTTTAGATAAATATGGATGTAAATTTTTTAGGGGTAATTAACAAGTTTATTTTTGTGTATCAATATGAAATTATAGTTTACTTAAAAAATATAAAAGAGCATTTAGAGCATCTAGAAAAAGTGTTCCTTAGATGCAGGGAATTTGGTGTTTACCTTAATCCACAAAAATGTCACCTCAGAGTTAAAAGTCAACGTTAATGAGAAATAGAGTGTATAAGGATGGTGTCATGATAGATATAGAGAGAGTTGAATCCATTGAAAAAGTGCATATCCCACAATAGAAGAAGGGAATTTAGTCCTTCTTTAGATAAATCAGCTTTGTCAGAAGATTTGTGTCTAATTTTGCAAAGATCACTCTGCCTATTACTTCCATGTTAAAAAAGGACAAAACCATCAAGTGGGATTAAAATACCATATAATATTTCAATGACATCAAGAGAGCCTTTAATTCTAGCCCTATCTTGGCCAGTCCTTATTACAGTAAGAAGTTTCAAATAAATTTTTTGCATCACAAAGTATTATAGATGATGTTCTCTTGAAAAAGAATGATGATTTCCATGAGCATCCCATAGCTTTATTTAGTAAAGTTATGTAAGGATATAAATTAAACTATAATATCATGGTAAAACAATCCTTCACACTCTTTAAATATATTAAGATGTTTAGACCTCATATTCTAAGTTCAAATACTATTATGTAAGTCTTGCATACAATGGTTAAGGACATTATGACTCAAATTGAGGTATCAAGAAAGAGATGAAGGTGGGTCAATAAGATATAAGATTATGACCTTGATATTAAAACTACCAAGTTGGTGAGAGGAATGGGTCAAGCCAAGATCATGGTTGGGACCAATTTGCAAACTATGTAGGTAAACACTATTATGTTTAATATTCATGATTCTTTGAGTCACATTAGTATGTATCCTTGGTATAAGGACATTGTTTATTACATATAAATTTTGAATTGTCCCCCTAACTTGGATAAGAATAAAAGGGTAACTATGAATCTTATATCCTAGAAGTATCTCTTGACTAAAAAGGGACTAGCATGGAGGAATACAAATGGCGATCTCTTAAGATGCCTAGTAAAAGAAGTTGTTGATTTAATTGAAGACTTTAATAGTGGAGTATGCAATGGTAAATTTTTACTTAAATCTAAAAATCATAATATTATGAGATTTGGATATTGGAGACCATCACTATTCAATTATATTTCATAGAAAGTAAGAAAATGGGATAAATGTCACTACTTTGTTGTAAGGTTGAAATCCTCTAGCTCTCTCCCCTTGTACCTATATCGATTGAAGGCCCATTAAGACAATGGGAAATGGATTTTTTTGGGTTATCACTAATACATCAAGCATTGGGAATAGGTGGATATTGGTTTCAACTAAAAATTTCACAAAATAGGCTGAGGTAGTCCCTACAAAGAAGGCCACACATTAGGTAATCATCAAATTTTTATTGAATCACATTATTCGTAGATTTGGTGTGCATGTCACTATAATTATTGATAATACCATGAGTTTCATAGCTAATATTTTAGTGGAATTTTGTAAGTAATATGATATCACATTAACTTATAGTTCTAATTACAACCCTCAAGGGAATGGGCAAGCATAATCTAGTAATAAGGACATGCTCAAAATCATTATAAGGACTTTGAAAGCTAACAAGAAGAAGTGAGGTGAGTAGCTAAAATTTGCCTTATGGGATAATAGGATCACACCAAAGAGAGATATAGGTAAGATCCCCTTTGAGCTTGTTTATGGAGATAAGTTTTTTTTACCTATGAACCTACAATTACCAACCTATCAATTCATGCAATAGCTAGAACAAGATGATGAAACTAACCACTATGAAAGTAGAATGAACTAGATTATTGAGCTTGATGAAACTAGAAGGCAAGCACATGAAAAAAAATTAAAGTTCAAGGAAAGACTCAAAATAGTATTTGATATAAATGTAACTCCTAGAAATTTTAAAATAGGAGATCTAGTTTTAATTGAGGACAACATACATGATGAGAAAGGAAAGCATGTCAAATTTGATGCCTTATGGATGGGCCCTTATTATATTAACTACAAAATTTGGGAACACACCTCCTTCTTAATAGATATGGATGGTGATATACTAGAACTTCTAGTTAATGGTAGACATCTAAAACACTTCTTTGATTAAGTCTATTTTTGTGTAAAGTAATGTACAATGTATAGTCTTATTGTTTTGTTTCCCTTCTGCATTGGTATTTATTTGTACAATTATTTTGTTATTTTTCATTGTGTGTTTATTATCAAATCATTTTGATCTATTTTTTTGGGACAACCTTTTTTTTGAGTTCCCAATGGTTTTTGTTAATAAATTACAAAAAATAATGTCTCTATAGCCCAAGGGATTAACAAGTCATGTTTTCTATGGTTCTTCATATACCTACAAGTGGTGTACATCCCTAGGTAAAGGCTAGTGTTAGTGCCCAAATATGGATCAATCAATTTGTGCCCTTTATCAAGAAATGAGTATCTAAAATCCTAATTGTTTCCCCCTAAATTGAATACATAAGTGTTCACCTAGAATAAAAATATGCTCTTGTAATTATGTTGTGCAGAACTCGTGAGATTTGATTTGACTAATGATTTATTTTTACATGTTTTTAAGTGTGTTCTGGTTGTAAGGTCCATGGTGGATTTGAGTTTGGAAGAGTAAAAATGTGACTAAGCATTAAAAATGTTAAATTTAATGTTTCTTTTTGTAAAAGATAAGGGTTCAGAACTTTGGGAAGGGAATACCACAAAACATTCCAAAATTTGTTTTAAAATTCATAGTGTGCAAATCAAGGCCTAAAGTTCACATCCTTAGATGTGTCATTCAAAGGGAAGCCACAAAATTTTCAAAACTTTGCTTTTTCTTGGGTTAAATGCATGATGCGGTCAAATCAAAAGTAAATTATCAAAAAACATCATCTTAATAAGTCTACGAAGATCTAGGAGGGAAATACAACAACACAAGACAAATTTAATGTGAAATTTACAAATTTCACTCTAAATTCCATCGACTACTAAGGTTCTAAAAGGTCATGTTTCTAAATTTTCAAAATTCCATGCTAAATTCTTTAGTCTTATCCACATGGAGGTTTGTGGATCAAATTCAAGCAACGAGATTCAAGTGGGGAATACACCATTACATTGCAAAATTTTCAACTTGAAAATTTTAATTTTGAAAATAAATGTTCAAATCTCAAGGTCAAAATACAATTAAATTTTCCAAAGGTTTTGACTTAATGGACTAGCTCGAGAATGAAGAAGTGTTTTGCACATTGGTATTTTTTTAAATGTGCAGATGGGTTTCACAAACCCATAGAGGCATGTAAGTGAAAATATAATCAAGTACATCTTCTTACATATCTCACCATGGACTTAATTAATTACCAAGAAGAATTTTGTTCTTGTTGTTTTAGACAAGGTTCCAGAAGAGATTAGACTTGGACGCAACTTTAATGACTATGGAATGTAGAAAAGGTACATAACACATATGTAATTTCTAGGAAAGATATATAATTTTTAGCTTATTTATTCATCTATGATCTTTTATAGACTTTATTTGGTCCTTTTATTTGTACATGGTAGTGTAGATCAAGATGTATTAGATCCATTAGAGGTTTTTTACATTCAGATGGTCATAACTACACTATAGATGTGTGGACACTTCTTTGACAAGGGTTATTCTAAAATGAGGAATAAATAATTCATTATATATTTTCAAAGATATGTTCTCATCAAGGGGGGCATGCCTTTGGATATTGAGTTTGATCTCTAGGATTTATTTTCTGACTTGTAACTAAAAATGATTTGATAATCATCTTTAGAGGAAGTAGATGGTGTTATAACTAAGTTAGAAGAGTAGGAAATGAATGCGATCCCTAAAAGAAAATGAATAAGAATAATTATGATACAAAACAAGGAAATTCATAACTACATTCTACTCTTAATGTAGTCATAAATGGTCAAACAATGATGTGGAGGAAGAAAAGAACTTTAACAATGCATAATTCATTGATTTTGAAGAAGACAGTACAGCAGCTAACAATAAAAATATCAAAAAGAATGTAGTTATAAATCATTCAATCATTGTATATAGACCAAGGAAAATTTCACAAAGTGTAATTTTAGTATGTATAATGGCTATGGTAATAGACACTAAGAAATTTACACAAGAAAAGAGGAGATAGACATTGTAAAATGTCATGCCAACTCAAGTAGGGATCCAAGGCCCAAACTGTAGAAGAACATTTTAACATGAAATCAACTGAAGAGATGCTATGGACTTTTGTAAATGTACAAATGTGCACCTAATTTATAAAATTTTTGTGTATGTAAACATGCATCCAAGGTCTAAAATCCTACTTGGTTTAAAGTTGAAAATGAGATGTAAACTCATGCAAAGGACAAAAAGTGTAAAGGTGCACATAGGTTTCAAAATTCTATGGGAATTAAAATACATCACATGTCATTATTTCATTAAATAATGACCTCCAAAGTGTAAAATAAGTAAAATATTAAGTTTCATGGTTGATACCAATATTTGACTAAAGTCAAAAGAGCTTTATTGATGAAAATAATAACTACAAGGGTTTTGAGGTATAAAATGGGCCATTAGAAGCATGTTTTGAAGGAATTTATTTCATTCTCCATTATAACTAGATTTGTAGTGAAAAAATGTAAATGTATTTGATGCTATCATGACATAATGTAAAGTCATTCATTGATGTACACAAAGAGGAGGGTAGCCATCATGGAGGCATGAGTTTAAAAATGAATGGCCAGAATGCAATGTAGTTTTTTTATTTGTTCTTCCCTCCTTTCTTTCATTCCTTATTCATTTTAGGGAGTATGATAATTGCATATTTATCCGGTAGGTCATCCTTATCCTTAGTGGGAAAATGATTAGTTATAAAATAGGGCAAAATGGTTGCCTAAGAAGACAAGTTTTTTTTACACTCAGGAGGAATATTCTCTGTCAATCTCAAATACAACAAACTCCCAATTGGGAAGAATCAAAATCTCATCATCACATAGATAACTAGTTACCAAAATAATTACCTCAAATAGCATGAGAGTCTCCAAGAATATAAAAAGGTATATTCTAAATGGAGGATCTTCTAGGGAATCTTATGGGTGAGAATTTTTATATAAGTAAAGAGGGCTTGTCCTCTTTATAGAGGTTGGCTCTTTTTAGGGCTTTAGGCCTTTTCAAATTTTATAAATATCTTATTTATAGAGTATTTTTTATTTTTAAAATATATTTTGTGTGTTTTTGTCTCTATTGCTTAGGTGATTGCATTTGTACAGTCATTAACAAACTCTAACAGAATTTTGTATATGTCTCCCCTATTTCATAATAAGTCCACTATGTTAACATTTTGAACATTGATGTATTTAGATTCACTTTAAATTAAATGGAGCAATACTTGTGATTTATGTTATTTCTTTTCAATGAAGTTCAATAGCACATTCTTCATGAATTTTTGATTAGGAGTCTAGTTTTATGTCACTAAATGGTAGTCATTCGAGTTATGAACTTAGGTTATAATTTTTTTTTTGCATTGTGATTTGGGAATATCTTGTTGATAATATTTTAAGGTTATCCTTAATTTATGGATTTTATAGGAGAATTTTATGGATTATTCACTTTTAGTTTATGCTTTGATGATCTCAAGGGTCATTTGGGTATTTGCATTGAATTGGTATCAACGAATGCAAACCATTATTGATAGTTTTATTTTTCTTGTTTACTATTTTTTAACATCTTGGAATGAATGATAGCATGGTATTTGAAGCAATTCCTTGTGTTTAAATCCACCATAACTAACTTAAATATACATAACTCATCCTACCTATCCTGCCCCTATAATTAATACATGATGTTGAATATTTGAAGTGTTATTTGCCTATCGTTGTATGAATATTGTAAATCTAAAATATGTCTGTAATTGGTCTTTAAATATCAAAATTATAATCTTCCTTTTGGATCCTAGTTATAAATATTTTATATATAAATGAAGATTGTAATCACATTTTATGTATCTTTAGTAGCTTGTATCTAATTTTGAAAGCATTTGCTCAGTCTATGTGATAACTCTTCCCAAGTGGATTGTGCAAGTTTGGTTACAATTTGATCAGATGTGTATGTGTGTGTGCCAATAATCCCTTGGTTATTAAATTGTAGTATCATTCCTTGTGACCAAGATACCCCACAGGTCATCTAACCTTGGTTTAAGTAGATATATAAGGCAAGTAACCATACCCTTTATCAGTGTCTTCCAATCATTATCTGCATTCAATTCATCCAGATGTTAAACAACCCTTCCCTGACTATAATGACATTATGTTTTATCATCTATGTTTTCCATATTATCAATTATGAAAGGATGAATCCTATAGGTTTACAATTAGGAACCAACATGACCAAGAAAAACGTTTAAAGTGGAATGCACATAAAATAGAGACAAATACTTCGAAGGTGACCTGATGTTCTTATGGTTAAGTAGTCTCTAGGGATAGATCAGGTAGAAGCCATTAGTCCCAAATATTTCATTTCCTTAATATATTTTAAATGGAATCCATTATTGGACATCATATAATGAGAATAGGAAATCTTGAGCGAAATAATGATCTTTTAGTTATTCAGTATTTGCCCTTCTCTCCCTTATATACATAGTTGGATCATGATGAAGTGGACACTTCTGATGGAAGGTAATATTCATATTTTACCCTATGCCAAAGGGATTTTACATTGTGATTTTCAATATGTTAGTGGTTAGGAATACCATTTTTTAGGATGACATCTAGACTTGGGACCATAACCTTTTATTATTTAAGCCATATTTTCTAGATTTTGACCCACTCAAGGAGACATTTGATGATAGACTTGTATGGGTGATAGTGCCTCATTTACCTTTATGTTTTTAAAAAAAATATTATTTAAAATCCATCAGTTCTTATTTGGGTGAATATTTTTGACTGGACTCAAATACTAAAGGTTATCATCATCCTAATTTTCCTTGTATATTATTTAATCTGAAGTTTTTTATAGATCACCCTAAAAGAATTGAATTGAAGGTTCAAGATTGAATTCAAAAAATATATTTTGATTTTGAGATTTTACCTTTGTGCTATCTAAACTATTTACAAATAGGGCATTTAGTCTTAGTTTGTAATTTTAGTAAGAGTAAAAAGGAGTTTTCTTGGTGGCAGGATGTGTTTCTTGAGCATAATGTGGTTTACAGTGATATTGATAATAGTCATTATGAGAAATATTTAAGCATATAAGACTCTGAGAAGGAGGATATGGACTTGACTTTAGAATCTTCTACTAGGGAGGTGAAACTTGACCTTGAAATACATGATCCAAGGGTAGAACCAAAGGATGTTACAATAGCAGATGACAAATCTCATCCCTTTAAATCAATTAATATATATATATATATATATATATATATCAATCTCCCCTAAATTGAAATAAGACAAGGGAGAGTAGACCAAAGTGAAAATTAAAAAAAGGAAGAATAATTATGGCTCAAAAATATACTAACATGACCCTTCATTTAGGTGGGCCCCTAAGTTGAAGTTTCATGAATGATGGCTGACTATTTTGGAAGGTTGGAAGTTTCTTAGAAGATTGGCTTATCTCGCTCAGGTTGGTTTTTGAAAGATGGTGATTTTTTTAATTAAATTAAGGGAGGTTTTGGTCCCTAATAAATATTTTTCTTCATCATTATGCCTATTCAATTATCATTGCTAGAGGTATATGAAGTGAGCATCAATACGTTATCTTTCTCTTTTTTATATTAAGTTTTGGGACCATACTAAATCAGTGATTTTATTCGATCAAATAAAAAATAATTTAATTAATTTATTAATGAATTAATTAATTAAATAATTGTCTACATTTATTAATAAATCAAAATGATACCCAAGAATTATTATACCTTTGAAGAAATCCTAATGAGAGGAGCGGTTAGAATGAATACCTCTGCAATGCCAAGGATTGTTGGGAGACCAAAGATTTACTGTACAATATGGTAGGCCAGAGTGATTGCATTGAAAAAAGAACAACATAGTAGTTTTAGTAAGGGAAATGCCACCGATACTCTAGGGAATAGATTTAGTGATAATAAAAACATTTTATGGACATATTATCTAGTGGGAGATCGAAAATATTTTAGATTTTTTGTTGACATAAGTGTCAAATTATGAATAAATCACCAATAAAATAAAAATCAAGAAGGAATATTTACATTGGGACATAAGTGGGATAACAAAGATGATATATCAATGTATAGATATCTAATTTTTAATGGTATTAATGAATTGTTATGGTATTACCATATTTATATATTAATTAATTATTATTTTATATTAAAATATTTTTATTTCAAGATTTTTTTTTTGTTTTGATTTAATTTTCTACTTTTTTTTAATCTCTTTTTCTCCTTCTTTTCTTTTTTTTTCTCTCCCTTCCTCTACTTTTTATTTTTTTGGGATTCTATTCCTAAAACATAGCAATATAATTTTGACCAATTAAAGTTATAGAGTTTTGGTTTTAAAAATTTGTAATACTACATTTTTTTTTCTTTTTGATTCTATCTAATCTTTGTTTTGTATCCCTTAGGATGTTTCATCCTTCTTTGTCATGTTTTAACACGTGTTTTATGTCAGACAAAATTCCGATAAAATCTTAATTTGAATTCAAGAATTCTAAATAAATAAGTGCATTAGTCATATACGATAAAATAATTTGGGAGAGAGTTATCTATTAAAATTGTAAAAATAAGGACTTAATCTATTAAAGTATCACCCTTATACAAAAATTAGAAGTCAAATATTCAATGAAAGATCAAAAATCATTTCTTACTCATTGTATTCAAAGAGACTATGCATGTTGTAATTGTTGTATCACACATAACTTATTATTGAAGAGCATTATTATCTATTATTTCTTTAAAAACTATCAAATTCTTAGGTGTTTGGTAATAATTTTAATTTAGGAGTAAAAAAAGGGATCCCGTAATCTCCCTCTAGTCTCTACAATTTTATAAAGTTTTTTGAGTTGAATATGTGATCAACGAAGGAGGTCATTTTCACATAGATCCAAATAAAATTATAGAAAATAATTATAGGTTTTTAAAACCTAAGAATAAAGAAAAGAATTTTTAAATTGAACTTATAAAATATTATCATTTCCACTAATATAGTGGTATGCTTTCACTAGTATTAATAAAGGAATTCTATGTTGTTAGTCATCCACCAAAAAAATATTTGTTTGCATCGATGAGTTTTTTTAGGTTTTGTTTGTCTTACTTTTTGAAACTATTTTAAAGTAATTATTTTTTACAATTATCCTCAAATTTGAAACAATTCACTCTTCTTAAAATAAACCCTCATTCTACATTTAAATTATTTTAAAATATTTATATTATAAAATTATATGTAGATTTAATTTTTAATATGATTAAATTAAATTCTATTAAATTATAAATTAATATGTGTAAATTTGTTACATTATAATTTTTAAAAGTATTTAAACCCCATGTGATATCTTTAAACACTAGTTGTTTTATTTATTTAACTTTTTAATTCAAATCATAAGGTATTTTTGTTGGGATACTGATCACTCTTCTTGGAGTTGGATATTATTTTATTCAAAAGTAGAACTAGTTTAAGATTTTTTTCTCTACATTGTTAGATTTTTATTATCCCTAAATGTCCCATGCTCCCTTTCTTATTCCTTTTTATCGATTTTATTACTATCATATATTATTAGTTTTAATCAATTATTATTTTGTAAATCATATATATTTACATGTATCTTAGATGGATAGGAATATTCTAATTCAAATGTTCATACGGATATATGTTTTGTGTGATGATAATAACATATTTTTTTAATATTTATCAATTAAATAATAATTTTAGTGCCCTTTATAGACATATCTTATATGAATTCATGAATTTCCCATTGTATAATTATTTATTATGAGATAGACTATGTTATGACAAGGAGGGTTATAAAAAAGAGAGAAATAATCCCTTTTAATCCTTATAAATGTCAAGATGGGACTTACCAAAACTTGATCCCTCCAAACATTCCTCAAGGTATAAATATTATATAATAAATTTATAATAATTATAATATTGTATATAATCTCAATCATACTCAAGAAAATATATCCATCTTAGATTTATTATAAAGGTCCAATTTTTTTTAAATAAATCATTATAAGGACTTAAAAGACACTATTTTTCCACATGATACTCAATATTATTACTTTATTTATATTTTTATATCTTTAATGAACGGTAATAAATTTATTACCTTGGAATATGATGAGATACCTCAAAAATATATTATGGATCAACATATACAATTTCACATTTAGGTTATTATCAATAACCTAAGCATCAGAGGATACTGAATCTTTATTTATATAACCTTAAATTGGAGGTCAAGCCCTTAATAAGTTAGATATGATATATAACACTCTTAGACCAATAATTCTATATATATCCCTTAGATTTAATATAGTAACCATTAGATGTCAAGTCAGACCTAACATTTTATTTAAGAGAGCATGGTTTAATTATATTGGAAGTATTCCCACCCATATTATTATTTTACTTATTTTTTGATTAATGTAACATAAAAATAAGATAAAAATATGAATATTCAGATTTTATAAAATATAAAAATAATCATAAAAATATAAATTTAAAAATTTTATCTTGATATTACAATTGCCATATAGAGAAATTTTTTTTAAATAAAGTAGATGATATGTAATTAGTTAATTCTTGATTTGTTTTAATCATGCATTTTTCAAATTCCTTAAGAATTATCTATATCTACTCTATAATGTCTAAGATCATGAAATAATATCTTAAACATTTCATAGACACTCTAGGTAAATCTTAGACCATCTTGGTAACTACTATTGTCCAGGCTGAATGATACACTCAAAATTGAATGTGAAAGTTTATGCCACCTTAGAACACTACACCTACACATGTAGATATCTCCTTGGTGTACTCTTTCCCTAGGTATTATGCCTTGAACCATGTTTTTATTCTTCTTTGGAACCATGATCACACTTTTGACACTGTTGGCAAATTGGAGAGCAAAACACACATTTTTCACAAAGATAATAATGTCACAATATATTATGTTAATTATATATATATTTGATACAAAAAATTTGGCTATTATATATCCATGGAGGTAGAATAATAACCTCTTATAAAATACAATCTAATAACTTGGAATAGTCATGGGGAATAACTTGGAATAGTCATGGGGAATAAAAACATTACAAGAATACATTTCTTAATAATAATAAACTAACTAACATGTTATAATAGGTTTAAAATACTTAAACCTATATAATTATTAATAATGTTATGAATATCAAATCCTAACATTCACCCCCTTAATATCATTAATTCCTAGCACCATCTTAATTGAAACATGATAAATAGTTTTTATACTCTCTATGTAGCCCACTCACCTTTGAGGTGGCATGCCATATCTATGGATTCATGGTCTTAGTGACAACTTGGTTTTTTCTTGTAGGATTACCAAAAACCTAGAAGTGATAGGAGTAAATCATAATTAATAATGTTATGTCTATTAAATCCTAACATTCACCCCCTTAACATTATTAATTCCTAGCACCATCTTAATTCAAACATATAAATAGTTTTTACACTCTCTGTGTAGCCTACTCACTGTTGAGGTGGCATGCCATATCTATGGCTTCATGGTCTTTGTGACAACTTAGTTTTGCCTTGTAGGATTACCACAAACCTAGAAGTGATAGGAGTACATCTCTCTTATAACACATTTGCTAGTTTCTTGGATTACCATGAACCCATATGGTTTTCTACTACAAGTTAATCATGAACCTAGAGGTGATAGGAGGTATCAACTATGTATCAACTATTTTATATGCTTAGGTGGCTTCTCATATTTCCAAAAACCCTTTTCCAAGAACAAAGTGCTACTTTAGTGCTTTTTCTCCCCATAATGTTCTTCATCAAGAGGTACCAAACTAGAAAATAATGCTCAGTATTTTTATTAAAAAGCACACAATATAATAAAACCACACCACACAACATAAAATAAACACACTAAAAAATGTCACCATAGCAATGATGTGACCCCATCATGGGTGAATCATGAGATAAAGTCAATTATCCTCTAGCCTTTGTGTATCCTCTAGTTTCCTACTTAGTTGATATGTCGATGTAGTTCATGTTATTTATGATAAGACTTCCTCCAATTCAAACGTCACATACAAGCAAAAATGCATCCGTGACTCTCTTTGATATTTTTAAGGCTTGATTTTTTTGACATAAAATTGTATCTTGACAATAATTTAACTATGGACCCAAAACATAAAAAAACCTAAACTAAGGTGATATCAATCCTCTTATGACCAAACTAAAAACCTATTTTGCTTAAATTTGTATAATATAATCAAAGTTTATTATAAGAATACTAAAAGACTTAACTAAAAACTCAATTTAGAAATATTTTAGATGAAACTAAAAACTATTTTGACCAGACTTACAAATTTTTACTTTCTATGGACAACTGGTGGCAATGCATGTTGGCTTGAATAGAGGCATGAGAATCAAGCTTGGAAATGAGAATGATAATTATGTGTTGAGTGATGGGGATGATGTTTGGTTAATTTAACCTTGTCTTCATAGTCTAAATCATATTTAGCTTCAAGCTATACTCGTATTCTCCTTGCTTGGTAGTATACATTGAATAAAAATATTTAAGAAGTCCCTTGTAGATTAGCTTGTCAAATGAAAGGTTGTCACTATCATAGAGGGTTTACCATAATGAATAGTAGAAATTGGAGCTCTCCTAATCATAATGATGGTTTTTCATGATCTGCAAGTCTCCTTGGTATCTTTTGGTGGTCTCAACACTTAACATACAGTTTAGGTTTTCACTCTTTATAGATTTAGGTGGTTGGTATGCTTAAAACTTTCACACTTTTGTCTCACATAGGATTAAAAACTATGTTATACCTTCATGCCTTCTCTTTATCTTTATAGACAAGATTGATGATTTTATCAACTTCTTTCCATGATTTGGGCTATGGCATGATCATATAAGGGCTTCCATTATGGACACAACATAAATACAATCTCATAAGACCATTAGAATGATATTATAATAACTATTTTTCATATATTTCTTTACGCTACTCATTTATTGCAGAGGAAAGAAGTCTTGTCTTTTGGCAAGGGATCTTTTCTTACCTTCAAATTTCATGGCTCCTTTTGTTATATGACTTTAATTGAATTTCTATGTTTACACTTAGTTTCCAACATCATCCACTCGAATTTCCAAGTTGGACTTACACTATGTGACTCTCCTTTCTTAGCATTTCAAAGGGTGTAGGTCAGGTAGTCTCCTTCATGTCAATGCTTAGATGTTATCAAGTCTGCTTCACCATTTTGGATTTTTCTAACATAGGCTCTATATTATCTAGGATTATCTTCAAATAGGTAACTCATCTAGTAGTTCACTAGCTTCCAAATGCTCCAGGATATTGTTGTGTGTGTTACTTTGCTTTAGCAACTGAGATTCACTTCTCTACAATAATAGGCTCTTCTACTAACATTCCTTCTCTAATACTAGATTTTTAGAAAATTGGAGAGTAAAACACATGTTTTGGATATAGATATTAATGTCACACAATATATTATGTTAAGTATATATGTTCAATACAAAACATTTGGCTATTATATAGCCATGGATTTAGCACAACAACCTCCTAGAAAATAGGATCTAATACCCTAGAATAATCATGGGTAACAAAAATAATATGGGAATACATTTCTTGATAATAAAAAACTAACATGCTATAATAGGTTTAAAATACTTAAATGTATATAACAATTAATAATGTTATGAATATTAAATCATAATAGACACAAGATGACACTTGAAAGGGGGTTATAAATGTAGGTTGGACAACCCCAAAAAACTCCTTGTTAAGTGACTAAGTATTCTTTGCATTTCAATACTCTAAATAGGGACAAAACTAAAGAATGATGTGACAAGACACAATCAATTCACTCATATAGCATGAATTATAACACACATAAATGATCACATAATGTAATAATCAATAACATCAATCAAAAATAGAGAAACTAATGTTAGTTCATATAATCAATCAATACTATTCTCTAATATATAAAATCACAATATCTATAAGAAATAGAACTCTATAAAGTATAAGCATAAGAAATTAATGTTTTACAATATACTATGATCAATAGACCAATATAGTAATTTATAACCCAATAATTATGAGAATATGCCCACAATGTTGGCATGTCCTTAATGTTGAAAGATTTCCCCTAGGTGTAAATGATGCCATTTATCTATATTCCATGTATTATACTTGACCTTTATGTCTTACACCACTCATATATATAATGAAAATAAGGTGATTATAAGAAGTATATGTATATCACTATGTATATTATAAATAACATCAATCAATCATGTATACTAGTAAATCATGTCATGCATTGGTCCTAGTTTTGTATTTTTTTAATTTTATTTACTTTAATTTTTTGAATCCAAGCATGCATCTATATAACAAAGCAAGGCCAAGATGAAATGATTCAAAAATATAAAAATATAATGGATACAAACAATACATGGGTAGATGTAGGATAATGGGTGATAATAGGGGTCTCAAGGGTAAGTGAATGGAGATGGGAGCCAAAAAGTGGTTAAAAATCCATGTTTGGGGTGTTGAAAATAGTTACATGTATGTGTTTTTAAAAATCTTATATGTAATTCTATGGCATATTCTTTGTTATCACCGAGCCTAAAATGTGTACACAATTTAATGAATTGAAACCACGTACATAAATTTATACATTAAAGCTATTTACATAGTTAAATAGAAAATAGAAGCATGTACGTGGTTCTACTACTTTATAACCAAATATAAAGCATTGATTCCATTAATTTGACATTGATGTAAATTGTGATTAGGCTAAAATAAGAGGAAACACATGGTTGGAAATGAGACCAGGGAAATAAAAATATATATAATAACTAGAATTTGATAATGGAATGTTGAAAGAGAGGTATACAAACTCATTTTAGTACATGTAGAATCAAAATTAGTTAATTTTGTTGCATTTTTTATAAATTTTTTGGTTTTTTGCATCTAACCACATGTAAAGAATAATGTGCTAGTGGAAATGAACAACAACCTACCACTCCTATTCCTCCTAACCCACAAAACAATATTATCCTTCCTCACCTGAAAACCCCTCCTAGCCCTCCTATAGTTCCTCATGACCCCAAGGTAGTCGAGAGGATTTATCATCCTATATCATTGAAAATAGGATCAAAACTAAGAATTTTATTAAGACATTAAGGGATCCGCATGCAAAAAACCCCCACTAAATTTATCTGAAAAACACATTATAGATATTATTAGTTGATATTAACTCCCTAACAGGTCAAATTAATAGGTGGGTTAATTATATAAATAGATGTAGGGCATACTATTCAAAAAATATATCTAAAACCATTATGAGAGATAAACATATAAGCAAAATAAAATTTTGTGCCATATTCAATGATGGTAAAACTGGTGCACAATAGATGTGATGGCGAAATGGATTCTAATACACTGTTGCACTCATGATTTGATCAAAAATAATTTTTAGGACCAATGGTGGATGGCATTTGATCACCCACCTTGCAAAAATAATGAGATCTTGATGTATTTTTTTAGAAAAATGTATTATGATTTTGTGTTGAATTAAGTTCCAAACTATTATTATTTACCAAAGTTCCATGGTAGAGGAAAGGGCTTTATGTGGGATAGGCTAGGTACATGTTGTGCACCTAATCAACTTAGAAGAGTACATATTGACAAACCATATCCTCCTAAGACCCTACCATCTATAATCAATGAGACTATAGATATTGATACTTTACATGCAATTAAGACACTTACTAATACCTTCATTTACGACATGAACTAGGTTTCTCATACTCCTATTGGTGAAGGTAGACATGGAGAGACTTCATCTAGAACTACTAATAGATAAGTCCATTATTGCAGATCATATGGTGGTATATGTGTTGTACCTAAGGAGGATGAGGATGAGGATATCATGTAGCACACTCATGGTGGTATTTTCATGGGCCTAGATGATATCAATTTCACCATGTTTTAGTCATCTACTTTTTATCTCGACACCTTGGCTATAACTTTCCAATTATATTTAATATTTTAATTATTGTAAAAAATTGTCAGACTTGTTATATTACAAATAATTTTAAAATTCAAAAGGTAATAATTGATTTTAATGTAAAAATCTCAATAATGTATATAAATTTTTTTATGTTGCAATAGGATTTTTTATGCCACATGAGCATGTGTGTCAATGCTACTATGCCTACATATCACTATACATAGGTGACTATTGAGGATTAAATAATGTTATGGTTCATTTTACATTTATTTTGAGGTATATATATGTTGAAGTGACTAACACTGATATTTTATTTGTTCAGTTGATGACCACACTAGACACTCTGCCATCTATTCAAAAGGGAGTAAATGTATATGTTATTGTTGTGATTTCATATACATAAAAACTCATTAAGGTACAGGATAGTTATTTTAATGTTTAAATGTAAATATGGATGTGTATTTTGTAATTATCCTTTTTACTTATACAATTAATTGATGTGTGAAATAATTATCTATGTAGACTCCTGTGGTCATGTCTTTCGGTCCTATTGAAATGACTAGTATGCATGACATACCATAATTTAAAATTTAATTTGTAAATTTTTTTATTATATTTTGAATTTTTATTTTTTATACATATATGTTTGGAATGACCTAACCCTTTTTTATCATGAGAACATCATTAACTCCTATTGGTGATCTGTTTCACACTCCTATTCACCAACATGAAACTCTCATTAACCGTATTGAGTGCTAATCCTAAATTTAAAATGACCACTTGATTGAGTTCAGTGAAACTACGAATAATTTTTGTATCATTTTAAAAACTTAAATTGTTAATTGTTTAAGTATCTTGTTCCCATACATTTAAATTTTTAGACAATATTTGCATATAAATAGTTAGAGCTATAGGTGAGTTTAGAGTAGAAGAGGACTCGTATTCATCCAAATTTGACACCTCTAGTTGTGAAAAATGAATCCAAGGGAGAGGATTTCATAATCAAGGAAAAGAGAGTAATGCATTTTGATGATTAGGATCATGTCTTATGACTTTTTTATGTTTATATGGATTGATGTATAGTTGTTTAACATTGTATACCTTTACAATATTGACCCTAGATATTGTATTGTGTTCACATTTTTTATACCTTTATATGGATGTTATGGATATTATATACATATATTGTTCAACATTTTACTTTTTAAATATTTTCATTTATTTCACCTTTCAGATTTTGCTATAATTCATTACATATTCTAGTACATGTTCACATTAATGTATGCTTTGGAATTTTTTTGAGCATTAAAAAACTACCTTCCATTCTTGGTGAATGTTATTTAAATGTATGCAAAATTTACTTATAATTATGTTACAAAATTATTACAAAATGTGTGATAAGTGATCATATAATATAGATTTTTGGATTTAAAATAACTATATACCAAATAATCATTGCCTTTGTTTCTAAAATTTACATTAAAATTTTTATGGTGTTGGAAAATCACAAAAAATATATAAGTTATTTGATAACAAAATAGTTAGCAATGAGAAAGATAAGACTTTGCGATGTAGAAAATATAATAGGTCTTGAACTCAACTAGACTCTTGTCTTCTTCTTAAGCACAATTATAGCCTTCTTGTAAGTTTTATATTAAACTCAATTAAACACTTCAAATTCAAATACATAATTCTTTATCAAGGTTATTTTCCTATTCTTGGTACTTTCTAACTCCAAAAACATGATCTACCTTCCTTTATACTTGATTTTTATAAAAAGATAAAAAACATAGACTTTTTAAGACCTTATCAAAAAAGGCATGTCACATTTTAAACTATTTAATTAGTTGAAACACTATACTTCATGAATTACAAGCGCCATTAATTCATATCAAGGATATCTAATTCTATTACTTAGTTCTTATGTCTATTTATGTGTGATTCATACAAGAAAACAAAATTCTAGGGTTTCTAGACCTTACTATCAAATTTACATAATGAGAAAAGGGGATAACTTGAATTTTAGGTCATCTAAATCCTTTATATAACCTTTAACACTTGATAAAAATCTTATCTTACCTTTATACAAAGTTTTAGGACTTTTCTACTATCCATTTACCTAGGAAAAAGCGTTCACTAGGTCTTCTTCACTACAGGACTATCTTGTCTTGAATAGGATTGTCTTGTTCTTGTAATCAATATTGAAGTATTATTTGATCTAATTAATATTCCTTATGACTTAATAGGATTCTTGTACTCACATTAGTACTCTCTAATTTTAGTCATAACTTTCACTCTTACTTTTGTATGAATGTTAGCAAAAATACTAAACAGACATTATTTTAGACCTTGTTTCAAGTTTATCACCTTATGATTAAATTGGGTTCACAAGGTCTTCAATTTCTTGTTTATAAACTAGAATTGTATCCTTTTTTATTGATTCCACTCCTAACTATGGCATTTTACTATTATTTTAAGATGTTATTATACTACGAACAACTTTCTAACCCAACAAGACACCATCATACTTTATTTTTCTATATTCTCTAAGACAATAGGACAAAACATGATTCTCTCTTTAGGAATATTTTCATGGTTTATCACCTTATTGGTTTATAATCTCAATATATACTCATAATCATCTTGAAATTATAGGCTTATCACATCCCTCAATAAGTAGTCTAATCAAAATAAATAACTCTCTCCTTTTGTTGAATTTGTGGATGAAAATGATGTAAAATTTGGAAAGTAAATTAGACATGTCAGGGAATACCATCTTACCAAATTCATTTATGTAAATATTACCATAGGTAAATAACCATCTTTCTAGTTGTTACATAGTTGATAGATTATATAGACTAATAGAAAAATATGATACATTTCTATTGTTGCTCCAAATTATATAAAATTTTTCAATGTATGTTTCATGTGTCATGTATTACCATCTCAAAATTATTGGAAATATAAATCATAATGTAAAAGGATAAACATTATTCTTTTTTTTTTTGTCAAAATCAAATGGTATGCTTATGCAGTAACTCAAAATGAATTGAAATGTGGTACAAACATTTAAAAATATTAGGTCATATGACCTCAATAAATTTCATCATTTAAGTCTTACCATACAAGGATAAATATTCTTCTAAGTGATTTAATATAATTAAAACCTTTTACATTTCCATAATTATTCCAAATGAGATGAAATTCAGTATAGAGTTTATAGTTGTAAAGTGATATGACCTCACCAAAATTCATAATCTAATTCTTACTAAATTTGACAAACCATTTTTGACAAATGTATGTAACTTAATAGTCACCTTAGACTTAAAAAATAAGGAAAAATATCTTCACACTTTTATTACAATAAATAAATATTTTTTTCAACGTCATTATAAGAGGTTAAAACCTCACTCCAAGAAGGTCACAACCCAAAAACTTAAAAAGCACCCCACATTCTTTTTTATTAATTCAATATTACATGAACCCGTCAGTGTTTTTGTATTAGACATCTTAGGTTTATAAAATGTGAGATCATGCTCACATAAATGGAATAAGTGGTAAAACCACTATTATAACCATGAATTATAATGGTCATGGCATTATTTTACAAAACACCAAGTACTTTAGCTGATTTTAACATTTGTTCTTGTATTTCAAACTCCTTTAAGTTGGTTTCAATTCCTTTCTTCTATTCTTATCTTTGACATTATTTTTATATTCTCTACTCACTCCATTTGTGGGATTAGACCAACCATAGTTTATCCTCTTCTACCAAAGGTCATATTTTGTAATATCCATATTCTTGTGGGATGTAACCCTAATTCATCTAACCACCTCCACCAAGATGTTAGTTCTCATGTCTTACTCTTCTTTGTGTGCTTAAACCCACTATTGACTTACCACCTCCTTATAAATCATTCTTGGATTTGGCTACTCGCCATCTAATCTAATTTTGGATTCATCTTTATAACACCCTTTTTATTTGTAGCTACTCTTATCTCATGGATACCATCTCCTCTTTCATCCTTAATATCATCTTGGTAGATTCAACCTATATTTGGGCACTTAAATGATAACCCATAGCATTTGGTATTACCTTTAGGATAGTTTTCTCTTTCTCATATTTTTTTCCTCACTATTGTGTCAAGTAAATCATCCACCTTTTCTATAAGATCATATTTTTCTCCACATGCTTTTGATGATATGAAAATTAGATACTCCTCATCAATTTCATTCTCAACTACATAATATTTAACTTCTAACTTTAACTCTTCACCTTAGAATGCCTCTTTGAATGCCTCACCTTTATTCATTTTTTAATCTTCACATACTTTAGAGTTCAAAATCAATTTATAAACATGAGAATCAATAGTCTCCATTGGTACTTCTTCTATATTCAAATTATTAGCTTGATTTCCACTAACCTTGTGCTCCTCAAATCATCCTCCATTTTGATAGCTACCCTTCACTTATCAAAAAATTTATGTCATCTCTAGGATGATCGATTTCACTTTATTTCATATCCTCCATCTCATGTGCAAAGGATCTTGATTTCTAATTTTTCATTTTAGAATAATGCAAACTTTCACTCATAAGAGTTTCTCCTCCATCATCTACATGGTTTGATTCCATATACAAAACACCACTTTCATCCTTCAATATTCTTGGTAGAACCATGCCCACCATCTCCATTTCCATATCTTTTATTGGAATTACACATTGAACAAACATATTAAAGGAATAAATAGTTCCAATAATCACTTCTTCAAAATATTTATCACATGTCATGTACAATCTATCTAAATATTTTATGTTATTCATAGTCTTATGATATGTTTCTCTATCATAATGGATTCCCATAGGCCCATTTTCAACAACCTCTATAGTTGTTCTCAACTTCTTTTTTTCTTTTTACCCTGTAAATGGATGGTATGCAACCATACTCTCCTTATATTCCTTCCTTTAAATTCTTACACCTCCATTATTTTTTTGGTTGTCCTCAACCCACATACATTATAAAATAAGGAGGATAAATGTATTGCCTTCACTAACCAGGGATGGTTTCAAAATTTTCCACCTATGGGATACCACAAACTTATCCCCATCATTAACCGATTGGTATTCTTCTTCCACTTCAACTACTATAACCTCCATATCCTATTGCATGAATATTTCTTCCTCTAAGAGAAGCTCACAAACTTATTATTCCTTGTATTTTTTTTAAAAAAAATTACTTTGGACTCTCACATAAAAATCTCACATTTTTGTTGTATTAAAATACAACCTTATTCTCTTCATACACATTTTTATCCGTAATAATTATCAGATTAGATTTGAGTTGTTCATATGGCAACTTATTTCTATGATTTTCATAGAATTACTCTTTTTATTTTACTCTTTCTCTAGTATCAACACATGAAGTTTCTTCATCCACTCTAATCATATTATGTCAGGTGTTTTTTCAATTAATTTATTATTATGTACAAAATATTCATTTGAATATTATCTATGAGTTTAGAGAAGGAGAACAGAAAATAATTTTATTTAATATTGCTTATTTGAACATGAAATATTAATTATTTCTTATTTTTTATTTTTAAAAAAAGGCCAAGTAATTAATATAATATTATTATTTTTTATTTTTTTTAATAAGGAGAGTCATGTGAATTTTTAGGAGGTGGTTTCCAACCACTAGGATTAGTTGGCAGTCAATTATAAGCTGATTCTTTAGTAAGTTTGAAAAGCAACAAGGAATAAATATAAATAATAATAATACTTTATTGCTAAAGCGGGGCATGTTATTTTTTATAAGAATTATTATGATAAAGATTTAAATCAAAAAATATATATTGTTTTTTCATTTTTATCCTCTATAAAAGATGGAAATTTTGGGACCATTCTATAATAGGACAAAAGAAGGAAAACTAGAATTAAAGCAAATTATGGAAAATGGAGAAAGATAACAACTAATGGCCTTTTATAATTATATTTTTATATTTATAAAGTAAGGAGATATATTTTTACATGCACTTTGGTCCCTATTGGTTATTTATATTCTATAATTTCAATTTGAAGGATCTTTTCCCAAATTAATTAATTTCTCTTGTTGAACAATTGTCATCAAACCATCATGGAATAGAAACTCTTAGATGTTGGAGGTAATCAGATAGAAACCCATTGATATCACGGAATTTAGTATGACATCACTATGATCCATAGGTATAATTTCACAAAATAATTGTAACAAATATTCAAGGAGTGCATATTCAGATAGTTTTTAGTGTTTTATGCAGACAATTTGTGTGAATAGAGCTAATAAAAGAGTTATGAGATTTTTTGGTTTACTATAGTAGATTTAACATCTATTTTGGGAATATATTAAGTTTATTAATTATTTTATAGTTTTTGGTTATCATCCTATAATTTTTATGTATTTATGTTCTTCTTTGAGTAGTGTTTATAGGGTTATTATGTAGTTTTAACAAGGGTTTTTTCTCAAACATTATGTTTTGATCCAAAACTATTGTGTACTGATTATTAAAATGAATTATAATTATTTTTATGTAATTTTTATGTAATATTAGTTTCCATGTGCTCTCATTTTGATTTACTATGTTTTTCCATGAAAATTTACAAAATATAGGTTTCACTAACTAGTGTAGAGAAGGGCATGAATTTTACGTAAATTGTTCCCAATATAAAATGAATTTAAAATATAATATTTATCCATTAAATTTAGTAACGGAAAATTATATTGGTATCATATCCACAATATTTCCATCATATAGGGTTTTAATAATGGATGTTTCTAAGTGATAGATAAACTAGGTATTTTAATTGGGTGCATTGATTTATTTATCATGGGAGGCTTCTTGAGATTTTTAAAATATGGAAAAATGCAGATATTATTCAATATAAAATTATTTAAATATATATGAACCAAGATAAAATTACCAATTATCTATAAAGTTTTCTAGATAACATGCCAAATTCAGTTCTCGCTAAAATATCTCAAAAAGAGGATGATACTACAAATGAACTTAAGAGAAAGAATATTTCATTATTTTACAAAAAACCTTGGGATCCATGTCATATATTTTGGATCAAGGAATAGGTGAATCTTTAAAAAACTCAAAATGTCTACAAAAGAAGACCTTAAAAATAGAAGAGGTGATGGATACATCAAAATGATAAAAGGTCGAGGAATAAATTGTGATGGTGGAACATACATAAAAATCATATTTTAAAGAAAGTGAAAGGAATAAAAAAATGGATGAAGAGTCCATGTAGTTAAGAGGTATGAAATTTGATAAATTAATGACTTATAATCATCTTAATGAGGTCAAAGATTAATGAACTAGAATACTATCAAGACAATAAAATTACCAGTATGTAAACAATATAAACAATAGATAGTATTAATTCATATTAAATGATTCAAATATTTAAAAACCATGCATAAATAAGCCTCAACTCATAATTGGAATTTTCATGAAAAATTTAGAAATTTAAAAATAAATAAAACTCAACTTACTATTTTTTGTAGTTGTTATTTTGAGTAAGTTTCACATGCAAACACTCACAAATTTAAAAATATCCAAAAATAAATTTAACTCTAAAATCAACCTATCAGACTAATTTCAACTGAAGTTCAATTCTAGTTAAAAAAATAGATAATTTATAAATTTAGATAAATCTGAAAATAATATTAGATGGTAACTTAGGACCCTTAGATGGTCACATATGGCCTTTGAAAATATCAAAAATGTCCCATATCCAAAAATTTAGGTTATAGAAGCATTTAAATTTTCAATACAATACTTTTGGTGTGAATATGGACTCAAACAAAGCTACTTATCAAAATTTATGTCCTCCAAAAGTTTAGCTTATTTTTCTACATTATTGTTCTCTAGTTGAAAATAACTTAGCTCCTCATAGTTGTTTTGATTGTACTTCTGCCATTTGTTCTTATCAATATTATTTATCTCCCATTCTATAATCCAAGTGTTGTCTTCCTACTATAATCCTTTCCAATGTACCAAATACTTATCATAACTTCATTTCCTTATGTTTAACATTTTCTTATCCAACACTTGTACTATCTTTTCTTTCTTCTTCTTTGGCACCTATTGATTCCAATCTACTTATTCATATTCTTCACCTTCACCATCTTATCCATGAAAAACATATAAATATGAAACAATAAATACTGAAGCAATGTAAATTTTTTTGCTAAACTTACCACATAATCATTGACATTGATTTTCTTTACAATTCTGAATGGTCCAATTTTATTTTACTTCAAGTTGTTATATGTGCCTTTTAGAAATATCTGTTTCCTCAAGTAAAACATTCCTAAATCTACTTATTCAAATAGTTTTGACCTTATTAAGACATTTACTACAAATTTATATTTCACATTAATTTTATATATTTTTCTTTATATTTCTTCATGTAACTATTGTATATGTTTTACAAATGCTTTTTCATCATCACTAACTCTTTCTAAAATTGGTAACTATAACAAATATAAAAAACTCATAGTATTTCTCCCATAAAAAATATAAAATTTTGATTTACCTATTCATATGTTCACTAAATTATTATATTCAAACTCATGTTCTATTAAATCCGAGTCCCATTTTTGGGATTCTATTTAACTATACATCTCAAAAAACTTCCCAAGCTCCTATTTACATATTTTATCTATCCATTTGTTTGGGCATGGTATGCACTAATGAATTGTATCATAGTCCCCATCTTCCTTCATAAATTCCTTAAAAAATAACTTAGAAATTTTGTGTCCCTATCTAATGTAATGGTTTTCGGAACACCATGTGATCTTACAATGTCATCAAAAAATGTTCTATAACTCCAGTGGCATCATTGTTTCCTTACATGTAATAAAATGAACCATCTTTTAAAACCAATCTACAACCAAAAAAAAAAATTAATTGTTAACTCTTTGTGTGTTTGGTAATCCCAACACAAAATCCATACTTAAATCTATTCATGTTCCTGTTGGAACTGATAATGCCATGTATATATATATCCCTTTGCATGTCCTTTTTTCAGCTAACATATCCTACAATTTGAAACATATCTTAGCACATCTCTCTTTATCTTTGTCAAAAAATACTTCTCCTCCACTAAAGCTATTGCTTGTGTATTCTAAAATTTCCATCCAAACCAACACTATACAATTATCTTATGATGTTGTCCCTTATAGACCTAATTTGAATACATAATTATTTTACTTTGAGAAGATAACCATCCTACATAATATACTCTTCATTAACATTATGTGTATCACCTTTCAATGGATTTTTGTATTTCTCAATTATCTTTCCAAAATATGGATTAGTATCATATGCTTAGTTAATAAATTCAAATCCAACTACTTCACTCACCATAGTAGTTAACAACCCCACTCACCTTCTCAAAGTATTAGCTAAATGATTATATTTTCCTTATTTGTTCCTTAACACTAAAGTTTAACCCTACAAGAAAGATAACTAATTTTCATGCCTACTATTTATCTTCTTTTAACTATTCACATACTTCAAAGCTTCATGATTAGTAACTAGAATAAATATTTAGGCACTAGGTAATGCCTCCAATGTATTAATACTTTTACAATGACATAAAATTCAACATTGTAAATAGAATATTTTTTTCTTACCTAATTTAGATTCTCACTGAAATATGTTATTGGCTTCCCTTCTTGACTCAACACATCACCAATTCTAACAAATAAATCATCACAATCAACCTCAAACACTTTTCTAAAATTTGGTAATGCTAAAATATTATTTTTCATAATTTTATTATTCAACAATTGATAGCTTTTTATTGTTTCCCTTGTCCATGCAAATTGTTTTCCTCTCATACAATTTGTTATTGGTGAAACAAGTCTACTAAAACTTTTAATAAACTTTATATAAACATTTTATAAACCATGGGTTCCTCTTACCTCTACGATGCTCTTTGGGATAGGAAACTCAATAATTTCCTTTACTTTTTCTTCATCCATTCTTAAACCATCTATCGAAATTAAAAATCCCAAAAATACCAAACTATTCTACATAAACATGCACTTTGATAAAATTGCATAGATCCTATATTTTCCTTTCAATTATAATATCATTATCAAATTCTATAAGTGATATAAGTTAATATTATACCACCACAAACATACCCATGTATCTTATAGAACTGTGTTCATCACCCTCATAAATGTGTTGGGTATATTAGATAACTTGAATGGCATCACCATCCCCTAATATGAACCATATATAGTATTTAATATTATTTTACATTAATCTCCTTCATGAATTTTAATATGATAGTAACCACTCCTTATATCAATCTTGGTAAAATACTTTTCTCTTGCAAAAACATCCATCATATCATATAAATGAGGTATATGAAACATGTCCTTGATTATAATTTTATTGATTTATCTATTATCCACACACATACTCCAACCTTTAAATTTATTTAGAGATAGAAATTTTGGTCTTTCACATGGACTTATTCTCTCCTTTATTACACCCTTCCTCACCAATTCAATAACCTGCTTATTCAAGTCTAAATATTCAGTTGGCCTCATGATATAAGCTAATTGATTGGGTAGATATGATCTTGGACAGTAAAATATGATGATAAATAAATCTCTTTGGTGTAAACCATATGCTATCTCATCAGGTATTACATCTTCATATTCTTTCAACAACACTTTTACTTCTACTGGTATTTGCACCACTTATGTGTCTTCTTTCTTTGCTATGAATGCATTTTAACAACAAATTATCATCTTCATGTCTTTAATAAATTATTTTTTGGTTAGAATTATTTCAACCTTCCCTTCTCTTTTTAATAGGTAACAAAACTAATTTCATATAACATTTCAAAAAACTATATGTTTTCTTTGCTCCATCAAGAACTACTTTTCTATTAAATTATCATGGCCTTCCCAATAACATATGACATGCATCCATTGGTATAACATCAAACCATATATCATCCTTGTAAATTTTTCCTATAAAAAACTTTATTAAACATCTTTTATTTTTTTATCTTCATTCCCCTTCTTAAACTATGAAACTTGATAAGGATTATAATGTTTTTAGAGTAAAAACCTAGTTTCTCAATCATATCCTTACAAACCATATTTTTACAACTACCACCATCTATAATTACCTTGAATATCTTATCTTCTTAAGTATAGCTTATTCAAAAGTTATTTATTTTTATAAATGCATTACCACCTTATTTATTATACACATTTTATTTCATTATAGCAATCATTGTGTTTCTCATCATGAGATTTTCTCCAATATCTACTATTACAAATTTAGTATTTTTCTCTTTTATTTTATCTTCAACTAAATTCATTATTGGGTGATCCTCTTGCCTCCTTCATTGATATTGGTAGTGTGTACACTTTAATTCTTTGTGTCCTTATTCTCCACATATATAACAAACATAAGACCTACATTTATTTAGAAACCATCCTCTACCACCACTATAGCTTCATCCTCTCTAAAATCCTCTTCCACTTAGTTGGTTTTGAAACCCTTGTCTATTATATTATTATCTTTATGGATGATGTGATGATTCTCCTCTAGTAGTATTAAAACAACATCTATTTTTATTAAATCCACCTCATCCCCTTAGTGGACAGGATTGTTCTCTTCTTGGCCCAATAGATGTTTTTTGAAATTCTATCTATTTAGTTTTTCTTTTACCCTCAAAACTGGTTGATAATCTTTCATCATTCAAAGTATTCTATGCATACTTAATTCATATTTAATATAAAATTTCAATATATTTATAGACCTTGCAGCCATCTTCTCTTATATCTCATCATGCCCCATGCATATTGAAATATTTTTAAACTAATTTCTATGATCTTATATAATATGATCCTTATATCTCAAATTTTGAAATCTTCTCTATAGGTTTTGTGCATAATCCACAAGAAGAAATTTTTCCTTCAAATTATTCTCCATCTTTCAATGATTTGATTTTCTCTTTGCCTTTTCATATCTTTATTTCTATTGGTTATCCCACCAAATAATTGTATGATCCTTCAATTGGGTTCATGTAAACTTTACCTTCTTATCTTCTCTCATAGTTCTCCATTTGAAAAAATTCTCCATGTTATTCATCCAATATATCAATTTTTATGGTTTTAAACATCCTCCATAATCTAGAACATCAAATTTGATTCCTTTGTTCATCCCTTTTAATGATCCTCTCTTCTATTTATGGAGGTTGTTATTGTTGATCCTCTTGAAAAATATATTCTTCATGATCTATGTCATCTTCTACATCATCTTCTATTTTCGTTTATCTTTGATTTGCAATGATCTCAATTTATTATTCTACTTGATTCTGAAGCTCTTGTGTAGTACAATTCCTCCTCATCCTCTCACCATATCTTACACATCCAACATTTGGACTTGGTCTGATACCATATAATGAACATGAATACTATCAAGATAATAAAATTACCAATAGGCAAAGATTATGAATAATAAATAGTATTGATTCGTATTGAATGATATAAATAATTAAAAACCATGAATAAATTAAGCTCAACTCATAATTGGAGTTGACATGTAAAATTTAAAACTCTAAAAATAAATAAAAATTGACTTGGTATATTTAGTAGCTCTTATTTTTAGTAAGTTTTGCATACAAGAGCGTGTATCTCTAAAAAGATCCAAATATAAACTAAAATCTAAAATTAACCTATCAAAAAAAATTAAATTGAAGTTTAAATCAAGTTACAAAAATATATAATTTCTAAAAAAAAATTAAAAAAACACAAAAATAACATTAAATAATAATTTTAGACCCTTAGATGGTCACATATGACCTCTAAAAACATCAAAAATGTCCCATAACCATAACAATCAATTATGAAAGCATCAAAATTCTCAAGATAGTTGTTTTGTAATGAATATGGGCTAAAAAAAGCTATGAATCAAAATTTATGGCCTTCATAAGTTTTAAATATTCCATGTTATTAATTATATGCATGTTTAATTCATAACGAATTAAAAAAATAAACAATTTACATACCTTGAATCCATATTTTCATTTGTTTAATCATGCTCTACAGGAATGGATAACTTGAGAAATTCATACATGTAGTCATATACATTTTAAACATTTTACCTAGGGTTCTAAAACCTTTTGTAGATGGTTTTTTCATAATCTATAAGGAGGAATTAAACTCTCAACTTCTTCATATTACTTTAGGTCTTGATCTAAAAGCGCAACATTCATAAAAGGCACAACATAAATGCAAAATGAAACTATTTGTAATTCTTATTTATTCATTCTAATCAATACACCAAGCATTAAATAAATAAAAATTCAAAGATAGAGTTGTCATATACAACTAAAAAAGTTAATAAGAGAAAGAACATTATCTTAGAGTTCACTAAACTAGCTATTTTTAGTAGCTACTATCTTTGCTAAATTTTATAAACAAGATCAGAAGGACCTACTAGAAATAAATATTAAATCTAAAAATTATAAAAATATTAAAATAAAATTTAATTTAATTTGAAGCCTTTATATGATTGATTTCAAACCCAAACAGTTGTCAAAAAATTCTAGGTAGATAGTGCATCTTAGGAATACATAGATATCTTTATGACATTTGTTTAAAAAAAGGGCTCAAATGAGTTTGTGTATCAAAATTTATGGCCTCCAAAAGGTATGTTCCCAAATCAGGTATTGCTCAACCCAAAAAACTCTCCATGTAGCTTTAGTCTATCTTATCTAACCCACAAGTCTAAATGCATCTCATCATACTCCTCATCATTTATTGATCCATGCTATTAAAACACTAATATGAATATATATCCATCCTTACATGGGAATATTTGTGACCTAAGACATATAAAATTTGTTCTAAAAACACCATTTCAAATAAAATTATCTTAATACCTTCTCATACTCAAACGACTATAAATAATATCATTATCGATACTAGTATAACCTATTGCACCTAATTGACTAAATTTGAGAGGCACCTTCATCTTATCCTTCATGTACCTTATATGATTTTGAAGCAATATTTAAATCCTAATTCAATGTGCATGTGACCCTTGGGAACTCTATGATGTAATGGCCCATTAACCTCTTAGTCATCTCCACATGTAAAAAATATGATAATGGTCATTTATATCTTTTGAAGGGATGGGTATACCTATATTCCCAGATGCTAGAAGGTGGGAATAGGCAAAACACCATTTAACATCCCTTCCAATATCCACCTCCTATGTGACACATATATGAGTCCATATATATTCATACAAGTGGGTGTTTTTGAAGTGACCCCATAAGTTTATGACTCATGTCTCTTTCATCACCCATACCATGTTGCAATAATTATTATTATTATTATTATTATTATTATTATTATTATTATTATTATTATTATTATTATTATTATTATTATTATTATTATTATTATTATTATTATAATATAATTGTAAGGTCCATGATGCTAGGTATCACCTTGGTTATGTTCTAAAAAGTATCTTAAATCATATTAGACCACATCATAGTCCTATTATGCTGAAGGTACTTTATTGAGATTCAAATATCAGGTAAGCATAACTAACCCCCTAAAAGATTTAAACATGTGACCTCTCAAAAAGTAGATAGATGGGATGTAATGCATATAGAATAATACAGCCGATTTATCAACTTTATTAATGAAACTCACATCCAATCATACCTAATATGCCTATCCCAATCTAAGTTCTTTTATTTATTTTTTTACGATGGCTTGAAATATCTTCCACGCATACATGGTGTATACATCACATTAAGATAAAATAAAACTTGTGTTTTCAGTAATGACATATTATTTTTTAATCTAATTTTGTAGTTACAAGATCAAAAATTAGGGATATTTCTATTTGAATAAGACCCAATATTTTTTACTGGTATCCTAAATACTTTCAAATTTCCATAAAAACTAGACAGGACCCTACACATTCATATTTTCAAAAAACATATCCCCTCTATCAGAGTTGTGTGTGATTATTTATTTAATAATTTGAAAAAATTAGAAAAAAATAGTATCAAAATGTCTTACTATAAGTGTATTCTACCATGATACAACAACACCTCTCTTTGATTAGCCCTGGTATGTTCTATATCCAATATTTGTTTAAAAATGATAAGACTCCATAATAGTTTACTTACGTATTTTTAGAATTTTACTTAAAATGTTTTCCTAAACTTCATAAATTTTCATTTTAATTGGCTTAATATTTACACAATTCCTTTCAATGTTTAGATGATTGATTATATTTTATTGATCCTAGTTTATGTTATTGCTCCATACATATTTTAATTATTATGATATTGCTCCTTTAGAGGTAAATTTTCATCTTTTATCTATATTCAATTACTGTTAATTTGTGTGCTCTACTCATATCTCTAAGGGGACAAATATATTCTCCATTTATTTATTAATCATTTTCATGTATTAATAAATATTATTTTAATAGTGATTATTGGATTTCAATTATTGTCATCAAATGGTATATAGTTTTCTAACATAAATTTTTAAATGTCATGGAATCCAATTATTCATACTTTGTGTGTGGAGTTTCATCCTCTAATGACACATAAGGTTGAAGGAGTCCACCCTACCTCATTATTTGTTTCGATAATGTGATAGATGGATGGGATGTATAAAACATAACAATGTTAAATGAGGCATCTTGTGACATTTAATTTCTATATGTAGGATTTTTTTGATTTTTCACTTTCCCATGTCTATGTTAGAAAGTGGTTTTGTATATTCTAATGTTTGTCATTTCTATTCCATAGGATAAGGTTGGAAATATTTTTTTTCATAGTCTTTTATGTTTTGAATTAAAGTGCATTCTTATGTCATCTATTTATAGGATAAAAACACACCATACAATGGGTAAAAAGGTGTCTCTTAAAACATCCCTAATATGTTATTTTATATTATTCAATTTAGAGAATTTTTATATGTACGACTACTTAAATCAAAATCATATTATTTTGTTTCTCTATTTGACTTTTGAATTATAAATTACAATCTCTATATCTCATTCATGTTATCTTTCTTATATTTTTATCCAATTATTTGGACTTATACATTACAATATTTAATCTTGACTCTTTAATTCAAACCTTATGATCCACAAAGTCTCTTTCCTCTATATTTTTTCTTAAGATATTCCCTTACTCTCATTTTTGCTTTTTATTCTAACCATTGGAATCCAAAACACATTCCAATATCATGAACTTTAAATCCAAGTTCCATAATATTTTTAAAAGTGTTATGTCATTTAAGGAACAAAAACATTGTTGATTATTTTCTAGCTATCATTCTAGTCGAGAATTTATTTTTAATGCTCTAAATTTATTTTCTTTACAAAATTTACTATACTTTTACATCATTTAACTCACGTAGTTGAAAATAAACCCCTAGAACCACTTTATTTTACAAAATACTCTATGAAATAAAATAATTATATGTTACTTGTAATTATAGAGGATTTGTAGCATGAGATATGATGATTGATAAATGAAGGAATAAACAAGGTGAACAAAACCTTGAAGTATAACTTTAACTTTATTCTCTTCTCCTGAATTAATATAAAGTCAAGTCCAAACATTTTTGGGAATAGAGTATGATTTAAAGGGTTACCTTCAATCATGCTGAATTTCTTTTCATATTTTTACAACATACCTACTTTAGTATTATATACATATACTTCATTTATGTATATTTAAATTTATTATATTACTATCAATTCCTCAAATGACATGCAATATATACACTAATATTTTAAAATAAATGTCTTTTAAATGGTTTGGAAAAGAGGGGATGTTGATCTATAAACTACGTGGATATTCCACTCTATGTTTCACCATCATACACCCTTTCATGTGGAAGTGATTCTCTCAATATATGTCACTAAAAAACTTGAAATGTTGTTTTAAGATGTATTCTAGTGCATATCACTATCATTTAAAGCATAAAATAAAATATTCAACCCTTCACACGTAATCTCCATATGATACATACATTGCATATATTCCTTCACAATCTAAACATTCTCCTACTCCATACATGATTGTAATTAACATGCAGTAATAGAATTGAAATACAAAAGTGAAGCTATTTAACATTTATTGTTGACTTTTGAGATCTCTTAAGTGCTTTGTGTATTATCCTAGTTGTAAGGAATGTAAACATATAAATAAAGGAAATAAACACATTTCTAATCACATCAAAGAGAGATAACATAAGACATACCCTATAGAAACTCAATATGAGAAAAATATAAAAAGAGTAAATTTATGCTTCCTCATCTAATTATATTTGAAAATACCTTTTTAAGGTTGCAATCTTATTATATTTTTTACAGTACATTTTTCAAGTTCTAGTCTAATCATATTTTATGCAATACCTTGTTTAGGTTCCAATCTAATAAAATCTCTAATTTAAAGGCTTTGAGACCCATAATTATATAAATTCAAGTGGTGAGGAAAATACTTACCTAACAACTTCTTTGAATGCCATTTGGATTTTCTTGATAAATTTACTTTCAACCCAATTTGTCAATTTGCTTGTTATCCCCTTCTTGATGTTATTTTATTTATCTATAACCACATCTTTGTCATATTCCTCTTGGCCAATTGGAGTAAGGATATATAATCAAAGGTAAAAAATACCTTCTTTTTTACACATGAAGGCTCAAATAAATATCAATTTTTAGATAAAAAGGAGCTATATACAATTAAAACATATTTATTTAAGCTTCATAGTGTTACCTTTGGAATTTTTCATTGATAAACTACAGTGATACCTTATTATCACAAGGAAAATATACTTGATCCATGTTGAACATGTATTTATCTAAACTTTAAAACTCTCTTGACCTTTCTTTATTTTGGAAGAGTTATTTATTTCAAGTGGAATGCTCAACCTTTTTCATTCCCCTTAGATGGTTGGTCCAGCAAATACTTTGGGTAAATACCATCATATAAAAGAATCCCAAAATATCTTGCATCAAAAATAATAATAGTAGAATTTTAATCCACCATGTTTCCAATAAATCAAGGCAAAATATCCACTAACACTTTTCATCTACATAATGGGAAGCATATGCACTATGGTCACACCACAATAACCACCAAAATAGAATAGAGACAAGTCTAACATAATTTAATAAATGTGTTAGCAAACCCTTATAAAAATAAGGATAACCTGATATAATACCAATTTGATCCATAAAATATGTGGATATTCCACTGTAAGTTTGACCTGCATAGACCCTTTCAAGTTAAAGTGTTTCCCTCAAGTTATATGCCATATATAGACACCTAAAATATTTTTTTAATATGTATTCCAAATATTATGAATATCATTTACAACAAATAAAATGATATGAAACCCTTCACATGAAATATCAACATGTGACATGTATTTCATATATTATTCCATACTATAAATATGTTACTACTCTATACATGACTGCAATTAAGATGTTTTCATAGAGATGTAATACCAAATGTGAATTTATTTAACCTTTAGGTCTAATTATAAAATGTTTATGTATTATCCTAGTTGCAATGAATGTAAACTTGAAAGTAAAGGAAAAAAACACATCAACCACAAAGAGAGATAACATAAAGCATACCCTCCAAAAACTTAATGTGGGAAAACTCTAGCAAGAGTGAATCTATGCTTCCTTATCTACATTACATTTTTTAGTTTTAAAAAATTAGTCTATTTGGGATTCTAAATGAAACAACATCATGGCTCTAATATTCATAATGATCTATGCAATATTCAATGAAAGGATTTCCTCTCAAGAAATTAAAAATTTCTCAACTCAACTCTCTCATCTATGTAGTATTAAAACATTAAACTCAACTATCTCAACATGAAGTATTAAACTACTAAACTTAGCTATCTCATATGTGTAGTCCTATTTAAATGGATATATTTTGATTTGTCATTTTCTATTCCTCTTTGATTTTTATACTGATTATCTATGCCTTGCCAAGACATTTATTTATCCTTCCTCATCCTCATAAACCTCTAATAAAATAAATTCGAAATGAACTAGAAACATAAAAAATTATTTAATACATGCAACTCAAGAGATGAACAATCAAGATCTTGAAATGAATAATCAAGCTCTAGAGATGATTATTCATATCTCTAAATGTTCTTAGTTTGAAAATAATTATTCCACTAATCACATATTTAGAGGTAACATGTTTCTAAATTTATTTTGGTTGTCAATAAATTGTTTCAACATTTTTATTTTGACACAAGTTGGTCTATGGTGGCAAAGGTGAACTAACTATGTTGGATGCCAACTAGTTATTTTTGGTGAAACATATTCAATAACTCATTAGGGTTGTAGTTTCTTATATAAATGGTTGATTACAAACAACAAGGGTGAGTGTGAGGTCACATGTGTTCCTAAATTATAAATTCCTTTAGTGCAACTAGATCTTCTCCCTTTGAATATACTTCAAACCATTTCACAAAATAGTTTTCATACTACTCACTTATGATTCAATTTGATTGATGTCTACACTATTTATGATGTTATTTTTTATCTCTTTAGAGTGTAACAAGGCATTTTGACTTTATTTGGGACATATAAGATAATTTGTTAAGGGAAAGGAAGGCTATAGTCCTTGTTTTTTATTATGTAAGTATTAATGTTGGTAGTAAGTAGTAGTCAATTTTGTGACTTTAATTAATTTTCAAGGTTTCATTTCCAATCTAAAATGTTTTTCATGTAGGTTTTGGGCCTTTTATTGAGCACCAGGTCAAGGCCCTTTATGGGGGAATGTTGATAATGAGATCAGAATTGGAAATTACTCTATTTTGAATTAATTTTAGTGTTTATTTAAAGAGAGATGAATAATGTTTCTAAATGTGCATAAAATTATAAATTGGAGTGCTTTGTGTGTGCCTAAAAATATACTCTTCATGTGGACATACATGATAACCCTTACTATGTCTTTCATATAAAAATTTGAGAAAGTGGATCCTACAATCAAGTCATTCCATTACAAATTATTCCATAGGGAAACCATATTTTATTGATATATAATTCTTCTAGATCACCTTAATTTTTATCTTCTTTAATTCCATTACAAAAAAAATTAGATATAAGAGGTGAAGTGGATTGTAGGTTTTTTTAAATATGAGAAAAAAAGTGTAGTGGGTTTTTCAAAGACCCAGGTGACTAATTAATATCTATTAAAATAATATGGGTTATAAATCCCCCTAACCATTGTGTTGTTAAATTCTCTTTAGGGGTATTAGTATTATAATGGGAGTGTTTTTGAGTAAGAGGGAGATGATAATCTAGATGGCAGTTTTTTAATAAAGCTGAGGTGGGGATATAATAGCAAATTGCCATGGTAAATATATTACATAATATATTTTATGATATATATGTGAATTTTATTAAGTATAATAATATGATATATAGATGCATATGTGTGTATACACACACACACACACACACACATATACATATACATGTATGTATATATTTGTATATAATAAACTAAATGCTACTAATTTTTAATAATATGATTTTATATATATATATATATATATATATATATATATATATATATATATATATATAATAATACTATTTTGTTATTTATAGATATTAAGGGTTGATGGGACCCTCACCCATACATAGATAAAATATGTGCTACAAAAAATTAGGACAAGGATATGAAACATCATGAATATTTTCTTACAATAAGATATAAACCCATAGCTAAGAATAGCTAGAACAAAAACTAGTGAATAAACCCTAGATCAAAAAATACAAAATTTACCACAAAACTCCAATGGCTCCAAAATCACAAAAAAAGAAAACAATCCACATAATAAAAACATATCAAAAGTCAAGGCTAGGTCAACATTTCCACATTTTTAGAATAAACCATAGACCATGACTCAGGACCCACTCCACAAAAATTTCCATTATCCTATAGTTCCCCTAATAAAAACCACCTAATAATTGTGGCCCCATTAACATTAGTCACACCAGAACCCCTATAATATCTCTAAGATATCTCCTTCTACCACACCATAAACCATGAACCATACCATATCCCACCCAAACCTTCCTTCCTCTACTACCTCTGACATTGACACTCCTATGGGAAGATAACCACCCACCTCCCAGAGTGTTATAAATGAAGTTGACACACCATTAAGATCAATTGAGTGAAACATAACCTATAATGAATGTTACATATACACAAACGTATACCTGTGAGACACCAATCCATAATAAAGGTCATCCTAACCTTACTTTTTCATCCATATTAGACATTGAATTTAGAACCCCCTCTCCTCCACAGAAAATTACTAAGAACTTTTTTGTAGAAATAACCAAACTTGACTCAAAATGAATCAACACCTTAACAAGTTAAGGAATCAAAGCTGAAATATCTTCCAATGGTAGAATAGGTGCCTCAAATATATAAAATTTATTATCATGAAGTAAATACCTTAACTATAGAATAAGTACCCTTAGAACTTTGAAATAACATGTAAATCTTGAAATACTGATAGAGGAACAAACCTAAACAATTATTCCCAAAAAAATGAAGATTACATGGTTGAATAAATTTAGCCTATCCAACAACATTTTAAGACCCATTCCCCCCTTGAATTACAAGACAAACTTGATTTTTAACCACTTTGAAAACAACCTCACCATTCTTCATAACCTTTAGTAGATTATTGGAAAAAATTAAAGCTACATCAAAATTAGTCTTATTTCTCCATGTAGCTTAAAGATACCTTGGCCTAATAACCACTTTGATAGCATCAAGAACATCCTAGTTAAGATCCTATAAAATTAAATTTTGTCTTTTGTTTGACACATAGACCTAAAATGGAAATTTGATTCTCTTATCCCTTAAAGATAGAATTGGTTCAATAACATCAAGATTGTCTATGGCATAGTTCATTACCAAAATCCCACTTCTTCTGAAGTTATCACTTCACAATAATAAGATGAAAACACTAAGATTCAAAATCAACCCATAGACATACTAAAATCCCAAATCTAAAGTAATGAAAATGACATGACAAGCGAAGGAACACATGAGGAAATAGTGGAATGTCATAAATGAAATATTCTTTGAGGAATCATCATCATATCTTGATTACATAACACTTAATTATGACACAAGCCTCTAAACCCCAAAATGATTAGCAATCACTTCATTAATCAATTCTAAACTAGGCCAAGGGTTAGAAACATTATCAATTATTAGTTCATCTTTTTGATCAACTCCTTTATTTACTATAAGATCCAAATGTGTGTTGGATTCATAATAGCAATGTAGAATAGATTAGGATGCAATGGATTATAATAATGACAAGGAATTCACTAAGATATTCTTGATGTTCTAAGTAGTGACACACATATGATTCAAAGTAGACACAATCACCATTAATTACCCCTCAATAATTAAGTGCTTGATCCCACAATGATAACCCATCTTAAGACAAAAATCACTATTTGGGATTCATCCTAATTATTTGTACCATCAGATATTTAGCCAAATATGCCTTTATTAAAGAACAAGAGCATTCTCTCAGAATGAAACCCACACTTGAGGTACATGGATCCAACCTAAATTATCCATCAATGTTTAGCTTAAAAATACCCATAGGTTGGGATTCCAAACCACACCTTTTCACTTCATCAAGGTGCCTTTACCTACACTTAACCTATTGATGGGGAGTAATACTATTACATTAATACAATATAATAACATATATTAAATATTATGTGTGTGTGTATATTAGATATATAGTAGATATTTTTATAATGTTATTATATATTTATTAGATGAATTATAATAATACTATTATATAATAACATTTATAATGATATTATTATATTAATATAGTATAATAATATTATATATAAATTTAGTATACTTAATATGTATTTATAATAAATGAATGAATATAATACATTAATGAAAACATATAATATAATAATATATTTTATTAATGTATAATATAAATGTAATAGTATTACAATATAATTATATATAATATACTAAATAAGTATTGTTATATTTTATTACATATATTATTAAATATACATATTATTATATATTATATAATAATATAAAATTATAGTAATATATATATTTTACTAATATTTATAATTAAAAATATATAATATAATTATCTATATAATATATTATACTATTATAATATATTATATTTATAATTACTATATATAAATATAGATCCTATAACCTTAATGTCTTATCCCCAAGTCAGTAACATTACAGTATTGATTGAAACCATATATTAGAGGTGGAACCTTTGTATAATCAAATTAGTGCTCACGATGTCCTCACTTAGCCTTTAAAATTTAAAATGACCAATCAAATATCTCACCATGCCACATGTTGAAAACCCCTTTGTAATGGGTGCATGGGAGTAAATCCCTCTAGTGTTTAATATGACCTAAAATAACTTGTCATTTCTCCTCACTATCAACACCTAGGTCACCTTGAAATCATTCACCACTTATACAAAATCACATTTTATGAAAAAAAAATATTACATCCTTTTCAGTGTGAATTTCACCTTTAGGAAACTACTAGTACGTATTTTAAAAGAAAATAATTGTTTGACATATGTTTTGGATGACCAAGTTAAGTTGTCAATGATCCATTCTTCTTATTTTTGCTGCATTATGATTTAAAAAAAGGTGTCACTTTCGACAAGTTTATTTATTTTGAACTAGTAGTAAGTCTCAAACCTCCAAGTAACACCTGAGCTTTTCTAAAAAATATTTGCCTGTGAGATATTAAAATCATAACATGAAATTTCCTTACCATAACTATGTTGGAAAACACCTCCTAATACTAATAAACATGGATTTACTTTTGATTCCAATGTTATATCTTAGAAGGTATTTTATAATAATTAGAGCTTTAGTCATTATATTCAATATTTGAGAACCTTTCAAGTGATTATTAAAACTAAAGACTTTTATGGGTCAAGTTTTCTAAGTACTTATTTCTAAGAATTATACTCCTAATGGATTGATGATTAGAGTTTAGTCTCCAAGCTAACTTTTCTCTAAGTGCATAATTCATCTTTATGTTGATCTAAGTCCCAATTCCTTCCTAGTATTGAGGTAAACTAATTTTATCCCACTTGACTAGAGATTTTTTATCTCATCTATTTCACCCTAGAGAACTTATTTGAATAGATCTTATGTAATTGTCAACCTTATGAGGGATTGGAAAAACATAATCTTGTAAATAGGCATAGATTGAAGACATGATTTTAGAAGTTGAATCCTACCATCAAAGGAAAGCCACTTACTATTACAACCCTCTGTATTTCTAAGGATCATGTCCACCTTGTGATTCCATAAACCAAAATAATTTGTTTTGTTAAAAAGTGGGAATCCAAATATATGAATGGAATATTTTATAGGTTAACATCTAAAATTATACAAATAGTCACTTAAGCATACTTTTAGGTATTAAAGAGTAAAATATTAGATTTGTCCTTATAGATTTGCTATCCAGAATCATCTTCATACAAGTTAAGGGTAATTTTTGAATAATGAACTTCAAAAATTGATGGAAATTTTAGCTAGACAAGTGTTAAATAAAATAACAAAATCCCTATCACATATTGTAAATTTTTAGTTTAGATATTATATTAGATAAGAGAACATTTTGCCCTCTCCTTATCCTACCAAGACTTGAGGATGTGATTCACAAGTTGACCATATGCACTATAGAAATAAATATGGGTTCTAATAATTACCCATAAATTCTTAATGTTTGGTCTTTGCTCTCCCCTAAGGAAATAGAATACCATGAAAATTTTCATATGGATTTCTCACAAATTTTTTATTTTGTAAGCATGGAAAAAAATAGAGTAAGTCTTGACATATTAATAACACTAAAAACTACACAAAAGTTTCCATGAATGCCCAATATAAGTAGGAGACCTTGACCTACGACTTGATAATTTTGAAATTATAGCATGACATTCCATATCATTTTTCATATCACCCTATTCTCATTCAAAGAAATCTCAAAATTATCAAGTGATAGGTTTTTATATCAATTAGTACAAGCATTCTCTACTTTATTCCTATATACTTTCTTATAAGATTAAAAAACTCTAGCCTACGCCATAATTTAGAAGCATATCCATGACAATGTTTCATTTTATGGTCACTTCAAATTTGAAAAATAGTAGCATGCTCAAACGAGGTAACCTTACTTTCCTATATTGGTCCTCAATGATGAGTCCTTGCATCTTAATAGTTGTATGGGGTAAATATTTTGGGGAAAGGGCCTTCCAAAAATGAAAACAAAAAGGAAAAAGGAAAAGAAGTGACACCATGATAAAATCAAAACTTATGTAGATAGAACCAATCTCATATCTATTGCCATTTTCTTATGTTTAGTGTTGAGCCATCCCATATTAATAGTTACATGGCCTTAGCATTGGGAGGAGATTCCATTAATATATTACATCTATCCTTTGGTGATGAGCCCATGTGTCTTCCTAGTTACATTAAATTAAGTGTAGGGATTGTGATAAAGCAAATAAAAATAAAAATCAAGACAAAAAAGTCTTAAAATTAATAAAAATTTCAAAAAAAAACTATGTGTCTATGGTAAGACAATAAATTTAACACACTAACCGATTTTGTCATAGTTTTTCACCCCTAGACAAAACCAACTAAATTAGTGTTTTATAAGTTTAACAATAAGTACAAATTCCCATTTTCTCATAAGGATTACATCAAACTCTTATTCTTTGTGAATTTTTTATGTATAGTTTTCTAGTTTCACTATTTCACATAAATCATATCCTTGTTTCATCCCTCTACTACAAGTTGAAGTTTGCATGTTGTGTTAACAAAGGCATTTGATGATCACCTATAAAATAACTATTAATGTGTTTATAGTTTTGTAAAAACATTTGTTTCATTATATTTACATACATTATGTTCCCACATCTCAAATACATAATAATATCTATGACATTATCAAAAACATAGATATACATGTCATTTCATCACATATCTAATAATATACATGATGTCAAGTCCCCAGAATAAGCTAAAATCTTTGTGTGTGTGTGTGTGTGTGTGTGTGTGTGTGTGTGTGTGTGTGTGTGTGTGTGTGTGTGTGTGTGTGTGTGTGTGTGTGTGTGTGTGTGTGTGTGTGTGTGTGTGTGTGTGAGAGAGAGAGAGATAGAAGATAAAAAGATAGACAAATACATAAATAAATACATAAATAGTTAGATAAATACATAAATATATATATAGATAGATAGATAGATAGATAGATAGATAGATATAAACGTCAATTTTTTATGCATTGTGTCTCATTTAAAATCACTTATGTAGAGGGTAAATGTGTCTAAAACATATAAATGCAAAATTAAAGAAATAGATATATTAGTGTGACCTTAAGTTGTATTCAATATCTAGATCTCTAATATTCTTCTACTGTATTAATATTTTTTTTCAAAAAAATGGATGAATAGTGTTCTAGATGAATAATGATATTAACCCCCTGATTACATTTGATGTCTACACACACAAATCATGACAATTTTTTTAGATCCCTATTATGTATCATAGATTTTATAGAGTCTTCTTACTAGAAACTTCTTATCTAATGTTATAGACTATTATTATGTTTTTTAAAGAGGAAATAACCCTTTGCATTTTTTATAAGAAGCAATAAATCCAATCCATGGAAATAAAACACTGTAAGAATAATTGTTGAGTAATATAAGCTTCATGCCATTTTACCCATATAACAAGATTTGCACATAGATCTCATTTTCTTTTGTTATTGATTATTTAATTATATTCTTATAACATCTAGTATCATAGCTAATCTCTCTTAAAAGTTGTTAGCTGAGATTTTTCAATGAGTGGGAGCTCTGTGCAAGTGTTAGCTACAACAATGACAAGAGTTGTAACCAAGTTAAATATGAAGGTTGAGGATCTATTGGTTTAAAATGACCTATCCATAGATTTGAAGGGGGTTGTACAAAACTCAAGTAGCTTGATAGATGAGGAGTGGACCAAGATAGATAAGAAGGTAATTTATATAATTCATATTTACCTATTAGACTTTGTCTTATTCAAATGTTGCTAAAGGAAAGACAACATAAACACTTTGGGAGAAACTTGAGAATCTATCTCAAACTAAATTAGCAACAAATAATTTTTTCTTGAATAAGTAGCTTTATAGCATGAGGATGAAGGAGGGTTCGTCTATAGAAAATTATTTGAATGAGTTTAATACTCTAATTAGTAATTGGGTATTAGTCAATGTAAATATGGAGGATGACAATAAAGTAATGGTGTTACTTTGTTCCCTCCTAGATACCTTAGATCATTTGGTGATGACCTTCAATAATCATCATCAAGAACTCTAAAATATGGTGATGCGGTATCCTCTTTGTTGGGAGAGGATTTTAGTTGATAATAATTTTTGGAACTCTCTATGAATTAAGCCCTAGTTGTGAGAGGTTTATCTAGTGAAATGAGTCAACAAAGGAGATCCGAATCCAAATTTAAGTCAAGAGGATGCAAGTTGAAATGAAAATGTTGGTATTATAGGAAGTTGGGTCACTTTGAGAAAGATTGTTGGTAGTTTAAGAAGGAAAATAATGATGGAAATTAGAATCAAACATAAGATGAGGCTAGCATAATAAATTTCAAAGAGATGGAATTACTTGAAGCTTTATGTTTCAATTTTAGACTTAGATGCATCTTTCCATATGTCTCCACATAGAAAATACTTTATTAAATATCATCCCTATAGTGGTGGGATGGTCTATTTGGGTGATGAACATTATTTATAAATTTTGTGAAGAAGAGACATTATGATCATGCTATACAATTGTAGAGAAAATATGTTGTGTGATGTATGACATGTACCTAATTTACTACAAAATATGCTCTCAATCAAGATAATGGATAAGTTAAGGTATTCTAATACCTTTAGTAAAAATCATTCCATAATTACCAAAGGATCCATAGTGGTATAAAAATGAGAATATTATGGGAATATATATCGTTTGTGCTAATATAGTGACAAATCCTCTAGCAGTTGCAATAACTTCAAGGAATGCTCAAGATGTAGTAATGTTCAAGATGTAGTAATGTTATGGCATCAATGCCTTATACATATGAGTGAAAAAGGTTTTAAAATTATAAATGATCAAGTTATGTTTTTTGGGATTAAGAATTATAATTTATACTTTTTTGAGCACTATGTTTTTGGAAAATATAAGAGAGTTTAGTTTACTGCAAGCTCTAGTAAAAGTTCTAATTTATGTAATTTATTCATTTTGATATATTTGGACCAATATCCACATAGTATATAATTGTTAAAAATTATTTCATAACATTTATAGATGATTATTATATAAGAGTGAGAATTTATTTTAAAAAAAAAGGTTGAAAGAGTTTGATAAATTTAAATAATTTTAGGCACAAGCAGAGAAATGTTTGGGCAAATATATTTTATGTTTCAGGTCAGATAATAGAAGAGGATTTTGCTCCAAAGAGTTTGATAAAAAAATTATGTAGTAAGGAATTAAGCACCAAAATACTTTTATATATACTCCACAATAAAATGGTATGGTTGAGGAGATGAATCACACTATCATGGAGTGTGCAAGAAGCATGTTCAGTGCATTTAAGATAGATAGTGGATTTTGGGTAGAGATGTTTAATACAGTTATTTATATTATTAGTAGGTCACCTACAGTTGCATTTTATGGATGGAATATAGAGGAGGTTTTGTATGGTGAGCCAATTGATTATTATTATTTTTAAATATTTAGATACGGAGCATTTTCCCATGTGCATAAATAAAAGAGTTCCAAACATAACTCAAAGTTAAGGAAATGTGTTTTTATTCGATATGGAAATATAGTAAAGGGGTGTGTATTATGAGTTATTAATGACCACAAGATAATTATTATCCATTATGATATTTTTAATAAAAAATTCATGTAAAGTAATGAGGTACATAAAACATCTAAGAATGTACTTGTTGAAGTAGAAATACAATAATATGAAGATTCAAACATTGAAGATTCTAATCAGCATGAATAAAAACAAGTTCATGATCCATAACTTAAGATATCTACATATCCTAAAAGGCATCCAAAAAGATACTTAGTTTAGTTCAGGAAGCTAGGGAATCTGAGAATGCAAAAATATGGAGGAAATAAATAGACAAGGAAATAAAATCACTACACAAGAATGAAACATAGGAACTTGTGGATCTCCCACCCAAAAGAATGGTTGGTAGTAACAAGTGGGTTTAAAAAATTAAATAAATATAATGATGGGTTATTGGGATGCTATAAAGTCTTCCTGGTTGTAAAATGTTTTGTGAATAATTTAG